>LPNX011058723.1:1449-71530 GCA_001517045.1 Pseudotsuga menziesii | reverse complement strand
TTCATGAGCAAACTTATAATAATGATGCATATCGTTTAGTTTATGGGTGGGCTGATAGTATCCCTAGGTGTATGAATAAGGATTGGCGGAAGTAATCAAAGGTTAATATCCCATGTTTTAACCTATTGTTACATTGCATACGACATATCACATGTTAAGACCATAGGTTATAATGTATGGTATGACCTTAGTTCAGCATTAATACGATGGTGATTAAGGGTCGTTTATTGAAACATAAGTATGTCATTGCTAGGTTTATCCTAATGATTGTCCAAGCTATATTTCAGGGCAAGTCATGTCAATTAATCAACAACGTTAATTGTCTGGACTATGGTATCGCTCGCCACCTTACTATATATAAATGAATGCATAATGCAGGAAATCTCTGGCACAAGTCACCTTGCTGTAGAATGATGAATGCAATCATGTTACTTGTATCGCACTTCCCTCCACGTCTTAACTCTCGTGTATAAGCTTGGTCGTGGCGATAGATTATTGGAACGCCTGTCATAAGTACAAACCTGCCACCCTGGTCATTTAAGTGGGAAGCCAGAGCGATGATCGCGGGATTAAACGTTTCGGCCGTCAGTTGTATGTGCCATTCGGAATGTTGATGGCATCGCTCAGACTGAACCCGCGAGGGTTTTGTATAAATTCTCACATGGATGGCCTGTCGCCTGGTTTACTGGTTTGTGAATTTAACTCTCAGTGTGCTCAATCCGTGTCTCTCTCATTAAAACTCTGGTGGCAAGTTTGTTGTGCACACTGCCTCGCTCGCGTATTGACAATAATGGCCCCAGTGGTTCAAGTCGAGCCCCATGAATTGACTTTGCTGGAATCGAATACCGATTTGTTGCACAAAGTCCGGGAGGTAGGATGGTTACAGTTCCTTCGGAAATTCTCGGTTTCAAACCCGGAAGTTACCCGGGTGTTCGCCGTATCCTTAAGGGACTATCAGGTTGAGGTAGGAGATTTGTGTTTCAGGGTAGATGAGAGGTCTGTCGCGCATGCAACCGGTTTGCTGTTAACAGGGCAAAAATGGTTTAAATATCAACGGATGGAAATCACAGAGTGGCGTAGCTTGCTGAAGAATCCAACGCAGGAGGTCTCGTTCCGCATCGGGGTATCACGTAAGTACTTTCGCAAAGAATGGCGTCCGGTTTTAGATTTAATTCACCGATATATTACATGTGAAGGGCGTTTTTCCTCTGCGTATGTTTACCACCTGCGTCTCATGGCTGTGTTTTTGGGTTTCCAAATTAATCTCCCCTATTATCTGTTACATAGTCTTTTCAAGATGTCAAACGCCATTAAAAAGGGACCGAAGCATTTGAGTCATAGTTTGTTTCATCATGGTTTGATTCGGATTTTGGTGGAAAGCGAACTGGGGAAAATTGGTCGGTCCTGGGAGCATTTCATTGAGGATAATGGATTCTCGAAGTTCTGCCATTGCATGTACAATAACCCTGATGACTGTGGGAAACATAGGGTTGTGGGTTCAGTCTCGCCTAAAAAGCCTGTGTCGAATCCTAGTTCTAAAAACTCAGAGCCCTCGCAGACTCCCGTGGTCGACATTGAGGATACTCGTCCTACCCCTGTCCATGATGGTCCCCGAGCCAAAAGTTCGGGGTTTTCACCTGTCACCCCATCAAATGCGAGGGGCAAAATTGTTAGACCACGAGGAAACTCTCCTGTCTTGGGTAGGAGACTAACACGCAGCATGGCCAGAGCCAAATTTCTCAAAGGGTCTAAAAGGGACAAAATGAATGTGGAGACAGTGGTAATCGACGTGGAGGAGATTACCACGTCTACTCAGGGAGAGGATGATGTAGTTTATCCTAATCCAAGGACCGATTCTGTCGAACCAAGTCCTGTGGTGAATGTTTCGGAAATTCCTGAGGATCCCTTACCTTCTGGTGAAGCCCAGCCCGTTCATACAGAAGTGGGAATTGTCCCTGACTCGAAAAGCCTACCTGTCGAGGGCAAGAAGATTTCAAAAGCTCATGTGGAGTGCGTGACTGATTCGGTCAGAAATGAAAAACCAGTTAAAGCGACCTCCTCTGTTCTGCATGAGAGCAGTGAAAACATTCACCCTTTGTTCGTTAACTGTCTGCTCGACAAGGTCCGTAGGATGGAGGAAAGAATCCGTGAGGTATCTGCTAGCAGGGATTTGTTGCAAATTGATCATATGGGGATGAAGGAGAAGATAGATGTTAGCAACAAGCACCTGGTGCGGTTGAAATGCCATAAGAATAAACTCATCAGGCATGTCCTGAAATTGCAGGACGCAAATGAGAGGAATGAAGAAAAGTTACGAGAGTTGAACGCTCAAATAGCTTTGATGCAATTTAAAACGTCTTCGCCCAGTCACTCCAGTGGAGTAAACATTCAGGTCTTTGGTGCCCCAGTGAATATATAGTTTTTAATCATGTTTTGCTATATGACCGAATGCCAGGTAATTTGTTATGTTTGTATTATTTGATTTAGAAAATTATTTCACCTGCTGTTCCGATGTTCTAAATACTTCTTTTTGGATCGCAGATATCGATGCCCCAAATTTTGAAGAGATCGGCGTGATCCCTGTTTTGTTGGAATCGAATCACGGAATGGAGAAATAGTTTGACAGGTTCTTCCGTTTATCTTACGATCCTGTAGGCTGGGTGAGAGATTAAGGGCTAGAGGAAAAACGACAGGTTTCACTTGTCGTTTTCCTTTGGCGATTATAGAGGGATCGTGAAGATTTGCTTTTGATTCTGAATATCCTATCATGGGCAACAAGGAATGTATTTAATATTTTGTTGGCATTATGTTTGAGGGGGGATACTGTTGTAATGCAAGTACTGAACTGCTGGTTCTAATTGGATTGGCTCCTAGGCGGTTTCCTGCCTGTTGACATTTTGTTTTGGACTGGTGATGTTGGATTTACCTATTATTAAGTTTTATAACTAGTTTGCGTTTATTACATCTTGCAGTTGCTGGTATTTGTATTGCTTAATTTTATATCTTTCGTTATAATGTATTTTCATTAATTATGCGAAAGTAATCTTTCAAGTATTCACTGCTTCTGATTTTCAGTTATATTGGTATAATCTGTCATGTATTTAATAATTGTTATTATTGGTATATGATAGCTAGTAATGCATGTATTAGTTTGCAGGTTTTAAATGTATTTATTATTCTGCAAATGTGATTGTACATTACGTTTCCCAGTATTGCCGAGAATCAGCATTAGTTTAATTATGCTCCTGATCGGGATAGGGGTTAGAATACAACTTTAGAATTCAGTGTTATTTTTATGCATTAGATTAAAACTGTGAATATGATTACATGTGTTTTCTGCAGAGACATTTTTACCTTTTTTTCATTAATGTGAATGCTGTACATTTATGTATATGGTTAAAAATAGTGTATTAGTTTCTGTTAGTTTCTGAATCCTGCTGTATCTATATAACAAATCTGTGTATAGTGTTTCCATATAACAATAGCCTGAAACTCAGCTTTAACTCTAATTTATCATTGAGGTTTAAGCACCTACTAACCGATAGCACTAATTACCCTTTTAGGATCCCAGGCCAACAGAGCCTATAAACCTGTTGGGAACGACTACCTAAAACAGCTTGGAACCTGTTCTAAGGATCCCGGACAGGGTCGTCTCCCCCGTTGCGGGCTGAATCAGAACTGCCCGTCAACAGGTGCTTGTCAACAAATTCAACTGTATGCACAACCTATTGGACTCTTTGTCACAGCTTCTCAGAGGTATAGCAGGTCTTAGGTGTCATATCCAAGGTGCATATTGAACTCTCATAGGTGGGTAGCTCCCTTGACTCAGTCTCCACCCATCACACATAGCTTGTAACTCTTGCACACCTTCTCATAGATACTTTGTGTAATCTATTTTTCCAATTCTCTAAAGCCTCACCTGAATCAGATGTACATGAACTTGCGCATCTCCAGCTCAGGTTTCCATCTGTTGTTGGACTAGTATAATCTTCATGCATGGTTGTAACATTGTAGATCTAATCGAGATAGTCACCCTGCCCCTCATTAGAGACAGGATTGACGTATATTTTTCCCTCAACTAGATCGATGGGTGATACTACCCTCATTTCCTCATCTTCAAATGAGAGAATCCTTTTTTTGAAATTTATGATGGTCTGATTGTCTATGGCCCAGTCTATTCCTAGCAGCATGGGGTAAGGGTTCGTGTCATCCACAATGTTAATGACCTCAAATTCTGAAGATGTGTGCAATCCTTCGACATCAATGGTTACATTGCTCAATCGGCCAATGGGTAGGACCTTCGCCTGATTGGCAAGTCACAACTGGATAGGAGACCAGTCCAAGCACAACTTGCCCATAATTTCCCATGTTTGTTGCATCAAAATATTGACATCTGAGCCTACATCCAAGATGATATAATCCATGGCACATTCACCTATCTGTGCATTCATCCTCAATTTGTGGCCGGTTTTACATTTTTTTTGTATGTGGTTAACTTTCTTCTCAAGTTGCAGCTCTATAGGAATCTCATCTATCATTGTTTGCAGTTCTACAGTGGCATATTTATCCTGCATTAGTGTTAAACAACTTTTCAAAAAGGTTCTTAGCTTACTAAAAGTTTGGTGGGGTGTTCTTCTGCAATATATGTTGGAACCGTTCAGGCATGTCCTTGACTTTTGCAAAAATCGATGGTACTTCTGGGCTTATGAATTCTGATTACACATCCCATAATATTTCTTTCTGTTTCTGGATGATCAATGGTTCCTTTTTTCTGTGTCGTTGGTCTCACTTGTGGCTGCGGTTTCTCTTATGGTTTATTATGTTCTTCTCCAACCATCGCATCTCCTCGAGTTATGATGGTGATGTTCAGGTCTCACGGTTTAGTCATGATCATCTAAACGTTCGCATTTGCATTTGGGTTCGAGTTTGGTGGAGGTTTAGGTGTTGCAATGGTCCTTGCTTACCATTTTTCAATTAGATGAGGACATTGTTTAACATTATGGTACCATCCCTTATAATACGAACATGTCTTCGTAGGTTCTAAATAATCTTTGGCATAGTGACCCAATTTTCCACAGTTATAGCACATAACTTGACCTATGCCTCTACCAAATCCTCTACCTCCACCTCTTCCTCTGAAGTTTCTGCCACCCCTTCCCTATGGGTGTCGCTGTTGTGGTGTGTACTGGTTTTGCTGGTAGTGCGACTGATACGGGTTTTGTTGGGCATACGGATGCTGAAGCGCGTACTGTGGTTGATATTGATTATGTGGGAACTTTGCAGGCTGATACAAGGCTTGTGCCTGTTCATCCTGGGTGAACCCTTCATTTTTCATTAAGTAGGTGTCGACAATCTTTTCTTTCAAGAGCTTATATGCTCTACAATCCTTTTCATCATGTCCTACTATTTACAAAATTTACAGAATAACTTTGCAGGGGTACTTACAACTTTTTCCAAATATAAACATTCTTTGTCATGGTGGCCTCTTGACTGGCATATATGACACCATGGTAGCCCATGGCCGTTTAATGGGTTGGGTGCACCTGATGTGACATAATTCAGGAAGATCGGACAGTTATCCTTAGTGTGTCCGTCCATCCTACATTTTGTGCACCATAAATATTCTTGTGCTTCTTTACCCTTCTTGATGTTTTGAAGTTGTATCATTAGATTGGCCAACTACGACTGGATCTGCACCATCCCTGTAGCACCATCGACAATGGGCGAGGCTTCTAACTTCATGGCCAGTTTTAGTGCTTTTTTCTGCGATTCAATCTTCTGCTGCATCAATGGCCCTCAGATGTGTGGTAGTAGCATAGCAATAAACCACTCTTTATGCTGTACATTGGACATGTGGAAGCTTACTTTGGCCATCAGTGTTTTAAACCGTTGGTAAAAATCCCATGCCGTTTCCACTAGTGCTTGTTTGATTTCTTTGATTTTAGCAATACATTGTGACTCCGATTTAGGTTTTCTGGGACAGGGTTCAAAAGGGGGTGTACCTTGTTGTGCACTAGTTCCAGGGCTAGCGCTATCCGTATTAATTGTCCTTTCTGGGGATGAAACTCTAGATCTTGCCTCAGGCGATATTTTTGGTGTTATGTAGTTGTGCTCTGATCCCAATGTCTCCTCAGAGTCCTCAGAATCTTCAAGTCCTTCTAAAATCGTGTTGTAATCCTCCTCTTCTTCGCAAGACCCTTCGTCTTCACATGACCAAATTTCATGTTTTCTTCCCTCGAACAAACTAGGATTTCATCTCCCCCTTTCACTTTTCCTTCTCTTTCCTGATGTGAATCTTCTCCCTCTCCTTAGGACTCCAACTTCTAGTTCAAGTTATGTTCTTCCAGGGAACATTTCAACACACCCTTCCCCATATTCTTACTAGGTCATCTGTGAGATAGCATCCTTCTAGGCACGAGACTCAACTACTCAGCTACAAAATACCCTTCTCATATGCAAGCATTTTTATCCATGTACTGATATATAACAAGTATCTCCTTCGGGGTCCTCGAAAAAAAATTCTTTCAGCTTCACTATATGAGGTTATAGTATATACTGCAAAATCAGTAATATATCCTTATAATATGCTATCAACCCAAAAATCAACATCTCTAGAAACAGGGTTACTTACACTCGTTACCTCATGAACCAACTGGTCACTCCACTCAAGAGTCTCCCTTCTCGGGAAATTGGTCTGCTTAGTCGCCAATCTTAACAACCATTCATGCAGTAAAATGGGGAATTCAGCAAAGAAGATCTCATGAATATCAAATTATATATGTTCATCTATCCATTTCTCTACGCTCAACTACGTCCCTGCGCTTATTTCTCATGCGAATGTCAGTGTTTTAGAACCCATCTAGTCGTCTATCTCCTTCTTCATCGGGTGCCACAACATTTCGCTCGATTTGATCAATAAGGTCCTCACAACGGAACCATTTTTTGGCCACTTTTCCTAACTCACGCGACCCAGGTTCTGCGCATCCCATTAACCCAGCAAATACCTGAGATGTCAGCCCAACAAAGCAAGCCCCATCGGCAACACTTGCGAAGCAGGCACAATCTGACCCGAGATATCTCTTCAATGGGTAACCATCGAAACCATGTTTTCGTGATTGTCGAGGGATTATAGTCCCTTGGCTCGTAGCCAAGGAGCTCAACGAAGGCAACAGGATGGCTGGACAGAGGAGTCAGTCTTGCGTGACCGAGCACAAATATATGTCATCGCCTGCAACTTGTCCTTACTCTCCACCTCGCAAATGGCACAAATTGTGCAGTGCAGCTGACTCATACCAACTGACCGAGTGTGACTTAAGACAAAAGTGTGCAGGCTGACATATAGGTAGGTTTCAATGACGCTTCCCTATCATTCATCTACTACTTCCGTTATTGCACCAGTCCATTAAAAAATACTCAACATTATACAGAAAGAAAATAACAATCATTCACAACATTGATCATTCATTCAAATGCAAGAGATAACGTGGAAACCCATCTGGGAAAAACCACCAAGGTGCTCTTTATCTGGCATGAGAAAAGGATACAACACCTTGTAGTCTGCGAGATGCAGACTAATCTTAAGATATGTCTTTAAGACTGCGATTTATGGTTCTCATTCTCTCTGGTTTTCTCTTCTACCCTACATCTACTCCTAGCGGTCCACACACACAGTAGCCAGACCCATGGCTCAACAGCCTCCTATCACCGCTAGGCTCTTCCTGAGCCTTCTCTTATTCTAATCTCTACAACCTTTTAGCAAAAATGGCATCCTTCACCATGGATTACCACTAACTGACCAACAATCACTGCACAAATGACATAAACATAATCACCATAATAATAAGCCACTAAAATCCAACTAGAAGCCAACAGAAGCCAACCTTTTAACTATTGCATCCCTCCTATTTATACTATTTTACATGACCCCATAGGTCCGACTACATATCGACAGTTGGTTAACTAACACCATCAACTGCCCCTCATGCTACAGCTGTGGTAATCATGACTTGACACAAGGCACTATCGGCCTGACTTACAAATATCCCCTCATACGTGCGTAGCTGCAGGCTTACATCACCATAAACAACCATGATCTGGATTCTACACCTGTTGCTTTTCGGTTGTTTATCATTTGCACGCTTCTACACTTGCCTTTCCTTCATCGTGCACCTCTCTATTTTTCCTGCACTAGTCCTTTGCTTCCTTCATGATCTTCCTTGGTTTCTGTTGCGCGCGCGACGCATCTTCTTTTCTCGTGTGCGAGCTTCTTCCTTGTGCTCCTTTCTTAGGCCAACATCTCACAAGGAAACGAAATAGAAATTCAAAGAACCTGCCAAGAGGGTTGGGCAGAAATCGAACAAACAGAGAGTGGCTGAAGCAGGCAGGAAGCTAGTAGAATCGGGACAATACCCGACGATAAAGGAGGCCTTAGGCCTTTAGTTACCCAATGAATATTTTATCATGGAATATTAGGGGCCTAAACATCCCACGGAAGGTGAGAACTACGAGTAAGAAGATCAAGAGACAAAACCTGGATATTATCTTCCTTCAGGAAACGAAGTGCTTGACAAATAGACTAGAGGAAGTTGGCAAGAAAATTTGGAAGGGGAGTGAAGGAATGGGAAGCGATGTCCAACGCTTTGCGGGAGGACTAGGGATAATGTGGGATTTGGCTAGGGTTTCTTTGGGGGTTTTCCAAGGTAGAATATTTCTTTTATTGGCAAACTTCAAAGTGATTAGTTTTCTAGATGATTACGAATGTCTATGGCCCCCACAATCCAAGGGACAAGAGAGATTTCCTCACAGCCCTTCGAAGGGCCAATGCCTCCAGGCCCAATGGATATTGGATTATGGTAGGGGACTTTAATCTCATTACATCCTTGGAGTAGAAGAAAGGCGGACGGCATTAACTGGAGGAGGAATGTGAGCTCTTCATGGATACCATTGAGGACCTTGTGCTAGTGGACATTGTTCCAAGGGAGGGGTGGTTGACTTGGAACAATAAAAGAGCAGGGAAACACCATATAGCCTCCAGGATTGATAGATTCCTATTCTTAGAATCAGTCATCAATTTGGGAAGTGAAATCAACTCAGCTACTCTCCCAGGAGCCGGTTCTGAGCGTTATCCCATAGAGTTAATGTGGAGTGGTTTGGGATCCCAATTCAAGAAGTTGTTCATACTAGAGAAATACTAGTTAGATTACTCAGGATTTGACGAAAAGATCAAAACGTGGTGGGAAGATCTGAGTGAAGAAGGTGGTCCGAGCATGTACAAATTTCAACAGAAACTGAAGGCCCTAAAATCCAAAAACAAAAAATGGAACAGGGAGGAATTTGGAAACATTTTTACAAATAAAAGAACCATAGAGTTGCGACTCCAGGAGATTCAATCAATAGGGATGACGGAGGGATACACTCAAGACCTGAAAACAGAGGAACAAAGGCTCAGCGAACGAATCAAGGAACGAGAAAAGAAAGAGGAAGTTTTTTGGAGGCAAAAATCCAGAATCTGCTAGCTAAAGGAGGGGGGAAGAAACACAACTTTCTTTCATCACTCTATGGTTCAAAATAGGATGCAAAACAAATATATACTCTTTAAAGACCTTGGGAGGGGAATGGGTGGAATTGAGGGAAGAAATAGAGACAACCTTAAACAATTTCTTCAAAGATATTATGATGGATCCGAGACCAGAGAGAAGTACTGATGTTGATCAAATTACTAGGCTCATTCCCTCTCTAGTCTTAACTGGGAAAAATGATCTTCTGATGAAACCCATAACCCTCTATGAAGTGGAGGAGGAGGTGTTTCAAATGAGGGAATGGACGGCCCCGTGCCATGATGGATTCATGGTTAACTTTTTTCATTGCTATTGGGATATCATAAAAATGGAGGTTTGGAGAATTGTGGAAGACTCTAGGACAACCAAGAAGTTTCTCCCATATTTCAATGCCACCTTCATTAACTTAATTCCAAAATGTGAAGGAGCGATCTCCCCAGAAAAATTCAGACACATGAACCTATGCAATGTGATTTACAAAATCATCACCAAGGTTATAGAAAACCACCTTAAACCCCTGCTACCAGGGCTTATCGGGATTTGTCGAAGGTAGACATATAACGAATGGAATCATCCTGGTGCATGAATTACTACACTCGATAAGATAGCAAAAAATCCCAGGAATGTTGATCAAGCTAGACATTGCCAAGGCCTATGATAAGTTGAACTGGCACTTCATGCGATGAATTCTTGAAGCCTTTGGATTTAGGGGAGATTGGATTGAATGGATAATGCACCTAGTAACCTCAACCTTCTATTCCATCCTGATAAATGGGGTACAATCAGGAACCTTCCGACCATCGAGGAGAATCGTGTAGGGGGATCCCCCATCCCCTTTCCTTTTTATCCTAATGGCAAAAGGGTTGGGGAGATATCTAGTGCATGTAAGGGAGAATAATGAGTTAAGAGGAATTAAATTCCACCCTAAGTCAAAGAAGCATACTCATCAGTAGTTTATTGATACGATGCTCACAGGATACCCCTCTGTCCAAGAAACCCAATGAATTAAGACATGTCTCTCAAACTTCGGCTCGGCCTCAGGCCTAGAGATTAATGCACAGAAATATCAGGTCTTCTTCTTCAATACCTCCAGGGTTACCCGAAGGAATATATGTAGGATCCTTGGCTTCTAGGAGAGCTCCCTTCCATCCAAATACCTAGGTACACCCCTGGTGACGGGCCTAGCAAAAAAAGGTTCGTGAAGAGAAATTTTGGATAATATGAAAAAATGACTGACAAATTGGACTCTAAGGCCTCTAAACTTCACAAGCAGGTTGGTTTTGGTAAAATCTGTTCTACAGTCCATGCCTTCCTACCTCTTATCTATGCTAGTGTCCCCGAAGATAATTCTTAAGGAAATTCAATGAATTCAACGAGAGTTTTTGTGGAGTGGAAACATTGATAAGAGGAAATGGCCCCTCATCAATTGGGACATAATTTGCACCCCAAAACTCCAAGGAGGCATGGGCCTACAAGACCTAGAGAAAGAAATTATAGTTAGTGGAGAGAAACTGTGGTGGAGATGGGGCATGCATGATAAAGAGCCCTAAGCGGAAATATGGCACTCAAAATATGCGGAGGGTTGGGACAAAAGGAACTTGGTACAGTTCTCGGAATACAAATGAGGGTCACACATATGGTGAACAACCTGGCAAGGGAGAGCCCTCGTTCAATCCCACAACTTTTGGGAAGTAAGGAATGGCAGGATAGCCCAGATATGGGAATAATCATGGAAACAACTTCCACCATTGGGGCAGGAGGAGGAATTCCAGCATTCACAGGAAGCATGCCTCAACCGGGGCATGGCTCTGGAAAGTGACTTATGGAAACTGTAGAATGGCCACAAGTATTTCAGGACCTAGGAAGACAAGGAATGGTGGGAATGCATGGGACCAGCCGAAGAGGTGGATAGACTTATGGAAACCTTGGACAATCGAAGGATTAGAAATCACCCAGGGGAGGATAAACTCTGATGGAGGTATAGCCCATCAGGGTATTTCACAATTAAATAATCCTACAACATCCTGAAAAATTATATGGAACCACCCACAGAAAACAAATGGGGAAACCTTTGGAAGAAAAAACTATGGCCCAAAATGGAAAATTTCAGCTGGTTGGTAATGAAAAATAGAATTCTAAATGGAGAAAATATCATAAAAAGGGGGTTGATGGACCCTTACCGTTGTTGCTTGTGCGAAGGAGAAGAAGAGACGAGTAACCACCTCCTTAACTCATGTGCGTTCACCTCCCCAATCTAGGACAAGGGGGCATAAATATTCAGGAAATTAGATAGGATTCGACACTGCCCAGATAGAACGCTCAATGAATGGTCACTCAATCCTTTCTCTAACATTATTTTGAACCACATATGGGATTTATCCCCCCACCTTGTGATATGGGAAATATGTAGGGAACGAAACCAAAGAACGTTCCAAGGGAAACATAACCCAACTGCAAAAGTATGGGAGGCAATCCTATATGGAAACCATTAGGGAAGAGACTTGGAATGACACAGATTGGGATGCAAGTGACTCTGAGAAAATCATTCTCGAAAATTGGGGTCTATCTCGCCTAGATCATCTAATGCCCATCACAACTAGAAGGACTAAGGAAATTCAAAGTGCGAACAAGTGGCTACCTCCACGAAAGGGGGCCTGTAAATTAAATTCCAATGGGGCTTCGAAAGGTAACCCAGGCCTAGCAAGCCATGTGTTCATCATCAAAGTCTACAGAGGAATATTGCTAGGCTTTGGCTCTGGTTACATCGGCTGGGAGACAAATAACGCAGTGAAAATCAAGGGCCTCCTCCAGGGTTTCACCATGCTCAAAGAAGAGGGATGGTTTCCCAATATTATTGAAGGAGACTCTAAAGTGGTCATCAAAATGGCTACCAAACTCCATAACGACTCACATAACCTCAAGGTAGCTTGGTATTGGCGTTTGCAAGCAAGGGTGGAAGCCCTCCAAGGAATGATCCCCGAAGGGATGGCTATGAATTTCACTCACGTCCGTCAAAAGGGGAACAAGGTGGAAAACAAGTTGGAAGGATGGAGTACAGAGAATTGCCAAAGTGTCAAGGAAAGATATTGGAGGGAGGTGATGGATGCAACAATATGCACCAGGCTCGCGAACCTCCAACTTAAAGGGTGGGCCTGGACCCCCCGACAAGGCACGTGGATGCGATGGAAGACCGAAGGTGGCCATATGATGAGCGTAGGATATTTAACTACACATTCTGCTAATCTCATTTCACCATCCTTTCATTGATACGGGAGAATGAAGGCACAAAGTGGGGAGCTGCGAACCCTCCTATGGATTTATTACCACCATACCATGGATGGTACCTGGACCATCATGAGATCCAGAAGAGGAATGATGCCAGCAGGGTGGAAATTTCTATTTAGGGATTGGGGGATTGCAGATGTTTCCCACAACGATCTTGCGAAGAATGTTGTTTCCATCATGGCTCTCAGAATAAGTTGTTTGAAGGGTAGTGCAGTGAACTATCTAAGAAGTCGAGGCATGATGAACTCGGCCATCCGTAGGGGGAAGGGAAAAAGAATGGCGACCCAGCTAGAGGAAATGGGACGAGGAAATCGAGCCCAGACCAAGGCCCTATGGGAATATCATATTTTCGAATTAGGCCTTCAGGGGGAAATACAACAATAGGTGAATGAGGTTGAGTAGAGCCTATGGGCGGTTCTGGACGATGAGACACTACAAGAGGAGCGTCGAAAGGTGGAATACTGGATGGTGGATACAAGACACACAATGGGGCGAGCAAGAGAGTATGAGAAGACAGTGGCTCTTTTCTGGATCATGAAGAATCTCCTAGGCCGAGCGGCCTAGGATAAGGAAGCCGACGAAGTCAAGATGGGGAAAATGGAGCAATGGCGGGAAGATGTTGACTCCAACCTCAAGAAATTGAACTTCAAGTAGGACTTGCTCCTGAAGCATCTCGACATCCTGATCCCTCCTACGGCCACGTGTCTTTAGGAAGAATGCTTGGTGGATGAGGTTCCTATGGTGGTGGAGACTCAAGGACCCCCCCTATGTGCTGCGTTAGTGGCATTGGCAACGTGCTCCTATGGCCATCGATGTGGTGTCTATTGTCGAGATGATGGCCTTTATTTTTTAAGGTTTATGTTAGTTTCTACAGTTATTAGTGGTCTTCTGTTTAGTCATGTAGACAGGTCGGTTGGTCGATTGTTTTGTCAGTTAGTTAGAAGATATAGAAAGGTGTCTATTAATTTTCTCTGTATGTACGACTGTAAGGTTTTTTTTGTTGGGTACTTTTTTTGAAAGTCTGGAGGAAACTGGCTTGGACAGAGACAATCATGTAAATATTCTCAGGTCTATAAAGTCGCATGTGTTAGGCTTGGCTGCAAAGAAGGGCCATATATTGTAATCACTTTTCATCTTTAGTACAATGTTTCTATCTTACTTACAATAAAGAAACACAATATGATTATGCTCACTCTCCATCATGTCATATTAACTTTCGTAGCAAAACATAGGTTCTCAAAAAATTTCTTCAGTCACATACATAGATCCAACAAGTGCCCAAAATCAGCTAAGAACCCACACTAAGAAGACCAAGCAGCTCCAAAGAATACTTAACATTTGCAATTCTACATCTACTTATAGGCTTCCACCTTTACATTGGTGGTCCACTTAACCAACTTCCTAACTACTTCTTAGCAGAATCTACAAAATAATGACCATAATCCACAAAAGCGGTCCAAATCTAAAAAACTTGACCAAAATACATAAAATATTGTAAATCCGTCTTGCACGTCGTTTTCCATCTTGCACAGCATCCGCGAAGTTGTGCAACTAACTTACCCTAAAACTGCCCGCCAACAACAATATAATAATAAACACAACAACAATTTACCCTGAAAAACCCCATGAGGGGAAAAACCAACCAATGATGATCTTTAGTACCTTGGCCCAAACCCAACCAGGACAAGTGAGCTCACTCACTCACTTCCAGTCCACATTACAATGGAGTGTGCCAATCCTTTTATAGGTTTCATTACATGCAATGCGTTGGTCCAATAACATGGGATACCAAATACCATGGGTCCAAAACCATGTGATGAGACCTAAACTATTGGACTCACTCCTGAGTCAAGGTTAATCCTTAAAAAAACCCCTTTAAACTTGACTTCGAGTAAATCACCAACCTACCTCAATGTTTTAACCGAGCAATCTATGTATACTGCCTTATCACCTAGGTCAGCATGACTTGAATGGTGAGTAACAAGGGATGCCCCCCTATCAGCTAGGTCTACCTAAACTTTATTGGTGACTTACCATGAGTATGCATGCCTAACCAGGTCTTACATCCGTATGCCCATTTACATGCAATATAATTTTCAACTCCATTATAATGATAATATTTTTTCATTTATGTGTCTCATGGTGACTTCACCATCACCATCCATTTCTAAATCCTCTGAATTTTCCATGCTCGTCTTCTTGCTTGTTATTTTCCATGCCTCTTCTTTTACCTACATATAAACTTTTCATTGGAATCCATATAAAAAGAATCCATCTACTGGATTACATGGGTCCTTAGTTAATGTAACCACTAGTTCTATAGGAATTCTCTTCATCTACATCATTCATCAATCTTGGTTCCAAAACTAAGATTAAACCATCTCACATTCCTCCCACAATAGAAAAACTCAACCTCTTTGATTCCACATCAAGCTAGGCTACATGTACACCTTTCTCCCTCGTACCTATCCCATTGGTTCATTCCACAACTTGATGCCACGTCCCTTCTTTATGTACAAGAGGGATAGAAGTATTTTATTTTCATGTTCCTAAGCATCCGAGGAGAATCACGTTCTAAATGGGAACCAAAAACAACTAGGGTATCAGGTACCATAGATCATGCACCCTATAGTATATTAATTAAAACTCGAGTACAAAAAATTCATCCTCAAGAATCACCAACCACATGCTCTGATACCAATTGTTGGGATTATAAACAAGCACAAATAATAATAAAAGAAAAGAATAAGAATAACAAGCAACCACAAATGACACATTAGCTTACCTTGGAAAACCCCTTGCGAGAAAAAACCAACACCAATGAATATCTTCATTACATGGCAAAAACTGTCCATTTGAGCCAAGTGGGCTAGACACTGCTAACCTCTAGGATGCTTTACAATGGAGCCTCCTCAAGCCTTATAATGACTTCTTTACATGCAATACCTTTGGTGAATACCATGGGCTACAAGAAACTATGCTCCCATAACCATGTGCAATACCTAAACCACCTTTGACTCATTCCTGGGTCAAGGTAAACTATACCAATCTCCCCTTTAAGCTTGACTTGGGGATCTCATATACAACCCACTATCACCTAGGTATATCTCTGGACTTTACTAGTGAGTTACCAAGGGTATGCATGCCCTTACGAGGTCTTACAACCATATTCCCATTTACATACAAAGAACTCCATTACTTTTTTTTTCATGGTTTTTCATGGTGACTACACCATCACCATCCATTGCTTCATCCTCTCACTTTTCCATGCTCGCTTTATTGCTTCACGCTGCAATCTTCCATCTCCCTTTCTGTTGCACTCTGTCATTTTGTTAAACTCTCTTGGACATCTTTTTCACGATGCACTCTCTCATATAGCTAAAAACGCTCTTGGATCATCTTCAACGTCTTCAACCTTGAGATACTTAGTTGTTCCCACCATGTCAAGAACTTATCTTTCCTCAATGCTGGACCACAATGCATTATAATTTCCTCCACGACCGCACTCAAACTCTTGATTTTTTTATTCCACAGCAACATCTTTTCATCTTAGCGAATCTTCCAAACCCCACATGCCTAATAGTGTTGATCACATCCAATAGCTAGTGCATATTATCTCCACATTGGCCTTCTTAAGTTTCAGGATTGAATCTGTGTCTATAGATCAACATATGCGCATGCTCTGGTCAAGTGCACTACCTAATTTAACCATCTTTAATTTGAGTCACTCTCAACACAACTTGGAATCCCTCCAACCCGCCCCATGCACATCGACGCTGCCATATCCATGATCGCCATGGCCATGTCTATACATTCGTGATCACGACTTCTTACTCCGGTAGGAAACTAGGATTTATTCACACATGCCAAGTGTGGGCTTCCTAAAATACGTTAAATATCATATAGAGTAGAGGTCTTCAATTCAAGCACAAGGTAAGTTTCATTCCTTTATATGCGCGGATGGGCCATGCACACTAGGCTTTCTATTACCTTCACGCCGTCCAAGTTCCAACTACCATGGGATAGCTTCTTCATACATGCAGCTTCATGGATCTCTTTATGTGTCCTTGCACTCTGTATATTGCTCATCTTGGCAGCATTCCTTCCACGTAGCGTGGAAGGTTTCTTATTCACCCGATATTGTTGTATCACTTCAAGCTCCGTTTATCTTAATCCGTCCATTGATTTTTGTGGCTCTTCCACTAACTTGAGATATTTATTTGATTCTACTTTTTTACCTCTGCAACATGGCCACGACCACCTACGGAAACACATGACTTCAACAAAATAATGTCCAATCTTCAACGGCACCATGAAAGCTGTCCTATGTGGCCCGAGTCCAATAACTTGTGCTCTCAACCAGAACTACAATTCACAGAAGTCTCTTGACATGACATCTAAAGGATCTTTCAACATAGCTCCATTCTTTTCATGTATGCACTGAAATGAAAGCTTCTCGAATCTTCATGCTCATCTGGTCATCTACCTCCTCAACAGAACCATGTCTTGATATCTTTCCACTTCGGGTACTCCAAACCATAGCTTTGATGGATCTCTAACCTTGCGCTATGACATTTACAACATTCTCAAATAGCATAACAATGCGCTAGAAAAACGGGCCAAAAAATTTTTCTTGGGGATCCCGCCCTCGAACCCCTTCAGGCCGGAGGGTGGTGCACCCCCAATCCCCCCCTCTAGCTCGACCGAGAATCATAGGTCTTCCACCAGCCTTAGTGGTTGGATACCTTCAAACAAGCTCAATTGATCTTGGATACTAGTTCTTACGATTTTAGATGAGCATAGAATGAGAAACACAATAATACTCACAATCATATCAATAGTAGAATAATAAACACAACTTGGAAAACCCTAAGTGGGGAAAAACTAACCAATGAAGATCTTCATTACCTTGGCCCAAAGTGACCAACCGTGCCAAGTGAGCTCACTAGCTTACCTCCAGGACATATTACAATGGAGTCTTCCAAGCCTTTTATAGGCTTCAATACATGCAATACCTTGGCCCCCTTGGGCCAATACCATGGGACCAAAACCACGTGCTAAGACCTAAACCATTTGACTCGCTCCCAAGTCAAAAATTAACCCTAATAGGATGCCTTTAACTTCATGGAAAGCTCTAGTGCTTTAAACTGTGATGAAATCTTATGTTGTACTAATGGACAACATATGTGTGGTAACAATCCTGCAATCAACCATTACTTACGTTGCTCATACGGAATCTCGAAGGTCAGTCGCTCCATCAATATCTTGAATCTTTGATCAAAATCCCATATTGATTAATTCTGAAATTGCTTAATCTATTTTAGCTATGTAATACTCTAGGAATTAGACTTTGGTTTGTGGAATTCTTTTAACAAAGTTTTCATGATGCCTGCCAACATTATGAGTTGTCCCACAGGTGTGGTGGTTTGATAATTCATATACCATATGAATGCATGGTCTATGAATGTCGTTACTAACTATGAAATTTTTGTGTCATCATCCTGGACCTGCTTCACAGTCCATATTTCTTCATCGAAAAATAAGTGTTGTTATGGATCTTCTATTCCCGCTCCATGGAAGGAAGGAATCCTAAAAGAGGGGTCCACCATTGTGTACTATGCATATTCGTACTTGGTGTTGTTGACTAAGTCTATGCATATTCGTACTTGGTGTTGTTGACTAAGTCTTGGTTGTTGTATTACTTCCACTGCTCTAACTACCTTTACTATTATCCTTGCTTCATGGACTAACTACAAGTGTTCATGTCAAAGTTTTAATTCTTACCTCAAATCTTGGAAACACGCACAAGGTCATGGGCACATCATGGGTTAGACATATTGGACCAACCTATGTGAAGATACTAAGATGGAATGAATCTTCTCCTACTAGAATGAGCTAATGATCCTCTTCCTTCCTTTCTGTGTGTGGTAGTCCTTCGATCTAGAATGTTACGTTGGTGTATCTCTCCTTGAATTCACTATGTTGCGCTTCTCTATCAGCCACAATCATCTTCCTACTATACTAAAATATTTTTTCACTATGCAGCACTTTCATCTCTCCTTCCATCAGACCTTATTCTTTTCTAGGAATTCTCATCCCATCCCTCCCTTATTTACCCTCTCCTACATCCCTCTTATACTCTCAGACCATCCTTGGGCATCCCTTAGTCCCCCTATGCGTGCAAAGGAACCTAGTGATTAGATTCCAACCTCATAATCCCCTTATCACATAGAAACATATTTATCCAAGGAGATGGTGCCTTCAAATATCTCCCATGTGGACCATTAAAAAATTTCCTTTCAACAATACTATACAATTAGGTACAGTCTATGGCAAACTTGGTAACATAACCCCCCAATACACTCTTCAGTTAGAAATAAGATGCATGTGAGATTTGATTACTTAAGGTATTAACTTGTTCAAACTTGAATAGACTAAAGAGTTTGATTCCTTGGGACAATGGGGAAGATGTTCCATTCTTTTCTGTTAACCTTTATAACCACCTAGTCAAAATTATAAGGAATTCATGAAAGAAAATCGTATGTAAACCCATATATATGTACCTCTCCAACCACTCCTATGAGATGAACAATGAGTTCATATTGCGACCTACAGAGAATTCATATTCCTTTATCTCCTTCCACTAGTCTATCTCTTTCTTAGTTATCATCCACATCCCCTTCAGTCACATATCTTAGTATTGACAATGGAACCATTTGTTGGAATGCAATAGGAAGATCTAACGTTCAACAGGAATTCAACAACAAATCCTTAGATACTTGCCCTTTTGGCATGACCTACAAGTAGAAAAAGTCTTACTTGAGGCATCTATGGGGACTATAGGAACAAAGTTTCCATAGTGACGAAGAGAAGGGAAGCAGTTCCACTAATCATTCTACTTAGTTAGAACATGCACACTGTGCTCATACATCATTTAGATATATTTGTCCCGGAATTATCCTAGAGCATTACAAGGTTCTTCTGCTCTCTTCTAGAATGACTTATACAATTCTAATGATACTAATGATCTCCTCCCACCATCTCATTTATGCCTTATATATATATATATATATATATATATATGTATATGTATATATATATATCTATATATATATGGGGATTTATCCCAACAAATGGACCCAAAATGTGTGAGGACTGTTAACTAACTTCTTTATTTTTCCCACGTTGTCCCTTGGCCAACTTATTACACAGTTCACTCACTGCACAAATTCCCAATACTAGTCCAAAATCATGGTCCAACAAGGGGTAAGTCCTGGTTTGAGGATTTGGGATCTATAATCTTATGAATAATATTTGAGGACTTAATAGTAATTTTTTAGGCAAAAAATTTTCAATTCAGACCATGATGTTGTTCTAGACATCAAGATATTTCCAATAATATGAAGATCACCTTAATCAGATTTAGGATAAAAATGTTGTGTCTCCTACAAGTTGACCTATCCTATTGATCACCGTGATATCAAGTAGATTCCATATTATCTCACATTACTCACACATGTGGAACAATTTGCATGTGAACTTTCAAGAAGATCCTAGAGGGTCCAAAATGTTTGATTTTTAACATTAAGCTAGTAATACATTAGGATCTTTAACTGAGAGAATAACAAGCACATCAATCAAACACAAGAGACAATGAACACAGTGTTTATTCTCGGGGAAACCATAAATGGAGAAAACCCTGCAACTTCCTCATAGATAGAATCAACACCAAAGGTAAAACCCCAAAACAGTAAGATGATCTCCCAACAGCAGTAACCTCTTTCTTCCTTGCCCCAGTGTCTTCTTCTTCCTCAGCTATGCGCTACAACTGAATGTGAGTGAGTGTGTGATAAATAGAGAGGCTAGCTCTCTATTTATACTAATTCCCGACTTGACTAAACCCAACTAGGGCCGACTTCTCTAGGAGAGTTTAATAACCCTAGTCATTAGAGGAAATTTCAACTCAAAATGGACCTTTTAACTTTTATTCCAATTCCATGTCATCATGTGTTAGCCAATAAAATTGCTTTAAATTTGAAATACCGTATAGGTCTTAAACACTTTTTTAATATAAATTTGGGGATAGGTATCATAAAAAAAACTACTTTTTTTGTTTGTATTTTTGACATATCTCCCTGTGTTTTTACTCAAATTTAGATCGGGAGAGCTCGTTGGATGCAGAATTAAATTCCGCATCCAACGAGTACCCAGTCGGCATACTTTTGACGGGCCCCGCTATGCCAAAAACAAGAAATACCTGAAAAAATGGAATGATGATGTCATAGTTCCATTTTTTCAGGTATTTCTTGTTTTTGGAGTAGCGAGGTCTGTCAAAAGTATGTCGAGTGGGTACTCGTTGGATGCGGAATTTAATTCCCCATCCAACGAGCTCTCCCGATCGAAATTTGAGTAAAAACACAGGGATATATGTCAAAAATACAAACAAAAAAGTAGTTTGTTTCTTTTCTTTCTCCAAAATTAATAAATATTATTTTATTATTTTAACTATTATTTTATTAGTTCATTTTAGGAGGCCCATTTTGAGTTGAAATTTCCTCTAATGGCCCCGAAACTGCGGGGACTTTAACCCTTGACCAATAGGAGGGTTACCCATAATAACTTGACATGACTTGTTTACATTATAGAACCTCCCACTAGGAACATCGAGGTATGACATGACTCAAGTACATTACAAATACATCCCGGAATAAACATCGGGTTACAATACATAAGAAATACAAGTGAATACATTCTGAAGTTACAATTACGTCAACACTCCCTCTTAACTAGGAAGGTATTTTTTCAACACAATTTTTAGCACAAGTCTTCTTCTCTGTATCATATGGATCATCATCAAGTCCTCGTCATCTTCAAGCCATCTTCATATTCAAGTCATCTTCAGCTTTATGTTATCTTCTTCTTCAAGTCATCTTCATCATCGGATCTGGATCATCACTGGACATCATCACTGGATCTGGATCATCATTGAATCATCACGGGTGTTATCTCTTGATTCTTCTCGTCATAGGAGGTTCTATAGAGCCAGCCCTTTTTCATGTTGGATGTACATCTAAAAAGCCAGTCTTTTTTCATACTAGATGTATAATCACACAGAGCTAGTCCTTTTTCATAGTAGATGTGGCATCCACCCAGAGCTAGTCCTTTTTCATACTAGATGAATATTCACAGAGCTAGTCCTTTTTCATACTAGATGTGGGATCTACACAGAGCTATTCCTTTTTCATACTAGATGAATCTTCACAGAGCTAGACCTTTTTCAAACTAGATGTGGGATCTACTTAGAGCTAGTCCTTTTTCATACTAGATGAGTCTTCACAGAGCTAGTCCTTTTTCATACTAGATGTGGGATCTACACAAAACTAGTCCTTTTTCATACTAGATGTGTCTTCACAGAGCTAGTCATTTTTCATACTAGTTGTGGGATCTACACAGAGCTAGTCCTTTTTCATACTAGATGTGGGATCTACACAAACATAGTCCTTTTTCATACTAGATGTGTCTTCACAGAGCTAGTCCTTTTCCATACTAGATGTGGGATCTACATAGAGCTAGTCCTTTTTCATACTAGATGTGTCTTCAGAGAGCCAACCCTTTTTCATGTTGGATGTGGGATCATCACATACATCTGACAATGGAAGGAACCAATCATCTCACCATGTCACAACTCTTACATCCTGACCATGGAAAGAACCAATCCTCTTACCATGTCGGAAATGAACAACACTTACATCTGATCATGGAAGGAACCAATCCTCTCACCATGTCAGAAAGGCATAGCACGGACACATCACTTCCTCTTGGGAGGAATATCGATCTGGAGAACACCAAGCTTCTCCCTGAAGTACTCAAACTTCAACATAGCCAATGGCTTGGTCAACACATCAGCTATCTGTTCGTCCATCGCAACATATTGGAGCTTCACTGCTCCTCTCTGCACCATATCCCTGATATAGTGATACTTGATCTCGATATTCTTCGACTTGTCATGGAACATCGGGTTCTCCGACAACTTCAAACAAATCTGGTTGTCACAATATATACAAGTAGCATCTAACTGGAGATCAAATAAATCAGACAGTAGCTTCCTCAGCCATACTGCCTCACAACTAGTTGAACAGGCTACGACATATTCTGCTTTAGCTTTATTCAATGCCACACAAGATTGCTTCTTGCTAAACCAAGAGATCATATCTGATCCCATACTGAAGCAACACCCTGAAGTGCTCTTCCTATCGATGGCACTGCTTTCCCAACCTGAATCAACATAACCCTCCAAGTTAATCCTTTGATCAGTCTTATACTTGAGCCCATAATCAACCGTACCCTTCAGGTACTTCAGAATGTGATTTTGCAGCAATCAAGTGAACATGTCTCGGATCTGTCAAGAATTGGCTCATGGTGGTCACAGCAAATCAAATATCTGGTCTTATGTTCGTCAGGTACATCAAGAACCCAATCATATGACGATACATCGTGGCATCAACCGACTTTGATGAAGCATCACTCAATAGCTTCAGTTTCGATGCCATAGGTGTGGTTAATTCCTTGCAATCCATCATCCCAAATCTCTTCAAGATCTCTACTGCATACTTCCCTTGTCCAAGGAATATTCCATCTGTATCCTGCCACACCTCCATGCCAAAAAAATAATGCATCATACCCAAGTCCTTCATTTCGAACTCGGCAGCAAGCTTCCTATTCGTATCTGTAATCAACCCATCCATACCTGTTACAAACAGATCATCTACATATAGTAGGAGCATCACTGGGTTGCCATCTTCAACCTTGTAGTAAAGGTTGGAATCTACTTTACTCTTGGTAAAGCCCAAACTGGATAGGAAACTGTCAATTCTGCAATACCATGTCCTGGGTGCATGTTTCAAACCATACAGGGCTTTCTTCGATTTGCATACATGAGACTCCCTGTCATGTGTCTCAAAACTGAGTGGTTGCTCCACATACACTTCCTCTTCCACTATACCATTCAAGAAAGTAATCTTGACATCCATATGGTGTATCTTCCATTTCATCACTACAGCCAAAGCAAGTACTGATCTGATGGAAGTGTATCTGGCTACAGGTGCAAAAGTTTCTTCATAATTTATTCCTTCTTTCTGGGAGAAACCACGAGCAACAAATATTGCTTTATATTTTTCAATGCTACCATCTACAGCATGCTTGATCTTGTAGATCCATTTGGAAGTTATGACAGACTTTCCTTCTGGTCTTGGACAACATCCCAAACATTGTTCTTCATGATCGATTGATACTCTTCGATCATAGCATCCTTCCATTCTTTCCGTTCTACTGCTTCTTCATAATTCGAAGGTTCTTTATCAATGAAATCACATAATAAGGCTACATATCCAGAGCAGGATCTGGTCCTCTTTCTTTCCCTGTGATTCTCTTTTGGAGCCCCATATCTTTCCGCACCTTGGATAGCTTCCTGTACCCAAGCAGGTTTCCTCTTATGAGGATTCTTCTCCTGAGGTGGATCTACAAGTTCTTGTGGTTCTTCAAATTCTTGAGTTTCTTCGTTCATGGTTGTATCACGAGTTCTGGGTTCTTTTGCTTCTTCAAGTTCTTCACCGGGTCTCTTTCTGGATTTGTTGTAAGTTGCGTCTTCATCAAATGTTACATCCCTGCTGATGTCAATCTTCTTGAACCTTGGGAAGTATATTCTGTAAGCCTTCGAGCTTTCAGAGTATCCCACAAATATACCCTTCTTTCCTGAAGGATCTAATTTTGTCCTCTTCTCTTTTGGAATGTGTATGTACATAGGATAGCCGAATATTCTGAGATGGCTAACTTCTGGTTTCTTACCGGAGAAGACTTCTTCAGGAGTCTTGTTCTCGAGTACGGTTCTGTACATACATCGTTGTTCTGGATACTTCTTCCCAAAGATGCATACATAGGAATATCTTGATCATGAAGCATTTCTCTTGCTGCTTCCATAATAGTTCTATTCTTCCTTTCTGCAATCCCATTCTGTTGTGGATTATAAGGAGTGGACAACTCCCTCTTAATCCCTGAGTCTTTACATAGTTCTTTGAACTCATTCGAAGTGAATTCTCCTCCATTATCTGATCGAAAAGTATTGATCTTCTTTTTAGTGTGGTTCTCGATCAAGGCTTTGAATTCCTTGAACTTGTTGAATACTTCATCTTTGTTCTTCATGAATTAAATCCATGTCTTCCTAGAAAAGTGATCAATAAAAGAAACATAGTATACATACCTGCTTAGAGAACTTGATGACGTTGGTCCACATACATCGGAGTGGATGATTTCCAAGATTCCTTTTGCTTTTCTTTCACTACTTGCAAATGTTTTCTTTTTGTTCTTTCCTTTCGCACATCCTTTGTAGACCCCATCATGTTTTACTTGAATTTCTGGAAGACCTTCAACAACTTTACTTTCAAGTGGTAGTGCCCTGTAATGCACATGTGCAAGCCTTCTATGCCAAAGTTCATTTGGTTCTACTAAGTCATGAACCAAAGCTTGGTTTGGTTGGCCCTTCAACTTGTATAGACCTCTTTCTTGTTCCCCAATCACTATTTCATTGTCAAAAGTATATCCCTTTTGCCACATAAGAACTTGGCCATCTACAAAAGCAACCCTCGTTCCTTTTGCATCCAATGCAGATATGGAGAGGAGGTTCTTGTTTAGTCCTGCAACAAATAATACATTTTTCATATGCATAGACTTTCTAGAGTCTATTTTATAGGAGGATTCACCACTACCTTTTATTGGATACTGGTAGTCATCCCCAAGTTTCACCTTGTGAGGTGACCACGAGGACTTCACTTAGTGAACCTCTCACATAGCATGTGCGATCGTGGGATATTAAAGAATACCCTTGATTTCGAGAGATATTGACCCAAACTCTTTTTGTTGAAACCCCCTCCCAATACTTAAAACCTCCTCCCCACCCCTTTTATACCTCAATCCTTATAAAACACCCTACCCACCCCCACCTTAAACCCCTCATCCCCCCAATACCTGCAATATATTGGTTCGATTTTTTATAATTTTAAAACCCACAATATGAACTAACAAGATAGGATATTGGTCAACAAGTGAAGCCCCCATGGAGGTGACTCATGTTCAGATAGTTTCACAAATGATTCTTTGAATCCCGTCATGTGCTTGGAAGCAACACTGTCTATGAGCCAATCATTACTTCCATGTGAAATAGTTCCTGTGAGAGTGAAGATCATCACATATTCTTCATCACTTGAAGAATCACTTTCTTGTTTGATTCTCTTTGTGGAAGGTTCATCATCCTCTACAGTATGAGCATGATGTCTTCTTTTGTTTCCCTTATTCTTCTTTAAGTTCCCTTTGTTAGGGCATAATTTGGATATGTGACCTTTCTCATCACATGTGTAACATCTAATAGTAGATAGATCTCTTCTAGAGTGTGAGATCTTACCTTTGGAGTGATGATGGTCCCTTCTAGTTTTATTGGTGTGGTTTGTGATCTTCACTTCCCATCGTTTCTTCTCGAGCTGATATTCAAGCTTATTCTTGAGAGAATTCTTCCCATAGTCTATTGAACTTGACTACCTTCTTTCTGGCACAAATCCCTTGAATGAAAGAGTCACGTGATCTAGGGAGACCATTCAAGGTGTTCATCACAATCTCTGCATTCTCCACTTCTTCATCTACTGCTTCCAGTTGTTCCTTGATCTGAGATACCCTTGTAAAGTAAGACTGGATGGTCTCAGCATTTTGGATCTTTACATTATTCAGTTGGTTTCTTAGAGTCATCTTCCTGTTTATGTTCTTCCCTTCAAACAATTTGGTTTGGGCATCAAACATATCTTTAGGTGTCTTTAGGGAAGACACTTGTGGTATGAGATGATCCTTGATTGAATCAGCAATAATCCTCTTTGCCATAACCAACTTCTTCTTATGTAAGGCCTTAGCCTCATCTCCCTCTGGAACTGGAACCTCCTTCGATTGATATAGGAGTCCAACTCATTTTCTTCCAGGACCAGGGAGATCCTATACTTCCAAACTCGGAAGTTATCAGCTCCCTCAAGATTTTCATCAAGCTTGGTATGATGAGACATCTTAACTAAGAACCTCAATTGGAAATACAAAAGATTTAGATCTTACCAGGTCAAGATGTTAGATATGGATTTGGAGCTGAAATCCTGCAGTGCTGGTTCAAGAGCAGATTAGGGTTTTGTTTTTCCAGATTTTTGTCCAACCAAATGCTTTGAATTTGATCCCTAACTTCGATTTTACGGAGGAGATCAATCCAGGCCTGGGCTCACTGAAAAATTCCTCTTCTGTGAAAAGCCCTAATTTCCAGCAGTAGTGTCAGGTCCAAAACTGAAAAACCTCAGAATTGGATTCTACTTAGACAAAAAGATGCGCCCTAAGGAGGAGAGTTAATCCAAACTTATTTTGCTGAAAATATGTGGAGGAAGATCAATGAAGTAGGAATCCCTAGATCCCATAGCTTTACAGTGTCTTCTTCTCAGGTTAGCTCTGATACCATGTTCGATTTTTATCATTAAGCTAGCAATACATTAGGATCTTTAACTGAGAGAATAACAAGCACAACAATCAAACACAAGAGACAATGAACACAGTGTTTATCCTCGGGGAAACCATAAATGGAGAAAACCCCACAACTTCCTTAGAGATAGAATCAGCACCAAAGATAAAACCCCAAAACAGTAAGATGATCTCCCGACAGCAGTAACCTATTTCTTCCTTGCCCCAGTGTCTTCTTCTTCCTCAGCTATGTGCTACAACTGAGTGTGAGTGAGTGTGTGATAAATAGAGAGGCTAGCTCTCTATTTATACTAATTCCCAACTTGACTAAACCCAACTAGGGCTGACTTCTCTAGGAGAGTCTAATAACCCTAGTGCCCCGGAATTGTGGGGACTTTAACCCTTGACCAATAGGAGGGTTACCCATAATAACTTGACATTACTTATTTACATTATAGAAACTCCCGATAGGAACATCGGGGTATGACATGACTCAAGTACATTACAAATACATCCCAGAATAAACATCGAGTTACAATACATAAGAAATACAAGTGAATACATTCCGAAGTTACAATTACATCAACACAAAACCCTAATCCTTATAAGGAGTTGAGGCATGCAAAAAATGATAGCCCTAACCCTAGATGACTATCATGCCATAATAAATATGTGACTATTGGTAAAGGAAGGGGTTCCATATTATTGTATTGATTATAGTTCCATAGGAGAGAAGAGTATAGAGAGTGGGATATTGAAGACCAAAGATAAATATAGGAATTAAAAGATCATGTAACAACCATATAGGCCACAATGTCGATGGAAATTCCATAGTGAGTTCCCATTTCATTGTATTTGTATTCCATAACTAAAAAGAAAAAAACAGGGCATAGGCCTCACCTTCTAAGTTTGTTTATTTATGGGGTTTTTCCATGGTAAGTCTTGTCCTTTCAATTTATTTAGTATTTCATACATTAAGTAAAACATTGCATAATAATAAATTGTATAAACTTATAAGTCGAGTTAACATGTTCAATATATAATCCATTACAATATTGACACCTAACATCAAGCTAATGCCTTGACCTTTAATCCTAGCATTGCCTCAAACTAGCTCAAAGTGGTAACCAAGTTGTCTATATACCTTCCAATTACAAACTTGCAAATGTTGGTCTACCTAGATTTCTTTTGGCGTGTTCTCAACAATTATTTATGTGATGGTTGAAGCACTTGGAAAACTTGTGGTATGATAGTTGCGCCTTACAAAATGTTTGGAAAATGTTAGTATAATAGTTAGGCTTTGAAAAAATGTTTGCCAATTATAAGTGGGAAACAAGTGTGCTCCATCACTTGGAGTGAAGTAATCTCAACCCGCCATTTAGGTGAGAAGGTGGGAATTTTTCCTGCTTCGCTCATACGCTTTCCATAAATTTTTCGTCTCTTTCGACCTCTTGTTGTGACTATGATTAAGCTTTGTTACGGAAAACATTGTTCTCTTAAACATGGAATTTCCCATGCTCTCAAGCTCAGCCTAGAGCATAACATGTTTATGTGAATTTTTGGATAAAAGAATCTAGTTATTTGTTTAGTTTGGATTTCTTTCTTTAGTCCACAAGCATTGAATGAAATCCAACCTCAAATAAAAAGCCATTTTTTTGTGGTTCCCTTCTTGAAGAAAAGTTGTGAACCCATGGAATATTTGATGCCCTAAACCAACCAATGAAGGACACATCCATCTCAAGGGAAGCAACCAATGAAGGACACATCCATCTCAAGGGAAGTTTCAAATATTAGTGTTGGATAGTATGTAGGCATTTTAACTATGGTTTGACTAGTATATGATAGCATTTGTTTAATGCAAGGAAATGAAAATGGAAGCCATCACTTTATAGTACATTGGATGGGGACTATTTTATTAGACATTTAAAAGGGTTGCAATGTTTAAATGTTTAAAGTTAGTTTGTAGCTCTTACGAATTGATTGCATCAAGGAAGTGGGTGTTGGCATATTAAAGGACAAAGAATAGAGCACATTTTGAGAGGTGGTGATCATGTCTCCTTGCACGTCAAACTTATTTGTCGACATGTAGTCAGGGAGCATTGCTTCATGACAGCGAAAGGGTTAGTACTGGGTTGATATTAATGCCACCATTCCTTGGTGAGTAAAAAATTTATGCTCTTAACTATTTTAATTGGGTAGATAAAGGTTAATGGATAGTCATTTAAAGAGATATTTGAACCATGATTCTAAGTCATCCTAGGTAAGTGAGTAGGGAATAACATTTCGGTTGATGTGAATTGGATATAACATTTTAGTGTGCTTTTATCTATTGATGTAATCATATTTCCTTTTCATTTGTGTATGAACCAGCATATATCCAAATCCTAGGCTTTATCAAGCACCGAGAGGGATCAAATCTCTCGAGGTGCAAACCTCTTTTTAGGTATCCATTGATTTGATTCAAACCAAAAGACGCATCTTTTTATTTAAGGTCCACATATAATATTTAATATTATTTATGGCCGACATATACTATTTATTATTATTTTTTATTTTGTTTGGAATGGACATTACAACATTTCCCCATACATGGTTTTAAGACCTATTGCAGCTACAACGATTTCCCAAAATTCTAAAAATTTCAGGACCCTCCTTTTAATTTTGTTTTGCTCAGCTTGTTTGGGTTCGACCGATTTTACTGATGATTGTTAAAGGAATATTTTATGCCGATGTTGTTTTTACAAATTACATTGAGTCCTTACCCCGCTGTCGGAAGATTTTGAGGCTATTAATTGGAACCGCACTTAACTGCGCATCCGCCATTGCGGAATATGCAGTTGAATGGAGATCTGATCCAAAGCGTACTTGCCTCCGATGCACTTGCCTTTAGCTTATTATCGGCGTCCTTATTGGAAAACCGTCGGAGCCTTTTGTCTCTACAACTTCCGCCATTGCGGATGACTTATTGCGAGCCCCTTGATGGTTGTGTTGATCTTTTCCGATTCCCACCAGTTTTGATTCGCAAGACCATAGTCTTTTGACTTCCGCCGTTGTGGCTCTAGGAGGGACTATTCTTCCAATTTAGTTTGGTTTATGTTTTCCACTTGGCTGATTTTTTCCTCTTAAGTCATTTTTGTTTTCTCTTCGATTTTGACTGGTTTACGAAACTCATTGTCTTTACGGTTTCCGCCATTGCGGCTCTTCAGACAACTATTGGTCCGAGGTTTTAGTCTAGTCGAGCTCCGACGTGGAGCTATTTTTTTTCTTTTTCTCTCGCCAATGCTTCATTTGGCACTACGAAACTCATAGTTGTTTCATCTTCTGCCGTTGCGGAGATGCAGTTGTTTTGATTGTCGATCCGTTAGTCATTTTACCGCCCAATGGTCACATTTTTCCCGCCAATTGTTTGTTTTACCGGGATTTATATATTGGGGGTTTGGGGTTTATTTTCTATTATTCTATCTGCTAACTCGTGCCTGCGCTATCATTGTTGTTTTGAATGGGACATTGTACTCACTATTGGTAGTTCATTCCTAGGTGGCGCCGCCGTGGAGGTTTACGGATTCTTCTCGTCAGCTACATAGCTCCTTGCCAGGTAGGCCATTCTTCTTGATTCTACCCTTTCTTTTGAATTTTGAACTAGGGTTGTCTTCCTTGGTTAGTTCCCACCTCCACAATTAATGAACACCTAGGTTTACGTTCTTACCATATATCTAGTTCATCTCGATAGTATGACCGTCCGGGGGGGGTTGTTTTCTTAATGATTACTTTCGGTGTAGTTATGAGTTTGCGAACCTCACCTGGCTGTTTGGGAAACTGGTGCAGATGAGCGTTACGCTGTCTGCACCAATTCTCTTCGGTTTGTATATGGTCATCCAGGGGGAGGGGTGGTTTTCCTGTTCCCTTGCAAGAGGAAGGCATTTTTCTTGTTTTATTTCGAAGTGCCGAAGGTTTTGGTTTTTCGGCCTTTTAGGTCGCTCGCCTGTGTGGGACTAGGGTAGCGGTTTTTGAGGTTGCACCTCGTTTAGGATGAGATTGGCAGTAGGATGATTTACTCTAGAATCACAATGCCGAGAGGGTAGTTTTGAGATTTCTTTCTTTGACCGGAAGAAATTTTTCTTCATTGTTAGTGAAGCCATAATGTTATTGATTGAACACGCCTGTTTTTAGTCAGGGGCAAGATACAGTTTTACAGACTTATCTTATGCAGAAATAATCGGTAGTTAAATTTTGTTTCTATATTTTACGTAGATTCAATCATGACTAGCATGCCCAAGGAAAATGCTCATATAGATTGTTTTTCATTCTTTGAATATTAGTTGAATGGCTCAACAAGACCTAAACGATTTGTGTGTATGACAGGGAAATATTTCCGAATACGAGATGTCTAAAAGGCAGAAAAACAAAGCCCCTATAGTGGAAGAGGAACCCGAGGTTGAAGTTGTCACAAAGGTGGAACATATTTACGAAGACACCAGATGTATTACAAGTGTGGAACCTGAATATAAGTGGGGGGGAATCTATAGACTGATAACACATCATGAAGTACCTGATACTGGTTTTGAGGAAGAAACTATATATGCAAATATTGAAAGATCTACTTTGATGAGGGTTTCTACCATACCTGAGCTTTTCTCGTGCTCAGAGGTAATTGGATGGATTCTGCCCAGGGCAGACATAACTACCATGATTTTGGCCAACATTGACAAACAGGGTTATGCTTCTTATAGCCCTGCTTATGTATCACTAGCCTACCACTTACCAGAAGCCCAGGTTTACTTGACTGAAGATTGGCTAAAGAAAATTAATCTTGACTTAGTTGAGACATTGAAAATAATGCTGGTACCTGGCAAGAGTTTCAGAACTAGACCATCAAGGGAATACGACACAGCCACCTTAAGGACCCCTTATCGATTCATTACCTTTATGCTGAATAGGATCTTCGGGAGAGCCCACAGTAAAAGTTTTAAGTTGGGATGGATTCCTATCATCTTCTGTGTTGCAACCCAAGGGACTGTGTTCAACTGGGCGAACATTGTATCAAACAGTCTTTCGGCTTGCATTGCTTCATCCTTAGGAGGGGTGTCCTAGAAAAAATCAGAGTTTTACATGAGATCCATACTGATTGATTGCATACTGTGCAACTAGCCATTCCCAAACCTGAGGTGTATTTGGGACCGAGATAGAACACCGGTATACTCAGCCTACAAGCCACTGTGGGGGCATAAGTACTACAGTCACTATAGAGAAGTGTGTGAACACTTCATTATGCCGTTATATGCACTGATTTTCTTAAAAGAATGCAATTGCATGTCTGAAGAAGCGTTGCAGGTCATTGAAGAATATGCTAATTACTACTTAATGGAGGATGGACTGTATATTAGAATGTATGGTTGCTCCAGAGCACCTTCATTGCTTCCAAAATATGCCACTGATTATATGGTACACAAGGAGGCAGTCAGGCAGGTCTTCTTGGATGGCATAGGGAGTTTTTTATTTGAACATAAGAAGGCAACTTATCCTCCCTTACCATTCAGGTTGGGAAGTTATAAGTTCTCAAGAGTTAAGAAAGGTGATGAATTTGTAGAAGAATTGGATAAATTTCATTTTGGGGAAATAAAATTTCATAGGAATGATTCCCGGAATAAAGTGGCAGAACACTGCAGGGAAGCCAATGTACATTTTGAGTATACAAGCCATTGGGATAAAGATGAATCAATTTTCTGAAATGCAGAAAACATAACTACATTAAAAATAAGATTCAAAAAGAAAATCACTACTAAAGGCAGGAAAGGACAAGATGAGCAAAAGAAAGCAGAGGAAGAGGAGGCTAGGAAAAGAGATGAAGATTCTAGGAGACTAGCACAGGAGTCCGAAATTTGGCCTAGGAGTGAGGAAGAAGAAAAGAGGAAAGTTGAACAAGAAGCAGCTAGAAGTGCAGAAGAAGCTTCCAGGAGTGAAGAAGAAGAACGGAAATGGAAAATGGATGAGGAACTCAAGAAGCAGGAAGCAGAAAGATTAAAATTGACAGGGTCCATGACAGAAGAATAAGCTTCCGATCCTGTAGACATTTAGGTTAAGGATATGGGTAATCCTGATTTTAAAGACCCTGAGGTAGCTTCTAGTAGCACATTAGGATAGGTTGTTGTTTCTGGCCTAAGACTGATCGCTTTCGAACAAAAGAAAGGGGAAGAGGTTCCAGACTTCAACACTATTTTTTATGACAAGGAAATGAAAAGGATTGTGAAGAGGACCGAGAGGAAAGTCGAGACTAGGGGGCAGTCAGGGAAAATGCCAAATGATACAATCATGGTGCATGGAATCGACAAAGACCCAAGATTCACTATCCGAGCTAGAGCAGCATTGATCCATGCTTATGAGGGCAATATGGATCGGATAATGACTGACCTTGAACAGTCAAGGAAATATGCTGCCCAAATAAAAGATATGCTACGAAGGGAGAGAGAGGAATGTAATAAATTGAAAATGAAGTTTGAATACATGCAATATAAAATAAAGTCTTCAAAAGCAAAACTCCAGTTCCTTCAAGTAGATAAGAGGTCTTTGGAGGAAGCCCAGGTAAGTCTAGCAAAATTGCAGCAGGAATGTCAAGGGATAATGACAGAAAAGGATCAGTTGCTAAGTAAGATAGGGGAGCTAGAGTTACAGAAGGCTACCTTGGAAGAGTCAGAGAGACAATCTCAGGTGCAAACAACAGAGCTTAAAGAACAACTTGCTTCATTAGCAGCAGCTTTAGAAGAAGCCAGGGAACAGCAAGCAACCATTCAGCCTTTCAAGGAGCATGTTTTAGCACAAAGGAGCAAGATGCACAAGCTGCAAGTATCCATAGAAGAAGAGAGGTGCAAGGTTTTGCAGGTAGACAATAGACTAGAAGAAATTTTGGAAACTTCTTCATATTTTGTGGACAGATCGCAGGACATTTTAGAAGTCTTGACGGGAAGAATAGCAAGATTAGAGGCCAATGAGGAAATCCCTGTAGACCTGCCAGCAAAAGATCAACAAGGACAGAGACAATACTATGACTTATTGGAGTTTTCCATAAACACAGCCGAAGAATTTAAGAAGGCTGTAAAGAAGACAAAGGGAGCTTGTACAGAGTTCTGTAGGAGACTTTTGATCACGTACAACTGTTGCCAGGTTGCTGCTAATCATAGAATGGACACATTTCCATACCACCACCTGTTTTTAGAGATGTTGCAGAGTAGATGTCAGGAAGATGAACAAAGAATTCAGCATATCAAGGCCCTAGACGAGCAGATCCTGAGAAATGAGGTAGCTCATTCAGCGGTCAGTGTACAGTTGCTAGAAGATCAACTACGCTTGAGTGCAGCCAGGATCGAAGTAATAAGAAATCGGGCTCCTAAATTTGAGATCAATATTCATTTTCTCGAACCTTCTGAGTTCGAAAACATTGCATCAGAAGCTTTAGCATGGAAGAATTTCTTGAACAATCAAGCGGGGCCCTCCACCTAAGTGCTTTATTAGTTTGTTTTATTGTAATATATTGTAAATTATATAAGCACTTAATGTGAGAAAATTGTGGGAGGTGAAGCATTGGGGAAGCCCAGGCGTCATTTGTGGGCAGCCCAACAGTTTTTCTTTTTTATAAGTATAGAAGAATTAGATAGAAACAGGGGATTTTTCCCAGTGATATTTGTGAAATACTTGTTGTAAGAGGAACTATTTCATTTTGCAATAATAAAATTACAATTTTTCCTGTTGGATAAAGTGCTATGTGGAATGTTCAAATGTGATGAAATGAACAATGTCGAAGGGGAACTATTTCATTTTCAGTTGTGTTTCATTAACTATGAGATCGTTCCAACTTTCTAAACATATGTTCTTGTTTGAATGTTCTCTGGTTTATTTTGTGATAAGTTCCACTATGAGTAATGAATGTTCTAACAGATGACGAGCTATCTTGTTGTGTATATCTTTATTCATGTTTATGTGTTTTGATTCTAAGAACAGCTATCTGTGATTTATCTTAACATATAAGCAGTAATACATTACTCAGTAATTAATAATCTTGCTCCCTAGGGATAGCTTAGTTAATACTGTTTTCAGTTGTGTGTGATTTAGATGCAAGAGAGTCTAATATGAGAGGTAAGAACCTGCGCATCACATTGTGACCACTCCTTATATTCTTTATCAATCTGCATCTTAGATAGGCACTTGCATATCATACTTAAAGTCAAAAATACAAAAATATACAGGGTGGACCGGGCCGCAACTGGTAAAACCCTTTGTTTCTGTTACTTGACCTACAGTAGCCAAACCGCAAACCAGACAGATTCCCCATACCAAACAGTCACAGGCTAGTTGGGAATGTTGACTAGGGAGAATCCCTTGCTATTGTTTCCTGTGAATTTCCAGGACTCAACAGTTTCTGGCGCTAGAAGGAGGGCCACCAGTGCATGGCTAGCCGAGGAAATCCATTTCCTCGAAATTAATCCACCAGTGATAGTTTTGAAAGTAGTTTATTTCCTGATCCAAATACCGAAGGAAATAGAGAACATTTGTATTTTGTAGACAATGAAGTTGTTAATAATATGAGGAGACACACTAGAGGATATGTAAAGAGTATTGTAGGATTACCCACTATTCCTGATTTACCGCGGAGAGAGTACAAGAAGAAAGATCGTCCCATCTTGGAAGATTTAGTGTTGGTTGGAGATTTGGAAGAGTTAGTAGAAGTAGCATTATAGGAAGTTGTTCAGCCTTTGAATAAAGTAGGCCCAAACACACCTTACTATTCTCCTGTGCATACTCCTATCCCCTCTCCTCCTCACTCTCCACCCAGACTCATGGCAGGTGTAAATGCAAATCAACCACTTAACCCACCACCTGCTTGGAAAGCCAGATCACCCCTAAACTTAACGCCTTCGTTGCATGACTTACCTCAAGATTTTGAGAAGATGCTGGACAAGTTTGATCCAAATGAGAAGATTTTAGTAGATGACCATTTGCAAAGTTTCTATTTGGCAATAGAAGGATTAAGGGCTAGGGAACATGAGGATGTAGTTTGTAGACCTTTTTCGCATACCTTTAAAGGAGCGGCAGCATCATGGTATTTTGGTTTTCCTACAAACTATATTCCAGATTGGGATACCTTTGAAAGGATTTTCAGAAGTAAGTATGCAGGCCAAAAGACGCATGCAGCACTAATGAAAGGGTTCGGCGCTTTAAAAAAAGAAAGAAAATAAAAGGTACACAATTTTACTCAAATATTTTATGCTTACCTTAAGAACTTCTCTGCAACTGATAAACCCTTTGACAAGGTTCTGATTGAGTATTATACCTCAGCTTTAGGTCCTGACCTGGCCATGTTCGCAAAATCTCAAGTTAAGCCTACGTTATCAAATACTTATGAAGAAGCTGAAAGAGTAGAGGCTGAAAAGGAAAGTATAGAAGATTATCCTGAGCAGTCTGGAGAAAAACCTTCCAGGATGAAAGCCTTATTGCTGCCTAAACCTAAAGAGGAGCAAGCACATGATTTTGAGGGGATGTTAAAAATGATGCAAAAGATTTCCAACAGAATAATAGATTTGGAGAAAATAAAAAGAAGCTCAGAAATCATATAAGCCGTATTACAAGAAAAGAGAGGATAACAACCAATCCAAACCTCCTCCATACGGTCCAGCATCAATGAATTTAACGAAGTTGGGGATGGATAATTTCTGCACTTTCCACCAACAACCCCATTCCAAAAAGAATTTTCCTCAATGGATAAATTCAATGACATTGGTGATGAGTCAGTTGTTGGATTCTAAATTAACTGAGGATAGTGATGAAGAGGAAAAGGGTAGTAAGACCACAGAAAAACAAGATAATGATACCATGTTTTTATGGGACTGTGTCTCGCTTTTTTATATAGAAAGAAGTACTCTGAAACCTGAGGGTATGCTAGAAATTAAAATGACAAAAAAATGCGTGGATTTGGTGAATAAAGACAATTCAATGCTCTCAAAGATTAAGAAGTTGCAAGAGAATGTCAGGAAACAACCAAAGAATAATGTTGATCGGAAAGTACCTAAAATTACCATTATTAGCCAAGATCTAAAGCAAATCGACCTGCCTGTTAAGCCTATGGAGGACCAAGTAGGTAATGACAAGGAAAATATTAAAAATCCTGAAAAACCAGAGGAAGAATTACCCATAGAAAACCAACCTGTGGAGGAAGATGTCGAAGCAATTGGAGAAGGGAAAACTAGGTTTAAAACCCCACCTTTCCTTTTGAATTTGGAAATTTTGAACCATAAGGTGCATAATTTTTTGGTAGATTTTGGATCATCAGTGAATGTTATGCCACTCGTAGTCTACAAAAAAGTTAATGGGCAGCCAAAACCTACTGCTTGGGAAGTTACTCAATTAGACAAAACTAATGTCAAAGTAGTTGGGGAAATGGAGAATGTTCTCATTCGTTTATCCGCAAATGAAAAGATATGTAAATATATTGATATTGTGGTGGTAGACATACCTGATGGTTATGGAATTATTTTGAACCGAGACTGGTCTGCTAGGTTAAAGGGGTATTTTTCTTCAGATTAGTCACATTTATGGTTGCCCCATAAAGGAGTCCAAAATCAGATCAAAATTTTAAGGGAGCCTTACATGAAACACACTGTCACTAAGTTGGGAGAAGAAGACGAATCAGCAAATTCTATTTTGGGGAATTATCTAATTGAGCTTGAACTAAGACATCCTGCATCAGAAGAAGCCGACAATATAACAGACACTCAGCTCGATCTCCTTCAATGTTCACGGGCTGATGAGATTGATTGTAAATTGGTAGATGTAAGTTTTGTTTCAAAAATAGCAGAATTAGATAATGGTTAGGTATTTCATGTCTACAATCAAGCCTAGCCCCTTGACTTATAAGTTGATAGATCTATGGGGATGGGCAGAGAACTGATCAGGTAGTGGTTTAGTTCTCAAATTTTTCTTTTGGTTTTGCTTTTGATAACCTTGTACATAAATAATTTGATGAAGTTTTTCACTTTGATTTGCCACTGTTGTTTCTAGTTACTTTTGGTTTGTTTTTGAATAAAAGAGGCAAGCTTTTGGTTGCATGGAAAGCATCAGGGTTCTCGATTAACTAAAATCTTTGCGATAAGACTGTGCATTCTTGGTTGAACTGATAGAATTTATTCTAGTAAGTAGTTTTCCTAAATGGCTATGAACTCATTGAAGTCTTGCTTAAACCCCTGAAAAATAACTCAGAATCAAAAGGTCTGGAATACTATTTCGAGGCTCCATCCATCTCACATCTAAAATGTCCTAGGGGGTGACAGCAAAGGACCCATGAAGAGGAAGCAAGGTAAATAGTTTATTATATATAAATAATCCCATGCCAAGATTTAAAAATCCTAGAGGCTGTTAAGAGTCAAACTCCTAAAAGAAGCAATACATATCAAAGCAAAGTATCGAAACATGAATATAGAATTGTCAAAAGTTCTTCTCCGTCCGTGAGCTGAGAAGTAAATACATCTCTCACACAAAAGGACACTATCGATAGAAGAGCCTGAATAAAATTCAGAAAGAAAGGCATATGGAGGATTCAAAAGAACAAAAAGTTCAAAAGGCACAAAAGTGCAAATGGCATGGGAATGAGGAACAAATGAATTTTTTCTGTTTACCATATGTTATGATCCTATGGTGTCCAAGCTAGAAACTACCCAAAGACAGAGGTAAAATAAAACTCATCTACTAAGCCTCATAAGAGTTATTTGGACTTTGAGAGTTTGGTTGTTCCCATTTCCAGAAAATGGATTGTCATCAATGATTTAAATGCATGTGTTTGCCATTATAGGAATACAAGCATCTAGAAGAATTCAACCTACGAGTTTAATGACTAAACAGCCTTTTACTGAGAAAAGAGTTGATTTAGAAATTTGGGGTTCACTAGGTAGTCGCCAATTGTTGCAGCTGCAATGATTTCCCAAAATTCTAAAAATTTCGGGACCCTCCTTTTAATTTTGTTTTGCTCAGCTTGTTTGGGATCGCCTGATTTTACTGATGATTGTTAAAGGAATATTTTATGCCAATGCTGTTTTTACGAATTACATTGAGTCCTTACCCCGCCGTCGGAAGATGTTGAGGCTATGAATCAGAACCACATTTAACTCCGCATCCGTCGTTGCGGAAGATGCAGTTGAATGGCGATCTGATCCAAAGCGTACTTGCCTCTGATGGACTTGCCTTTAGCTTATTATTGGCGTCCTTATTGGAAAACCGTTGGAGCCTTTTATCTCTATAGCTTTCGTTGTTGCAGATGACTTATTGCGAGCCCCTTGATGGTTGTGTTGATCTTTTCCAATTCCCGCCAGTTTTGATTCATAGGACCATAGTCTTTTGACTTCCGCCGTTGCAGCTCTAGGAGGGACTATTCTTCCAGTTTAGTTTGGTTTATGTTTGCCGCTTGGACGATTTTTCTACTTAAGTCATTTTTTTTTCTCTCCGATTTTGACTGGTCTAGGAAACTCGTTGTCTTTACGGTTTCCATCGTTGCGGCGCTTCAGACAACTATTGGTCTGAGGTTTTAGTCTAGTCGAGCTCCAACGCAGAGTTATTTGTTTTCTTTTTCTCTCGCCAATGCTTCGTTTGGCACTGTGGAACTTGTAGTTGTTTCATCTTCTGTCATTGTGGAGATGCAACTGCTTTGATTGCCGATACCTTAGTCATTTTGCCACCCGATGGTCATGTTTTTCCCGCCGATTATCTGTTTTACCGAGATGTATATATTGGGGGTTTGGGATTTATTTTCTATTATTCTATCTGCGAACTTGTGCCTACACTATCGTTTTTTGTTTCAAATGGGACATTGTACTCGTTGTCGGTAGTTCATTCCTAGCTGGCATCGACGTGGAGGTTTGCAGATTCTTCTCATTAGCTACACAGCTCCTTGCCAGGTAGGCCATTATTCTTGATTCTACCCTTTCTTTTGAATTTTAAACTAGTTTTGTCATCCTTGGTTAGTTCCCACCTCCGCGGTTAATGAACACCTAGGTTTACGGTCTTATCATATATCTAGTTCATCTCGACAGTATGGCCATCCGAGGGGGGGGGTTGTTTTCTTAATGATTAATTTCGGTGCCGTTATGAGTTTGCGAACCTCACCCGACTATTTGGGAAACTGGTGCAGATGAGCATTACGTTGTTTGCACCAGTTCTCTTCGGTTTGTATATGGCCATCCAGGGGGAGGAGTGGTTTTCATGTTCCCTTGCAAAAGGAAGGTGTTTTTCTTGTTTTATTTCGAAGTGCCAAAGGTTTTGGTTTTCTGGCCTTTTGGGTTTCTCGCCTGTGTGGGACTAGGGTAGCGGTTTTTGAGGTTGCACCTCATTTATGATTAGATTGGCAATAGGATGATTTACTGTGGAATCACAACGCTGAGAGGGTAGTTTTTAGATTTCTTTCTTTGACCGGAAGAAATTTTTCTTCATTTTTAGTGAAGCCATAATGTTATCGATTGATCACGCCCATTTTGAGTTAGGGGCAGGATATAATTTTACAGACTTATCTTGTACAGAAATACTCGGTAGTTAAATTTTGTTTCTGTATTTTACATAGATTCAATCATGACTAGCATGCCCGAGGTAAATGCTCAGATAGTTTGTTTTTCATTCTTTGAATATTAGTTGAATGGTTCAACAGGACCTAAAATATTTTTGTGTATGACAGGGAAATCTTTCCGAATATGAGATGTCTAAAAGGTAGAAAAAGAAAGCCCCTATAGTGGAAGAGGAACCCGAGATTGAAGTTGTCACAAAGGTGGAATATATTTACGAAGACACCAGATGCATCATAGGTGTGGAACCTGAATATAAGTGGGGGGAAATATACAGACTGATAACAAATCATGAAGTACTTGAGACTGGTTTTGAGGAAGAAACTATATATGCAAATATTGAAAGATCTGCTTTGATGAGGGTTTCTACCAGACCTGAGCTTTTCCCGTGCTCAGAGGTAATCAGATGGATTCTTCCTAGGGCAGATGTAACTACCATGATTTTGGCCAACATTGACAAACATGGTTATGCTGCTTATAGCCCTGGTTATGTATCACTAGCCTACCACTTACCGGAAGCCCGGGTTTACTTGACTGAAGATTGGCTAAAGAAAATTAATCTTGACTTAGTTGAGACATTGAAAATAATGCTGGTACCTGGAAAGAGTTTCAGAACTAGACCATCGGGGGAATATGACACAGCCACTTTAAGGACCCCTTATTGGTTCATTGCCTTAATGCTGAATAGGATCTTCGGGAGAGCCCATGGTAAAAGTTTTAAGTTGGGATGGGCTTCTATCATCTTCTGTGTTGCAACCTAAGGGATTGTGTTCAATTGGGCGAATATTGTATCAAACAGTCTTTCGGCTTGCATTGCTTCAGCCTTGGGAGGGGTGTCCCAGAAAAAATCAGAGTTTTACATGAGCTCCATACTGATTGATTGCATACTGTGCAACCAGCCATTCCCAAACCTGAGGTGCATTTGGGACTGAGATAGAACACCGGTATACTCATCCTACAAGCCACTGTGGGCGCATAAGTACTACACTCACTATAGAAAAGTGTGTGAACACTTCATTATGCCATTATATACACTGATTTTCTTAAAAGAAAGCAATTGCATGTCTGAAGAAGTGTTGCAAGTCATTGAAGAATACGATGATTACTACTTAACAGAGGATGGACTATATATTAGAATGTATGGCTGCTCCAGAGCACCTTCACTGCTTCCAAAATATGCCACTAATTATGTGGTACACAAGGAGGCAGTCAAGCAGGTCTTCTTGGATGGCATAGGGAGTTTTTTATTTGAACATAAGAAGGAAACTTATCCTCCCTTACCGTTCAGGATGGGAAGTTATAAGTTCTCAAGAGTTAAGAAAGCTGATGAATTTGTACAAGAATTGGAGAAATTTCATTTTGGGGAAATAAACTTTCATAGGAATGATTCCCGGAATAAAGTGGCAGAACACTACAGGGAAGCCAATGTACATTTTGAGTATACAAGCCATTGGGATAAAGATGAATCAATTTTCCAAAATGCAGAAAACATAACTGCATTAAAAAGAAGATTCAAAAAGAAAATCACTACTAAAGGCGGGAAAGGACAAGATGAGCATAAGAGAGCAGAGGAAGAGGAGGCTAGGAAAAGAGATGAAGATGCCAGGATACTAGCACAGGAGGCTGAAAGTTGGCTTAGGAGTGAGGAGGAGAAAAAGAGGAAAGCTGAATAAGAAGCAGCTAGAAGTGTAGAAGAAGCTTCCAGGAGTGAAGAAGAAGAAAGGAAATGGAAAATGGATGACGAACTCAGGAAGCAGGAAGAAGAGAGATTAAAACTGATAGGGTCCATAACAGAGCAACAAGCTTCCGATCCTGTAGACATTCAGGTTCAGGATCTGGGTAATCCTGATTTTCAAGACCCTAAGGAAGCTACTAGCAGCACATTAGGACAGGTTGTTGTTTATGGCCTAAGGCTGATCCCTTTTGAACAAAAGAAAGGGGAAGAGGTTCTAGACTTCAACACTATTTTTTACGACAAGGAAATGAAAAGGATTGTGAAGAGGACCGAGAGGAAAGTCGAGACTGGGGGCAGTCAGGGAAAATGATAAATGATACAATCATGGTGCATGGAACTGACAAGGACCCAAGATTCACTATCCGAGCTGGAGCAGCATTGATCCATGCTTCTGAGGACAATGTGGATCAGATAATCACTGACCTTGAACAGTCAAGGAAATCTGCTGCCCAACTAAAAGATACGCTATGAAGGGAGAGAGAAGAAAGTAAGAAATTGAAAAGGAAGTTTGAAGACATGCAACATAAAATAAAGTCTTCAAAAGTAGAACTCTAGTTCCTTCAAGTAGAGAAGAGGTCTTTGGAGGAAGCCCAGGTAAGTCACTGTTGTTTGCACCTGAGATGACGAGCTATCTTGTTGTGTATATCTTTATTCATGTTTATGTGTTTTGATTCTAAGAACAGCTATCTATGATTTATCTTAACATATAAGCAGTAATACATTACTCAGTAATTGATAATCTTGCTCCCTAGGGACAACTTAGTTAATACTGTTTTTAGTTGTGTGTGATTTAGATGCGAGAGAGTTGAAGATGAGAGGTAAGAACCTGCACATCACATTGTGACCACTCCTCATATTATTTATCAATCTGCATCTTAGATAGGCACTTGCATATCATACTTAAAGTCAAAAATACAAAAATATACACGGTGGACCGGGCCACAACCGGTAAAACCCTTTGTTTTTGTTACTTGACCTACGATAGTCGGACCGCAAACCGGACAGATTCCCCATACCAAATAGTCACGGGCTAGTTGGGAATTTTGACTGGGGAGAATCCCTTGCTGTTGTTGCCTACGAATTTCCAGGCCTCAGCAAGACCATATACAAAGCCCTCCTACAACCATGGGTTGTTTAGGAGGCCTTGCACATGGTCTTAAAACCATTTGCAAGGCCCTCGTAAACCATGTACAATAAAACCATGGGTTTTTTAGGAGGCCTTGCACATGGTTTTAAAACCATGTGCAAGGCCCTCCTAAACCATGTACAATAAAGCCATTGGCTGTTTAGAAGGCCTTGCACATGGTTTTAAAACCATGTGCAAGGCCAACATTTTTTTGTGGATAATTCAATTTGTTTTTTATTATTATTTTGTTAGGTAGGAACATTACAACATCTCCCCCATATTGTGTTTTTTTCCTAACCCACATATTTTTTTACGGATAATTAAATTTTTACTTTTTTATTGTTTTGTTAAGTAGGAAGATTACAACATCTCCCCCATATTAGATTGTTTTTGTGTCCGACATTTATTTTTGGCCTATAATTAGAAAATTTATTTTTTATTAATAAAAATAACGTTACATAATGTTACAAGATCTCCCCCATACTGGGCTGTAGAGCGCCTCTCGACGCAACAAGGTTGTGTGTTTATAGGTTTTTATGTAAAAGTTTTAGTATCATATAATTATATTACATAATTGCAATATTATTTTTATCGATAATTATTGTAGTTTTGTGTATATGTATTAAGGGTGTGTGGGTTGTATTTAGAAGGTGCGTGGGTTGCATTTAGATAACTTATGGGTATTTAATTCGTTAGTTTGGAAAATATTGAAATGCTATTTTTAATGTAATAAGAGTGAGTGCATAATATTGATATCAACAAGATTGTTTGTATTTCATCTTACAAGGATATACTAAAAAAATCATTTATGTAGGTGTATTTTGGTATAAACAATAGGAAATATGAAATTGTTCTGGGAGCTCCATATGCTTTGGGAATGAACTTAGACTCTACGCAAATTAGTATAGGTAAGAGTGGAAGGAATGGGAAACTAGTAGATAAATACACTATCATAGGTAGTTTTAACTCATCTCAGTTCCAGGTCCTTCTTCAAATATTTTGGGAAGTGTTGGTATTGCTTCAAAGGGCTTCCTCGTAGGGAGCCAACACTAAGGATTTCAGGCCCTTAAGGCATAAAATGCTCTTAGGGACATAGGGGCGGTCCCAAGCAACGTTCCCTGCAACGATGTTTTGATGTTGTAAAGTCATATATTATTATTATTCAAGAAACCATGTTGTCTGGTGAAAGAGCTAGAGGTATTATTTTGGGCATACTACCAGGATGGGATATGTGTTCTATTGATTCAAATGGCATTTTGAGTGGAAATATCAATGAAACTTTAAAAATTTTTAAGCATTATGTATGAGTGTGCTGGCCCTATACATGGTTGAGGAAGAAAACATAGGTGTTATCCACTAAAGGAATATTATAGGCATTGAAGGCTAAGAAAAATGTCTCCAACAACAATAAATGACCTCTTGAAGGAATCCTTCCACTCAACATGGTAATATGGGTCCCATTAATTTCATTTTATCACAATGTATGGGTCTCAGGGCCCTACATATGGTCAAAGAAGAAAATTTAGGCCTTGCACCATAAATGAAACTTCTAGGAATCTAGGGCCAATAACAACACCTTAACCCATTGTACATGACCTCACAAGGGCATTCATTACCTATAAATCGTGATATTGATGCTATTTGGATTTTTTGAGGACTAGGCACATGGGTCTTAGGGCCTTTGATAAGATTACGGGAGTAATATCAGGTCTTAACCCCTAAAGGGGCCTTAGAAATGATTGTAGGAATCTATAGAAAAGAACAACACCTTGAACCACCACACATGACCTTTGGAGAGTATCCTTCAAATCCAAGTGACGATTTCAATATAATTATAAATATTTGAACATTAGGTACACCTCTCAAATCCCTATACATGGTTGGGTGTTGAGACTTGATCATGAAGGGGAACTTTAGGTATATAGGTCCAAGAGTGATATCCTAAACCATCGCACATGACCTACCTGGGATATTTGTATCCTTCAAGTTGGGATATCAATGACATCATGAGGATTTTCACACAAGGTATGGGTCTTAGGACCTTGGGCATGTTCAATTGAGGACACCTGGACCTTAGCCCTTAAAGGAATGTTATAGGCATTTAGGGACAATAATGATGTCTCAAACCACTAGAAAGGTCCTCTCAAGTGTATCATGTACCTTCTAGCGGGGATATTAGTGCCATTAGTAGGTTTTGACCACTAGATATGGGTTTCATGGACCTATACATGTTTGTGGGAGGAAACTTGGGCCCAACATCTTAAAGAAAAATTCTAGGCATATAATAAAATGAACAATGCCTCAAACCACAAAATATGAACACTCAAGGGTATCCTTCACCTTTGAGTGCGTGGTGATATTTTCCAACAATAGGTGGTTTTCAAGACTAGGATTGGGACTCAGATCCTTGAACCACCCATGGGGCATTCACCTTGTTGAGCAATATCTTATCATGTTCATTCATAAAAGGGAGTTTTTAATTGTGAAAAATAAGGTCAATATATTGTAGGTATTGGGGTGGGTGAGGAGTAGCGTATAAGGGGTTTATAGTATTGGGGGATATAAAAAGGGGTTTCTTGTAAAAATAAGGAATATATCATAAAAATAGGGTTTTTAAAATTAAAAATATGTATTGGGAGGGGGGCTCTACAATAGGATTTTTTTAGGTAATTATCAATATCTAATGAAATTAGGGGTATTCTTTAATATCCCATGAATGAAGGTGCTATGGCATGTCTTCACTGAGTGAAGACCCCGTGGAACCACCAAACATGACCTCATGAGGAGATCCTTGGCCTCCAAGTGGGGACATCGGTATCATTAGGAGTTTTTGTGTAGTAGGTATGGATTTTAAGTCTCTAGACATTATCAATGGAAGGAACCCACACTTATGCCTTAAAAAAAGATTGTATGCATCCATTGTGAAGAATGATGTCTCAAACCACCACATATAAACTATGGAGGGTATCCTTTGAAACATTATAATTGTTTTATCATTATGTATAAGTCTCAAATCCTTTGACATGTTCGGGGAAGGAAACTTGGACCTTAATCCCTAAAAGAAACTTCTACATAATTTTAACCATGAGAAATTATTCAAACTACTAAACACCTTCAAAGACTATCCTTTCCCTCCAAGTGGGGATTAAAAGACATTGGGAGGATTTTAGAATTGGCTATGGGTATCAAGGACCTTGATATGGTTGGAAAAGGAGACTTGTGTCGTAGTCCTTGGTGGAATATTCTAGGAATATAGGACCAAGAACAATTCCTTAAGAAAAAACACATGGCCTTTGGAGTGAATCCTTGACCTTAGAGTTAGCGTATCAATACCATTAAAATGTTTGTTTATTAGTTATTGGTATCATGGCATGGAGGGAATAACCATGGGCCCTAGGTCCTAATGAACACTTCTAAGAATTTGAGGCTAAAAACAACAACTCAAACCTACACAATGGACCTCTTGCTTTGATCCTTAGCATCTAAGTGTGGATAGTGATGAAATTAGGAGGTTTTGAGCAATAACTATTAGTGTTGGGGCCCTATAAATTATTAGGGGAGGAAACTTGGGCCTTAAGCCCTAAATGAAGCTTATAGGCATATATATATCCAAGAACAATGTGTCAAAGCACCACACTTGACCTCTCAAGGATATCCTTATCCTCAATGTGTAGATATTAATTTCAGTAAGAAGTTTTGAGCATCAGTTATGGGTTGCAAAGCATTAGAAGCAATAGTCTTTGGCCTTAGGTAATTAAGGAATATTTTAGCCATAGAAGGAAAACAATGATTACTTGAATCATGAAATAGGACTTCTCAGGGTTATTTTTCACCTACAAGTGGATATATTGATGTAATGCAACTGATGATGGTTGCATAGAATGAGCCATGTAAATGCATTCTTTAACTTTAATCTTGTCTAAAACAACAAGAGGTCATCAACATAAAAATAAAAATTGTATTGTATCTATTGATTTCCAAATATTTTTGATCAACACTTCAATAACACATGAGGTAATATAGCACAAACTTGGAATCATGTAAAGAGTATGGAAATTTTATTTGTCACATTGACTAACTGGTGCCAAATCCATGAGACAAGACCATAGTACATTCTCTCAATCCATTTATTTTTACATTCAAGTCCTCCCATAGTTCATATCCTTTTACAAAATATTGTGTTATTGTATGCCTGGTAAAATAGAAAATTGTCAATAACAAATTTATGGAATGAATGCAAACTATCTTAGAATCTACAAAGATGAGATATTTTCCCTTTTCATAGACTGTCATATAGGAAAAACCACAAACACTAGTAAACCTCATATTTCTATCAAGTGGTGCACTTATTATCCTTTTATTAATAACTAATTGGATGGATACTAGTACATAGTTTTCAATGTGCCACCTCATAACAATACAGAAATCTCAATATGCTTCTTAAGGTAAATCTATGTATAATTTGTTTTGGGGAAACATGTTAACTATTTTCATCACTTAGCATTCCAAGGGTTTAGTTTCAATATGCCACAAAGTGATGTATTATACAACACCAAGATTCAAATTATCAAATCCCTCCACCCTATAGTCATTTACTTAGGGAGGAACTACCATCTTTAAAGTAGTTTCTTCTAGAAGGAAATGAAGCATTGGTATAATTAACACATACAATGGTCCATGATATCACAATTATTGAGGGTATTTACCAATCAAGTGAATCATCTACTCCTAAGGAAAGACATCATCTCTCGATGGGGAAGGACGATCTTCTATCATCTTGTGGTGGGGGAATACCACCATCCAACAGCGGGTTGAACTATCATTTAGTAGTGGTTACAATTGTATTCACATCCATGAATATTCTATAGGTAGATTTGCCATAATACTTTAGGAGATATTTCACATGGTGTATTTTTTAGTGAGGTAAGTACATTGATATACTTACTTTGGTTGGATTTATATTTAGTTAATTAATTTTGTGAAACGATGTATGTTGTTAAATCCTCTTTAAGGGGAAATTATTTATGTGCCCAATGCCCCCTTACTATAAAAAAGGGTTTTCATTTAGTTTAATTCTTACTAATAAAATCCATTTAGTATCACTACATAATTATGTTAACAAAATATAATGGTTGATGTGAATGTGATCCACCCATTGTAGACACATGGGACACTGCCACAAAGAAGTTTAAATACAAGGGTGTTTACATTCAGGGAACAAACATATCATTGCTAATGGATAATAAATTCATAGTTGATGAATAAATTGATTAATTATGCATGCAATTTTTTTTAAGCATGTGTGTTTGTAGCACTCAATTGGAGACACTCCATAACTTATCCATTGCCCATATTAGTAGACTAAATTGTCACATCTTCTTGTGATATGGTTGTATTGGATCTCATAAGGAGTGTCAACGCAGTTGTTGTTGTGGAAATTTCAACGACGACAACTCACACATAGCTAACCATTGAGTGGATCATATAAACAAAATTGTTTTACATTAACTTATATAATACATCAATTTATATTGACATGTATCATGTTTCATTGGAATCAGTTTCTAGTTGGTCCATAAAGCATTGCCAACATTAGCATTCTATATTTAATCATATTTTGATTCAATTATTAGAACTTTTTATTGCCCAAATTTATCAACATGATCTACTAAAAGGTATTTTAAAAATAATTATTTCAATTAAAAATTGTATATATATACACACTAACATTAAATCATGCATTAGTTTAACAACTAGTGATTATGCCCATACACAAAAGTAATGCATACACTTCATGCATGCCCATTGTACTAAGTCTTTATACCCACCAAAGCTAGTACACCTATATATGGTGGTGTTGATTTCCCTTTTCCTATGATATACCCACCATTATGTTGTATACCCACCATACCTAGTGCATCTGCATATGGTGGTGTTGATTTCCCTTTTCCTATAATATACCCACCATTATGTTGTAAACTTCACCTATTGACATATCCACCATGGGTTTGAGTGAGGTCGTCGTATATTTTTGTGTGTGGATATTAGTGCAATCATTTCCAAATGGTAAATCTACTTTAATTATATTTATTATTATTTTATTATTAATTAATAATTAATTTTTATATTATTAATAAAAAATCTTAAATTTTTTGAAATTAGCAAAAACACTATATACTTTAATTTTTAATGTTTCATTCTATATTTTATGTTGAAGATGAATAATTTATAATGTTTGTTTATAAACTACACTTAATTCATTACATCTACATGAATAAGCTAAATTTAGAAATAGCAAGGGTAGTAAGTTAAATCAAATTTATTCATATGAAATAAATGATCAAACTAAAACATAAAGGAAGATGAAGTGGATTGTAAGCCTTTTTCATCCATATGTCTACGAACACCACGCATACTCCATTTTTTGGGTGGATATTCTACTACCAAATAGATATAGATGTATTTATACATTTATTTAGTATTTTCTAAAATTGTAATTCTTATTCTATATACCAATTATTATTATGATGAATATTGGTTTTTCAACTTTTAGTAAGGTAAAGTTTAATTAGAAATTTTTGTAAAAAAGTTTTAGAATCCTATTTATTAGTTATACAAATTGTAGAATTTTAATGACTATTTAAGAGTATTTAGATTTATAGATTAAAAATGTGATTTTAATAATTTTAAATTTAGATTTTGTAAAAAAAAATTAAGATTTCCTACCAAAACCTACATTAAAAAAATAGAAAAAAATAAAATAAATAAACTAAGATTTCTTATTAAAACCCCACCCAGAAAATAGAAAAATTAAAATAAATAAACTAATCCATAAATATTCAGGTTAACACATCCATAAATATGTTTAAAATTAAGAGCAAATAAGCAGAAATAATTATATTAAGTTATCACACCAAAAGGATGAAAAATGTGTATAATGTAAACACATTCATAAATATGTTTAAAATTAAGAGCAAATAAGCAAAAATAATTATATTGAGTTATCACACCAAAAGATGAAAAATGTGTATAATGTAATATTTACTAGAAATTATAGAATCCTGGTAGAGGAAACCTATGTATACTTAGCATTTAGTGATAATAAGATCTATACAGCACTCGCGAATACTTCATTTGTTTATTGTTCGGGATACCCGGGCCACACGACGATATCCTTGGTTGGCTACTATAATTCAAAAGCAATATAAAATGGTTGGCTGCCATTCTTCAGAAAGATTATGAAATCTCTTATTGGGAATCTCAAAGCATGCTATAAAATCACTATATAAATTAGAACTTCGAGCGAAAATCCAAAAAACTGCGCAGCGCGTCTTAAATGATAGTTAGAGTGGCTTTCTTGATTAAACAGTGATACTTTTGGAAGTATTATTGCTGCAATTAGCTTCAGTCGCTGAACTGAATATGGAGCGCTGAAGAGCCTGAATAAACAATGCAGGAGTACTCAGTTGCGGGAGGTGACCTTTGGTCAGAATTACTTCAACCCAAGTCTTCCCCCCGAGATGTGTTTTCAGATAATCTGTAACTGCGAGAGGAACCACTATATCCTCTTTGCTTTGAATTATATAGCATGGCACTTGGACATGACCCAAAATTCCCCTCAGATCACTCTCAAACACCGTTCTACCCACAAACACGGCGATATCTGGTCTCATACTTAGCAACGTCCGACTGAATTCATTAACTGCAGCGGAATCATCTACACCGACAGCCAAGGGAGCAAAACCAGAAACCCAAGCTGTGAAATTCGATTCCATGGCAGAGAGCAATTGATCTATATCTTCTTGTCGGAATCCTCCTTCATAACCAACATCATTCAAGTACCTGTAGATCGAGAAATATTTATATATCAATACATGAAAATAACCGCCATCAAAACATGGAACCCTAAAATCTTCCCAATCAAAGAGGGAAGTTAGAAACCTGAGTTACTATATTAAAAAAAAACAATCAGCAATATAAACTCATGCAAGATATGTATAATTGTATAGAGAGTAATACAGCAATATAACAATACAAATTCATGCAAGATATATAGAGTAATAAGATGTTTTACAGAAAAGATTTTTATGTGTTTTAGATCTATATTTAAGATGAATTTATGTTTAATATAAAGCTAGCTATATAAACTAATGCACCTATGTATAACCTCAAAATGCATATCTTTATTGTACAGTATCTAGATAATACATAGATAACACACCCATGTCTAATTTTAATTCATAAATCATATGTATAACCTCAAATTGCATATCAATGTTGCTTTATTGTACAGTATCTGGGTAATACATAGATGACACACCCATGTCTAATTTTAATGCATAAACCACATAGAGATATGAATTGAAGGATTATCCCACCACTATGGAGCTGTAGTGCATCTATCTTCTTTGGAATTCTTGATTACCCAACGCCCGGTGTGATGTTTTGGTTATGATACATGGAAACCATACACAATTGGACAAGAGGAGAGAAGAAAGAAGGAAAAAACGAAAAACATGAAGTCTGGATCTAATTCAACCTTGGAGAGGCTCCCCATAGCAACAATTTTTTAAACAAAGCAGGTCGTTTGACAGAAGCAATGCAACCGATCATGGCCGACATAGAATGACCCACGTAAATGCATTCTTCAACTTTAAGCTCGTCTAGAATAACAAAGAGGTCATCGACATAGCCATCAAAATTACTGTATCTGTTCATATCAAAGTAATCTGGATTAACACTTCCAGAGCACATCAGATCATATAGTACAATCTTGAAATCATTTAAAAAGTATGGCAAAATTCTTTGCCACACTGACTGATCTGTGCCAAATCCATGAGATAGAACCAGAGTACGTTCTCCTGATCCAATTACTTTTACGTTCAGGACCTCCATTAGTTCAGATCCTTTTACAGAATACTGCATTCTTGTAGGCCAGACAACAAAGCTATGGAATGAATAATGCAAACTCTTTTACAGGACTGATTATTATGGTGCTCCAATATGCATCAAACACAGACACAAAACATGCCCAGGATATGAAGCAATAATGATAACACAGGAGACATTTTATAAGAGCGGCATGAGGCCTGAGCTTGGTTCATCCAATCCACCGACAGCGAAGTTAATGGTTGACTTCGCTGTCCGTCCGTAGGATGGACCTAACGTACATGTTTGTTAAGGATGGCCTCTAACGTACATGTTTGTTAAAGATGGCCCGGCATGAAAACCCTGAAACAGCTGCATTTGTTGATAACCCGTGGGAGAGTTGGCTCGAGTAAATTATGGTTAGATGGTGTTGATAAGAATATAAATATAAGGAGTTGAAATCATTACTTGGCATCCTTATCAGCGTTATCTGAGTAAAAGGGCTTCACATGGAAAACCGACAAGCCTAATCACGGCAACCTACATGACAGAAATGTCTCACCGTATACCAGCAAGAATTTAAATTTGTCTTCCTTCTTATGAAAGAATGCTCTCCCTTTTCATTTTTTTATGAGGGGAGAACCAGAAAAATTCGAATACTTCCTCTTTTCAGAGATTCTAGGAGTCTTTTAGTTTTAAACAGTTCTTGGTATTAAACGTATGCACAATAAATCAATAATGCAAATCGTTGAGATAATTGGAGGTTAAAGGAGGCCAGTAATGCAAGTCGTTGAGATGATTGGAGGTTAAAGGAGGCCAGTAATGGATGCAATGTATGTAACGGCTTAAAGGGATTTTTTTAATAATTTAATTTAAAAGCTTCATAAAGGTGAGATGCTGACAAGATAACACCATAATAATGTTTTCAAAAAATGAATTTCCATCTCTGGTTATATTTCCATAATTATAAATTCATTTCAACTTTTATTTATTAATTATTTTATTAAAATTAAATAGAAATAATATTCCTTACGATTGCTGCATGAAGGCAAGATAGGTTCGGCGAACTTGACAAGTGGCGTAGAGATCTCCTTTAAGTTTAAGTGAAGTTCATGTGTGTTGGTGGCGATTCAGGGCTATGGTATAGTGAAGTTTGTAGATGATGGGTTGAGAAAGTATTGGAACAGATCACAGCGGGCGATCTCACGAGGAAACGTGGTGTGGTTTAATTGTCACAATAGGAGGTTTAGGAAATGTGGTGTGGTTTAATTGTCATAATGGGTGGGAGGTTTAGGAGAAATCAAAATCATAATCGTTCGTTGTGGGGAATGGAATTCTTTTACAGTTGAAGCAAGAGCTTGAAAAGACAACATCTTTCAGCCTCCAAGGTACCTATTGTTCTGGTCAAGGTTATCGATTTCTTAGAAACAACATGGTATCATAGAAGTGCTGAAAGAAACCATTGTTAGAAACTAAGGCTTCCATATTTTGACTGTTATATCCACATATTCAAAAGAAAAGGAGTCAAGATGAACAATGTGAAAGTGGAAAATAGAGTTGATGGGGATTCCAACTTCAATCCATGGAATTATAGGGTAATTCTCATCTTGGAAGAGAATGATCTTAGGAAATATTGTGATTGAAAATGTACCAGAACCAAAAGAAGAAGCATAGAAGTCTCAATGGAGGAATAATGATGCTAAGACAATAAAGATCCTTATTGACTTTGTAAAAGTTCACTCGATACCTCAGTCTCTCAGAAAAACACAGGTAAGAGAATGTTTGATAAATTCAAGAAGTTATTGAAAGATAGTAATTTATCAAAAAATCATTTACCTTAAGACAACAACTATCCAATGTTAACATGCCTAGGGATGACTCACTTGCATCTTATTTCATAAATATTTCTGAACTAAAATATTAGTTAGCTACCATTGGAGAAGCAGTTAAAGATAGAGAGATTATCATGATGAACCTTAATGTTCTTCCTCATTCTTGGGAACTATTCATTCAAAGCATTAGTGGACAATCCAATTTTCCCAAGTTTGATTGATTATGGTCATATTGTACTCAAGAAGAAACTAGACTTGTAGCTAGAGGAAAAATGCATGGTCCTCAACATGAAGAAAGCCAAGCCCTTGCATCACATGCTAGAAGAGGAAAAGGTAAGGGAAGGAAGAGTCAAGGAAGAAAAGGTAAAGGTGAAAGATCAGGTCAAATTCTAGAAAAGAACAAGAATACGAGATATCTTTCACATATTCAGTGATTCAAATGGGAGAAGTACGATCACTACACCAAGCAATGTCCCCTATTGAAGAAGAGGAAGAAAATTTCCTTCACTGCTGATGTTGATGAAGAAACTCCACAATAGAGGAGAAATAACAATGAAGAGTTATTCTTTATACCTTCTCTCTCAGATATACCATGAAGGGAGCTGGGGCCACTTCCTTCTGGGTAGATTCTAGTAATCCTCTACATTTGAGTGATGTACTATACATATCTGGGATGAAAAGGAACCTTGTCTCTATTTCATCCTTAGAGGACACATGATACAAGGTTTCTTTTTGTAATGGAAATGATATTTCATTGCACAAGAACTCTAGTATGGATACATCTCGTGTGATTGGTTTTTGAGATGAGGGTCTATAAAAATTGACTGTACAACCATCTCAGGAAATGGTACATGGTTCTATCAGTTTGAATGATTTGTGAAACAAAATAACTTCTCACTTACATTATAGAGCTCTTCCATCCTTAAGAATGATGGTGAAAAGACTTCCAGTACTCTAAGTTGAGCATGATGGCATTTGTAGAGGTTGTGCAGTTGGGTAGAATTCCAACAGTTATTTTCCAAGCAATGATAGCAGTTCTAAGGGGATATTGGATTTAGCACATTTTGGTTTGTGTGGACAAATGAAGGTTAATTCCTTGGGTGAATTCAACTATTATGTGATCTTCATTATTTATTACTCTAGGAATACTTGGATCTACTTCCTAAGGACCAAGGAATCTAAGGAGGTACTTAGCGTATTCAAGGAATTCAAGGCACAGGTTGAGAACCTATCAAGAAAGACAATAAAGGTTCTAACATCAGATAATGGAGGAAAGTACACATCCTATGACTTCATTGACTTCTACGAGGAGGAGGGAATTAAGAGTGAGTGCATTGTTCCATACAACTCTCAACAGAATGGGTTTGCAGAAAGGAAGAACATATCAATTGTAGAGGTGGTCAAAGATACGATTCATGATCATAGTTTACCGATGTTTCTATGGGCATAAGCTTCTAGTACTGCAGTGTATGAATATAGCAAGAGTACTCGCAAAATATTGAGGAACATGACTCCAGAAGAGGAATTCATAGGTGTGAAGCTAGAGGTTGGTCACCTACAGATATTTGGTTGTCCAATATATATCCATGTGCCTAAGGAAAATAGGACAAAGATGAAAAATTTAGGTAGGAAGGGTACAATTGTGGGATATGATGAGTCTTCGAAGTATTATAGGATTTGCATCCTAGGATTGAGAAAAACTGAGGTCAACAGAGATGTATGTTTCGAAGAGGAGGTAGCCTTCAGAAGAGCTAGAGGATCTCACATGGAAATGGACAGAGAGGAACAAGTGGCTCCAAAATAGATGGTATAATCTCCTCCTCCCCCTTCAACAGTTCAGAGGGAGCTAGTTGAGATGGTTGATCATGTTGATCCCATTGATCCAATTGATATTCCTAGAGATGTTGTTGTAGGCCATAAAAGGGCTATTTGGGCTCGTCGGACTCTGTAGGAGGTAGAGAGGCACGTAGATCCCCATTGTGCCTTTAGTGAATGAAAGAGACCTCATAAGTTCTCATATTATGTAGTATTGATGAGTCACATTATCAATTCTAAGCCTTCCAACTATGAGGAGGCTTCTAGACAATAGGTTTGGAAAGATGCAATAATGGAATAATATAATCCCATCTTCAAGAATGATGTGTGGAGATTGTCCTCAAACCTAAAGGAAATTTAGTGGTGACTTCCAAGTGGATCTATAAGACCAAGCATGCAATTGATGGAAGCACCAAGAAGCATAAATTGATATTTGTGGCTAGAGGATTTTCTCAGAAAGAGGGAATTGATTATGATGAGAGGTTCGCTCTAGTTACTCCATACACTTCCATCAGGATAATTGTTTGTCTTGATTCAACTATGGGATGGAAGTTGCATCAAATGGGTGTAAAAAATTCCCTTTTCAATGGTGTGATGAGAAAGAGGTATACATTGAGTAGCCAAAGGGTTTTGTGATCCATGGGAAGGGGTCCCATGTATGCAAACTAAAGAAGGACCTATACGAACTCAATCAGGAACCATGAGCATGGTATGTTGGGATTGATGGATACTTGGTGAGCTTCTGATTCACCAAGAGTGAGACAAATCCCAATCGTTAGTACAAGGTTGTTGATGGTGTGCCAACAATATTTTTCCTTTATGTTCATGACTTATTTCTCACTCGAGCATATAAACTTATTGATTAGTGCAAAAGGGAGTTAGCCTCTAAGTTTGAAATGAAGGACCTTGGACTTATGCACTTATTTTTGAGATTGGAGGTGTGGTAGAGAGATTATCAAATCTTCTTGAGCCATGGGAAGTATACTATTGATATACTGAAGAGATTTGGAATAATGGACTATAAGTCCATGCCCACATGGATGGTATCAAATCTGATGAAGTTGAGTAACTAAACTTTTGAGTCATACTAGGTAGACTCTACCATGTACAGAAAGTTGATTGGATCATTGATGTATCTGCTAAACACCATATTAGATATATGTTTTGTAATAAGTTCCCTCATCCATTTTATGGGTGAACTAAGACATGTACATTGGGTTGTTGCAAAACTTGTGCTAGGATAATTGTGTGCAACAGTGGGATATGGCCTGAAATATGTTTCCAGTATGGACATGAGATTGTAAGGCTCTTCTTATTTTGACTAGGTAAGGAGTGTAGTAGACAGGAAGAGGACCTCTTGGTGTTGCTTCAGCTTGGGATCTATAATGATTTCCTAGATTAGTAAGAATCAAACCTTAGTAGAACCGAGTATAACAGCGGATGAGTGTATTGAAGTGTGTGTTACATCAAGGGAACTAGTGTGGTGTCGAAAACTACTTACAGGATTGTTTGGTCAGATGATAAAGCCAACTTTAATTCATTGTGATGACTAGAGTTGTGTGCAGCTATTAGTGAATCTAGTATTTAATGATAAGTCGAAGCATATTGAGATCAAGTACCATTACATTAGATACATGTTTTAGAGGGGAGCATTTCACCTCTAGTATATTCCTACTAGTGATTAGATTGCTAACATTCTCGACAAGCCTCTTCCAAAGGGGGAGTTTGTGTACTTTCGTGATAGGATTGGAGTGATGGAGAATGTCTCCCTCATTGAATCGAGGGAGGATTGATGATGCAGTAGCAATGAGACATTCTCCATGAGACATGGAGAATGGTGTTACTCTCCCTTGAGATGGAGAGAGAGGGAGCTAAGTACTCTAATGATCCTCCTCGATAGGCTAAGTTGAATTTATCTTTGACACTCTTTGATGGACAGAGTTGATTTGACATTTCTTGATGGATTGAGTAGTGTTGAGTCACCTCGGTTAGTGCCCAACAACCACTATTAGTTGGGATACTTGTCATCTGGATTGATTCCCAACAACTCTTGCGAGTTGGGAGACTTGTCACTAGATTGTTGTCCAACAACTCTTGTAGGTTGGGATACTTGTTACCTGGGTTGGTGCCTAGAAACCCTTGTGGGTTGGGAGACTTTTCACTGGATTGGTGTCTAGCAACATATGTAGTTTGGGAGACTTATCACTGGATTGGTGTGCAACAACTTGTTGTTGTTGGGGGACTTGTCACTAGATTGGTATCCAACAATTATTTTTTGTGTTTGGAAGACTCATGGGTTATAGCCCATAGTGGACATCATCTTCGTTGTAGCCACATGTACAAAATAATACCTTCCTTATGATGTTGAGAAGTCCAACAATACTTGATGATCACATGATATCCATGTCTGTTCTAACATGATGATACCTCCCTAGCTAAGAGGTAGTGGTTGTGTTTGTAGCTTAGTGAGGTGTCCTCACAAGTCGGCCCAACAAAAGAAATAGTAAATAATTATTATTTTATATATTAAATGTGAACAAGTACAAATAAAGGATGCATCGATCCCAAGAATAGTGGAAAATTCATCCATCAAACCAGTATAAATAAAGGAAGTCTCATTCATTTTTTCACCAAGAAATTTGCATCAAGTGATATGATCTAGTGTGGAAGAGGAAGAGAAACACATAACAGAAGAAAATGAATTTCTAAGTTTTATATCTTTGGGATTATTTTGTATCTGGTTACTCTTCTATAATTATATCTTGAACTAATTATCTCAGAGGAAGGTTGTTGGGTTTTCTGCCCTTGAGTGGAAGGGTTTCCCAAGATAAAAATTTATTGCGTCTCTTTGTTTATGTGCATGGTTTATTCTTTTAGTGATTCTAATTTTGTTTCCACTGCAAATAAAATAAAATTATATTGTTTTATTAAAAATAGCAAAGTATCCCTTGTTGCAGTATGAACAAACTAAACCAAATGTGTCATTGTGGTATCATAATCGATAATGTCTACCATAATTGCTTGCATCTATCCAAAACATAAAGGCAGGAGTGGAGGTGACCCTCCTCCCACCAATGCTTGTGTCGACCAGTTAAACATGGTAGAATGTGTGGAGCTTCGGGCTGCTCGATAACAATGAAGAAATTGCAGATTTGGGTATTGAACCTATGCTTGGGGTCACCCAAAAAGAAAAAGCATTTATAAACCATTGAAAACACTTGTCACACACAAAAGCATAAAGTTTTCATTTCCAAGAAAAATAATAATGACACTGATATCAATGCACCATCAAACCTTCATTTTTTAAAGAGTGAAAAGGAATAGCCCTGCCCACACCTTCAACCCTTCATTGTCATAAAACAACTCTGACTAACTATATGCCAAGAAACAAGTTTTATAGAATAATGGCCTTGATATCAGGGTACCATCAAAACCTTTATTTTTTTAATGAATGAAAACCATTGGCCTAGCCCACACCTTCAACCCTTCATTGTCATAAACAACGCCGTCCAACTATATGTCAAGAAACAGGTTTTTCCTACAAGGAGACATGGGCACCATCTTTCAAAACATACTTTATCCCATTAAAGATCGAAGAACAAATACGATGCTAGCGCCCACTTTAAACATGCAATCAATTGTTAATAGCTACAGCGAACTTTAAGCATTTAAACGTTCCAACTTTTTTAAATGGCCATTAAAACAGTCCCCATCCAGTAACCATAACCTGGTTCATCCATTCCACTTGCGTGCACGTTTCAACTGAATGCAATGACCCATGGGCCAGGCCGTGAGGCCTTTGTACTCTGCTCAGAGTTTTGAATTAAGTTTAGCGTGGATGGAATTGAATTTCAGGTTGGAAAAGTGGCCAAAAACTTCTGTTTCAACAACCAAATTTATGATGCTGCCAAATTCGTCATGGCTTACCTTATGGCAGTCTTGAACGCCGATTTTGTCATTTCCAATTTAATAAATCCAAAGTCATATGTTTTTGAAAGTTTTTTTGTATGGAGTGTTGTAAGCATTTTTAAAATGTATAAGGAGGTTGCATGCATGCCTTTTTCTTAAAATAATAGAATTTGGCAAAAAAAATATTATCTTTTTAAAAATGAATTGAATTTGGAGAAGGGATTTGGAAATGGTATATTTTTAATTTTGATTTGAATTTTTGGTGAAAACATAGCAACAAGTCTAATGGAAGGTTTTATGTACCATATTTTTAAATAAAAATTTTCATTTAGAGGTGGTGGTTGTGTTTTAGACCTGTTCCTAAATTTGAATAAGGAGGGATAAGGGCATTTGTACTTGTGTTTTATAGCCATTGTGTTATGTATGGCGTATGATCTTATATTTGATAATAATATTTTTGTTTCTATTCTTTGACGCTGATTTATTTGTGTAAGAAGGGTTAAGGACACTTGTCCTTGTGTGTTATAGCCATTGTGTCATGTATGGTGTATGATTTTATGTTTGATCATGATACTTTTGTTTCCATTCTTTGACACTAATTTATAATTTGGCAAACCAACAAGCATTCGCACCAGCAAATTGCAAATACATCAAAACCAAAGACTCCTTTGTATCAAGAGTTGATTACATCATTGAATTGAAAAGAAGGACAAGTCATTGAATTTGAGAAATTGAATTCTAAGAAGGTTGGACTTGAACACCATTTCAAAGTTGAAATTCAAGTCTTGTGAAAAATTTCAAAAGAGACTTATGGACCCGGGATATGTTAAGTCAATGGCGGGCGCGATCAGAATTATGGACCCGAGATACGTTAAGTCAATCGGACCTCGAAACCACTAACCGCTATGCTCGGAACCACAAAATGATCATCCTCCGCAACACCGGCTGTGGACTGTTCTATCCTCGGTGTCCTTACCTTCGGAATGGGGTATCAAAAATCGGCAGAGCTAGACTCTTCGGCAGAAGGAATATGATGTTTTCGGAACTCCTCGGGACTGGCCTCCCACAACGTCAGGTGAGATATATACCATCACTCCGGCTTGCTCCGGTCAAACAACCCAACAACGAAATAAAACATTATCGGATATCAGAAGGTGAAATAAAATAGTTCATTGGACAAATCTTACACTAAAAGCTAGAACTTCGGCAAATCAAACCTGAGGATAAAAAGAACTACCTCCGATGTACTGGCAGGGGAGTCCAAAGGCACTCGGCAGGCTTGACAGTTTTGCTTCCGCAATGTCGGAAGGGTAGTCCACTAAGATTTCGATATCAGAAAAGTAGCTGACTAAGCATCCAGTACAGAAAAGTGAAAAAGACCAAGTTTTTTCAAGAAAATTCCGAACTCAGGGAAACCATGGTAATAACAAAATACTCCTAGGCCAGTTTGAAGAAAAACAAATAAAAAGGGGGGGCCCTCAAATTGAAATTTTTTGGGGAAATAGTTGTAGTTGCAACAAAAGGAGAGAAAATGACAAATATTTCAAGTCTTAGTTATGAACAAGGACAAATATGGAACATAATGACATCAACTAAGTCAAATTTGGAAGTAGAGAAAATGGAAATATCTTAGTCATGACCAATGACAAAGTATGGAACATAATCAAAGAAAATTAGTCACTAGACATATGACGATTGGAAATGCCAAGCAAATAAGAGTAGTATCTTGCAAGCTTGGGGCTTGAAACATAATATTTCAACCTCGATGTCAACAAACAAAAAATTCATAAGAATAAGTACAACCATATAGTCCCCACTCTTACATGATTTATTAAATTAAACCTCCATGGTGCCTTTAGAGGCAATCCAAGGTTGGTGATATTCAAAGGAGTATTCAGAAATGAGTACAGTTGCATCCTTTAGATGTAAGCGGGATTTCTAAGAAAGGAAAGAAACAACGTTGTAGAACTGCATGCCCTTTCTCAAGGTCATGAGCTTTCCCATTGATGGGATTCGTGACAAAACTAATTGCAAATGGGGGCTCATGCTTATCATAAAAATTCTCGAAAAACTCCACAATGGTTCATCTATAAGTAAAGTCTCTATTGATTTGTGATTGGAGGGATGATTGAAACGACTAACAACTCTTCTGAACCAAATCCAAGGCATCATTCCCTCACACATTTGGAATTCATCCAACAAAGTGGTAGATTGTATTGCTAATGAGGGGGTGAATAAACTTAAACGAGGCCTTGATATAGACTTGCAATAGACTAATCCTTCATCTCTAGCTAATGATCGCATAAATATTTATATCTAGAACTTTTCCATGGACAAGGGAAGAGAAGATCCACTAAATAGGGTGATAGGGAGGCGATATGACGATGGACATGCCTTCCACTTGGGAACACCTTAGTCAAGCATTGACATGGAAGCATTATAGGGGTAAATGAATGATGGTGGGGAGTGAGACTTCTCATACATAATTATTATTGCAATGTTAAATACATAATAATGATTCAAGAATCAAATCAATTCATATGTATATTATTGCATCTTTAAATCGAAATACAATACAGATCCACAATATTGGCCCTAAAGTACGTTGGTGTTTATAGCTTCATGAGGTATCCTCACATGTCGACCCAACAAAAGAAATAATAAACCATTATTATTTTATATATTAAATGTGAACAAGTATAAATAAAGGAAGTGTTTGTCCCAGGAAAAGTGAAAAAGTCACCCATCAAACATGTATAAATAAAGGAAGTCTCATTCATTTTTTCACCAAGCAATTTGCATCAAGTAATATGATCTAGCGCGAAAGAGGAAGAGAAGGATGCAGTAGCAAAAGAAGAAGAATTATTGGGTTTTATATGTTTGGGATTATTTTATATTTGGTTACTCTTCTATACTTGTATCTTGAACTAATTTGATCATAAAAAGGTTGTTGGCTTTTATTCCCTTGAGTAGAAGGGTTTCCTAGGATAAAAATTATTATCTATTTGTTTGTGTGCATGGTTTATTCTTTCAGTGATCCTAATTTTGTTTTCACAACAAATTAGATCAAATTATACTACTTTGTTAAAAACAACATGGCATCATAGAAGTGCTGAAAGAAACGATTGTTAGAAACTAAGGCTTCCATATTTTGACTGTTATATCCACATATTCAAAAGAAAAGGAGTCAAGATGAACAATGTGAAAGTGGAAGATAGACTTGACGGGGATTCCAACTTAATTCCATGGAATTATAGGGTAATTCTCATCTTGGAAGAGAATGATCTTAGGAAATATTGTGATTGAAAATGTACCAGAACCAAAAGAAGAAGCATAGAAGTCTCAATGGAGGAATAATGATGCTAAGGCAATAAAGATCCTGAATGACTTTGTAAAAGTTCACTCGATACCTCAATCTCTCAGAAAAACACAGGTAAGAAAATGTTTGATAAATTCAAGAAGTTATTCGAAGATAGTAATATCAAAAAATCATTTACCTTAAGACAACAACTGTCCAATGTTAATATGACTAGGGATGACTCAGTTGCATCTTATTTCATAGAGATTTCTGAACTAAAATATTAGTTATCTACCATTGGAGAAGCAATTAAAGATAGAGAGATTCTCATGATGACCCTTAATGTTCTTCCTCATTCTTGGAAACTATTCATTCAAAGCATTAGTGGACAATCCAAATTCCCCAAGTTTGATTGATTATGGTCATATTGTACTCAAGAAGAAACTAGACTTATAGCTAGAGGAAAAATGCATGGTCCTCAACATGAAGAAAGCCAAGCCCTTGCATCACATGGTAGAAGAGGAAAAGGTAAAGGAAGGAAGAGTCAAGGAAGAAAATCTAAAGGTGGAAGATCAGGTTAAATTCTAGAAAAGAACAATAAGACAATAAATCTTTCACATATTTAGTGATTCAAATGGGAGAAGTACGATCACTACACCAAGCAATGTCCCCTATTGAAGAAGAGGAAGAAAATTTCCTCTGCTACTGATGTTGATGAAGAGATTCCACAATAGAGGAGAAATAACAATGAAGAGTTCTTCTTTATATCTTCTCTCTCAGATATACCATGAAGGGAGCTGGGGCCACTTCCTTTTGGTTAGATTCTAGTAATCCTCTACATTTGAGTGATGTACTATACATATCTGGGATGAAAAGGAACCTTGTCTCTATTTCATCGTTAGAGGACACATGCTACAAGGTTTCTTCATGTAATGGAAATGCTATTTCATTGCACAATAACTCTAGTATGGATACATCTTGTGTGATTGGTTTTTGAGATGAGGGTCTATACAAATTGACTATACGACCATCTCATGCAATGGCACATGATTCTATCAGTTTGAATGAGTTGTGAAACAAAATAAATTCTCACTTACATTATAGAGCTCTTCCATCCTTAAGAATGATGGTGAAAAGACTTCCAGTACTCTATGTTGAGCATGATGGCATTTGTAGAGCTTGTGCAGTTGGGTAGAATTCCAACGGTTATTTTCCAAGCAATGATAGCAGTTCTAAGGGGATATTGGATTTAGTACATTCTAATTTGTCTGGAGCAATGAAGGTTAATTCCTTGAGTGGATTCAGATATTATGTGATCTTCATTAATTATTACTCTAGGAATACTTGGATCTACTTCCTAAGGACCAAGGAATCTAAGGAGGTACTTAGCAGATTCAAGGAATTCAAGGCACGGGTTGAGAACCTATCAGGAAAGAGGATCAAGGTTCTAAGATAAAATAATGGAGGAAAGTACACATCCTATGACTTTAGTGACTTCTACAAGGAGGAGGGAATTAAGAGCGAGTGCACTGTTCCATACAACTCTCAACAGAATGGGGTTGCAGAAAGGAAGAACATATCAATTGTAGAGGTGGTTAAAGACATGATTCATTATCATAGTTTACCTATGTTTCTATGGGCATAAGCTTCTAGTACCACAGTGTATGTATATAGCAAGAGTACTCGTAAGACATTGAGGAACATGATTCTAGAAGAGGAATTCATAGGTGTGAAGCTAGAGGTTGGTCACCTACATATATTTGGTTGTCCAGTATATATCCATGTGCCTAAGGAAAAGAGGACAAAGATAAAAAAAATTAGGTAGGAAGGGTACATTTGTGGGATATGATGAGTCTTCGAAGGATTATAGGATCTACATCCTAGGATTGAGAAAAATTGAGGTCAATAGAGATGTATGTTTTGAAGAGGAGGTAGCCTTTAGAAGAGCTAGAGGATCTCACATGGAAATGGACACAGAGGAATAGGTGGCTCCAAAAGAGATGGTATAATCTCCTCCTCCCCCTTCAACAGTTCAGAGGGAGCTAGTTGAGATGGTTGATCATGTTGATCCCATTGATCCAATTGATATTCCTAGAGATGTTGTTGTAGGCCAGAAAAGGGTTATTTGTACTCATCGGACTCTGTAGGAGGCAGAGAGGCACATAGATTCCCGTTGTCCCTTTAGTGAATGAAAGAGACCTCATAAGTTCTCATATTATGTAGTGTTGATGAGTCACATTATTAATTATGATTCTTCCAACTATGAGGAGGCTTCTAGACAATAGGTTTGGAAATATGCAATAATGGAATAATATAAGTCCATCTTCAAGAATGATGTGTGGGAGATTGTCTTCAAACCTAAAGGAAATTCGGTGGTGACTTCCAAGTGGATCTGCAAGACCAAGCATACAGTTGATGGAAGCACCAAGAAGCACAAATCGATATTTGTGGCTAGAGGATTTTCTCAGAAAGAGGGAATTGATTATGATGAGAGGTTTGCTCAAGTTACTCCATACACTTCCATCAAGATAATTGTTTCTCTTGATTCAACTATGGCATGGAAGTTGCATAAGATGGATGTAAAGAATTCCTTTTTCAATGGTGTGATGAGAAAGAGGTATACATTGAGTAACCAAAGGGTTTCGTGATCCATGGGAAGGGTCCCATGTATGCAAACTAAAGAAGGACCTATACGAACTCAATCAGGAACCATGAGCATGGTATGTTGGGATCGATGAATACTTGGTGAGCTTCGGATTCACCAAGAGTGAGACAGATCCCAATCGTTAGTACAAGGTTGTTGATGATGCACCAACAAAATTTGTCCTTTATGTTCATGATTTATTTCTCACTCAAGCATAGAAACTTATTGATCAGTGCAAAAGGGAGTTAGCCTCTAAGTTTGAAATGAAGGACCTTGGACTTATGCACTTATTTTTGAGATTGGAGGTGTGGTAGAGAGATTATCAAATCTTCTTGAGCCATGGGAAGTATACTATTGATATATTGAAGAGATTTGGAATAATGGACTGTAAGTCCATGCCCACACGAATGGTATCAAATTTGATGAAGTTGAGTAACTCAAATTTTGAGTCATACTAGGTAGACTCTACCATGTACAGAAAGTTGATTGGATCATTGATGTATCTGGTTAACACCATATTAGATATATGTTTTGTAATAAGTTCGCTCAGCCATTTTATGGGTGAATTGAGACAGGTACATTGGGTTGTTGCAAAACTTGTGCTAGGATAATTGTCTGCAACAGTGGGATATGGCCTGAAATATGTTTCCATTATGGACATGAGATTGCAGGGTTCTTCTGATTCTGACTAGGTAAGGAGTGTAGTAGACAGGAAGAGGACCTCTTGGTGTTGCTTCAGCTTGGGATCTACAATGATTTCCTAGATTAGTAGGAATCAAACCTTAGTAGAACTGAGTATAACAGTAGATGAGTGTATTGAAGTGTGTGTTGCATCAAGGGAACTAGTGTGGTGTCGAAAACGCCTTATAGAATTGTTTGGTCAGATGATAAAGCCAACTTTGATTCATTGTGATAACTAGAGATGTGTGCAACTATCAGTGAATCTAGTATTTAATGATAAGTCAAAGCATATTGAGATCAAGTACCATTACATTAGATACATGTTGTAGAGGGGAGCATTTCACCTCTAGTATATTCCTACTAGTGATTAGATTGCTAACATTCTCAACAAGCCTCTTCCAAAGGGGGTGTTTGTGTACTTTCATGATAGGCTTGGAGTGATGGAGAATGTCTCCCTCATTGACTTGAGGGAGGATTGATGATGTAGTAGCAATGAGACATTCTCCATGAGACATGGATAATGGTGTTACTCTGTGTTGAGATGGAGAGAGAGGGAGCTAACTACTCTAATGATCCTCCTTGATGGGCTAAGTTGAATTTATCTTTGACACTCCTTGATGGACAGAGTTGATTTGACACTTCTGGATGGATTGAGTTGTGTTGAGTCACCTCGGTTAGTGACCAACAATCACTATGAGTTGGGATACTTGTCATCTAGGTTGATTCCCAACAACTCTTGCAAGTTGGGAGACTTGTCACTAGATTGTTGTCCAACAACTCTTGTAGGTTGGGATACTTGTCACCTGGGTAGGTGCCTAGAAACCCTTGTGGGTTGGGAGACTTTTCCCTAGATTCGTGTCTAGTAACCTATGTATGTTGGGAGACTTATCACTGGATTGGTGTGCAACAACTTGTTGTTGTTGGGGGACTTGTCACTGGATTGGTATCCAACAATTATTTTTTGTGGTTAGAAGACTCATGGGTTATAGCCCATAGTGGACATCATCTTGGTTGTAGCCACATGTACAAGAGAATACCTTCCTTATGATGCAAAGAAATTCAACAATACGTGATGATCACATGATATCCATGTGTGTTCTAACATGATGATACCTCCCTAGCTAAGAGGTAGTGGTTGAGTTTGTAGCTTTGTGAGGTATCCTCACAAGTCGGCCCAACAAAAGAAATAGTAAATAATTATTATTTTATATATTAAATGTGAACAAGTACAAATAAAGGATGCATCGATGCCAAGAACAGTGGAAAATTCATCCATGAAACCAGTATAAATAAAGGAAGTCTCATTCATTTTTTCACCAAGAAATTTGCATCAAGTGATATGATCTAGTGTGGAAGAGGAAGAGAAAGACATAATAGAAGAAAAAGAATTTCTAAGTTTTATATCTTTGGTATTATTTTGTATTTGGTTACTTATATCTTGAACTAATTCTCTCATAGGAAGGTTGTTGGGTTTTCTGCCCTTGAGTGGAAGGGTTTCCCAAGATAAAAATTTATTGCGTCTCTTTGTTTATGTGCATGGTTTATTCTTTTAGTGGTTCTAATTTTGTTTCTGCTGCAAATAAAATAAAATAATATTGTTTTATTAAAAATAACAAAGTATCCCTTATTGCAGTATGAACAAACTAAACCAGATGTGTCATTGTGGTATCATAGTCGATAATGTCTACCATAATTGGTTGCATCTATCCAAAACACAAAGGCAGGAGTGGAGGTAAGCCTCCTCCCACCAATGCTTGTGCCGGCCAGTTAAACATGGTAGAATGTGTGAAGCTTCGGGTTGCTCGATAACAATGAAGAAATTACAGATTTGGGTATTGAATCTGTGCTCGGGGTCACCCAGAAAGGAAAAACATTTATAAACCATTGAAAACACTTGTCACACACAAAAGCATAAAGTTTTTATTTCCAAGAAAAATAGTATTGACACTGATATCAATGCACCATCAAACCTTTATTTTTTTTTAAAGTGAAAGGGAATGGCCCTGCCCACACCTTCAACCCTTCATTGTCATAAAACAACTCTGACCAAGTATATGTCAAGAAACAAGTTTTATAGAATAATGGCCTTGATATCAGGGTACCATCAAACCTTTATTTGTTTAATAAGTGAAAACCATTGGCCTGGCCCACACCCTTAACCCTTCATTGTCATAAACAACGCCGATTAACTATATGTCAAGAAACAGGTTTTTCCTAGAAGGAGACATGGGCACCATCTTTCAAAACATACTTTATCCCATTAAAGATCGAAGAACACATACGATGCTAGCGCCCACTTTAAACATGCAATCAATTGTTAATAGCTACAGCGAACATTAAACATTTAAACGTTCCAACTTTTTTAAATGGCCATTAAAACGGTCCCCATCCAGTAACCATAACCAGGTTCATCCATTCCACTTGCGTGCACGTTTCAACTGAATGCAATGACCCATGGGCCAGGCCGTGAGGCCTTCGTACTCTGCTCAGAGTTTTGAATTTAGTGTAGCGTGGATGGAATTGATTTTGTGGTTAGAAAAGTGGCCAAAAACTTCTGTTTCAACAACCAAATTTATGATGCTGCCAAATTCGCCATGGCTCACCTTATGGCAGTCTCGAACGCCGATTTTGTCATTTCCAATTTAATAAATCCAAAGTCATATGTTTTTGGAAGTTTTTTCGTATGGAGTGTTGTAAGCATTTTTAAAATGTAAAAGGAGGTTGGATGCATGCCTTTTTCTTAAAATAATAGAATTTGGCAAAAAAATATTATCTTTTTTAAAAATGAATTGAATTTGGAGAAGGGATTTGGAAATGGTATATTTTTAATTGTGATTGGAACTTTTTGGTTAAAAAATAACAAAAAGTATAATGGAAGGTTTTATGTACCTTATCTTTAAATAGAAAATTTTTATTTAGAGATGGTGGTTGCGTTTTAGACTTGTTCCTAAATTTGAATAAAGAGGGATAAGGGCATTTGTACTTGTGTTTTATAGCCATTGTGTCATGTATGGTATATGATCTTATATTTGATCATAATATTTTTGTTTCTATTCTTTGACGCTTATTTATTTGTGTAAGGAGGGCTAAGGACACTCGTCTTTGTGTGTTATAGCCATTGTGTCATGTATGGTGTATGATTTTATGTTTGATCATGATATTTTTGTTTCCATTCTTTGACACTAATTTATAATTTGGCAAACCAACAAGCAT
>LPNX011058717.1:58981-94580 GCA_001517045.1 Pseudotsuga menziesii | reverse complement strand
ATATAATGTATCTTGTGACAAGGTGTAGTTGAAATGAGGGTACCCTAGGGGGGATTTGATTCCTAGGAGCATTTAGATGATTCCTCCATATATCATTAGAGCTTAAATAGTTTCCAAAGAATTAACATGTATGATTTCTCAATAGGTTGTAATGGAATAGGGTGTATTTATTTAAATGACCAATTTATGCGCCGTCGCTTAAGTGACGCTTCTGAGGCTAGCCGTCGCTTAAGCGACGCTTATGAGCTCAATTTAAAAAAAAAAAATTAACTTTGTGATTTTTGGTAGGTTTAAAAGAAAAAATCCATGCGCCGTCGGAAGTAACCGTCGGATTTTGGATCGAAATGTAGCAGTGATATACTACTTATCTAATAGTCTTGTTGTATTGAGGGTTTGGAACTCGGGATTAGGATTCTGAAATTGTATAGTGCATGTTCACATCAATAAAAAAATGTTTTAACATCATAGGTTTGTAGGATGAACCTTGAGAGAAGAGGGTGGATATCTTTAAAATAATTAATGAATGATGACAAGTTGATACAAGTGGCGAAGAAAGGGATTCTATTGGGGAAGGGGCAAATATTTTTGTGAAATTGCAGTATTTTAATGTTGGTGATGATTGAAACTGGGATAGAGGTACCAGGTCTTTGTAAGTTCTCTGGGGTGGTCCCATATACCTTTTTTACCTCACAGAAAGGTCACTCTGTACCAAGATGTCTTTCTGAATAATCCCACTGGATGCCACCCTTAGACATAATTTATTGAAAGAAAAAAAAGGTTCAAATTATCAATAATAGGCTAGAAGTCCCTACCATTGAACATATCCAGAAAGCAGAGTTGTTGGAAGTTTAGGAAGAAAATATTATATGGTTAATATTTCCCAAGAATGCAAAGTAAAAATAGAGAAGCTAGAGAAAGAGATCAATGGCCTAAAACAAGAAAATTACAACTTGGTTTGTGCTAAAGGTGCTACATTGCTTGCATTTGCAACAACTAACCCAAATGACACTCTAGCCAACATGAACATTAAGGAAGATGAGTTGTGCAAAATCAAGGAGGACCTCCGAAATCGAGAGGAAGAAGTGTACATTTTCAAGAACATGATAGAAATGAGGGATGCAATGATCACTAATTTAAAAGACCACAAGGCTAAGTTGTAGAAATAGGTTGATCACCTCACTAAGAGGCATTCATGGAAGTCTCCCCTAAAAGGAAAAACACTTAGCCTAGGATCTGATAGAAGCAATACTCACCCAAAACTACATTTCATTATTACCCAATATGAATGGAACTTGGTAGGCTACTTTCTAATATTTGCTCTGTTTTCAGAAATTTGCTGCCATCCTCTTACAGTCGCAACAAAAACCTAGATATGTGAATTTGGGAGATGAAGATGTCTGAGTACGCAGTGGGAAATAATTGGAAGAATATTTCCAAGTTCAATGCCTTAAAATCTGCTCAGTAGGATCTATTGGTTATAACTTAAGGAGATTCACGGGATTCGTCATCATAGCTTCCATAAATTCTAGTTCAACAACTGCCTTAGTATCTATCTCAACAACCACTTTAGTTGCTAGCTTAGCACTTACGGTGGAGGACATATCAGTAGGAACTACAATAGTTTAATATAAACATAATAGATTTAGGTTTGGTTGGTTTATTTGTTGGTAGCATAAATGGCTAGTAAGAAGTCAATAAGATATAGTTGTAATTGGAAAATGTAAGAGCAGTATAAGAAGGACAAAATTATCACAAGAAATGGATCACATATTTTGGAAGCAGAGTGTAACTCCTTCCAATTTTTGTTTGATCACAGAGACATTAGAAGTTCCTTGTCATTGTACTACAATGACTTCTTAATTGCAAGCTTACTAAAAAGACAAAGTGTCATATGCCCTGTTGTGGATTTAGTTACACGTTAATATGACTCTCTTACCACAAGCCAAATGCGTTACTCTTCCTTTACCTTATACCGATAAAGACCAAAAGCACCATAAACGCAGAAGACGGAATGAGAAGAAAATGCACCTCAGTATGAATGTATGACCAGCAAATTTGATAAAGACAGGTAGCTTCCAACGAGCTGGAAATAGTATAAAACTGATGGGGTGCATACTAAAAACTCCAGGATACAGAACCGTTCAAGGCCAGGGCTGATTGCAGGAGCCTGGTCCCACATACTACTTGGGCAATCAAAACATGAATCCAGGGGTTAATGGGTACCACAGGAAAAAGTTAAAAGGCCAGAATCGACTATGATGTTGAGCTTTTACTTAATTCACAGTGTTTATGAGATCGATTGGCTTACGCATTAGTGTAATACTAAGAAGACGGTTTTTTCTGGAAGCATACCTCTTCTAACAACAGAGCAACTGATTGAGCCTCTGAAACACACAGTGCTTCTTCCGACCTGCATTCTGAAAGCTATGAAATGTCCAAATTCTTCATATAAAGGCAGATAGTGAACAATGGGACCCTATACATTAATCATGCGATGTGATTTCAACAGTAAATTGGTCATTCCGAGCTGTATTAATCGCTCACAAAATACAAACCAGATTACGACCCCCGTCTTTTGCGGATGAAGCGCTAGGTCAGCGGGAAACTCACCTAAGCGTTTATTGGGGGGAAGTTGAAGGAAGATTTATTAATGGCGAATGAAATGCATGTTGTGTAACCCCTCGCTCAAACTGGCATTGATCCATCGAAGCAGGCATTGATCCATTTGTTAAGGGCACAATGAAAAACCTCGAGGTGCATTTATCATTGTGTTTGATGACATAAAAATGTTCCAGTACCCTAGCACATAGAGTCGTTTTAATTTCAAATTTATTATCCATACAATAGAAATTCCCATGTACAAATGTCTCCCTTCTTCTCAAAAAAAAACCTCTCCTATTTTAAAATACTTTTGAGAAAAACAAAAACAAAAAAATCGAAACCTTCGTCTTCACATTTTTGGGAAAAAAAAATTACAAAATTATTTTGCCTTTGGGAACTGTTATATATATATAAACCGATTTTTCAGTTTAAAAAAAAGGAACTAATGATTTTTGTAAAAAAAATTATTTTGGGTTTGGGGACTTGTTTTTAAAATATGTTGGAGATATGTCGGTGGAGCTTTGGTTAAGCCTTGAATTGGTGAGAGTTTATCATCATTGGTCCAAGTTGGATTTTGAAAGCCAGAATGCTAGCATCTAAAATTAGGAGACATATAGTATGAGAATATATTTTCATCTTGCTAGCCATCTTTATGGGGTGAAGGTGAGAGGTTGATGGTGTATGTGTATGTGTTTATTTTTATTTCTACTTTTAGAATAATGAATAGCAAGTGATGAAAAATATATGTACACACATTCATTATCATTATTTCTACATACACAGACATTCATTTGTATTTATATACATTGTTATGTATATAAAATTACATTGCAAATAATATATATGTATATATGGCATAGGGGTGGCAGTTGTGGAGGGATCATTTTCAATCATGGAGGAAATCAAGTGAGCAATTTCACCTGGGAACTAGGAATGGCAATAAATAATCAAAGAAAATTATATTCTCTCCTCCAAGGTGTCCAAATAGCAGTCAATGCCAAAATAGAGACTTCATCAATCTTTAGAGATTCAATGATTATAATACACCACAAGAAAAGCACGTCCCCAACTAGTGAAACTCTAGCAAGCATCCTCGCAAGGATTCGATGAAAAATCCAAGCCTTTTGAGTGATGAAATCCTTTTTAAAGCCCAAAAATAGTCCTTCTAAAGTGCAATTTTTTATTCCAAAAGTGTATGTTTGAGAATGCCACTAGGGATTAGGGCTTGTATCTTCAGGGGGATTAGGACTTGTAGCTTTAGGCCAAATAAATATGATTACAACTATAGGCTGAGTTGGCCTTAGTCTCGCTGCATATCAATAGATGAAGCATATCCATATGCTTTAGATTTTATAAGGATAGTTCTTAGACAAGGACAAACAGAACTATGAAAGTGGACGGTCAATATTTGGAGATAGAAATAATCATGGAAGGTGCAAGTTTGGCATCATGTGGTCATTTATGCCAACCTTTGATTCCATCATCACCTTGATAACTGGGCTTATAACCTAAATCCTAATCTTCCTTGTTCAATCTCCTACGTTGAATCTTATGGACATTCCCAATGAAAAACAAGTGTACCAGGGCATGAGTGGGAAAGTTGAAAATGATCCTAGGTCATGATACTCATGGAGGTGCACCTATGAATCCCATTTCATTATTAACTATTCCTAATTTCCATAGAACAACTATCGAAGATACAAATGCTTTATTATTCGAACTCAATGTGATATATGGGAGATATGACTATATCACATATTTTCATAAGCTTAAACTGTTTCCTACTACCCTGAAAGGGGAATCCTTAATATGGTTTAAGGGACTTGGTGATGGTACCATAAACTCTTGGGATGAAATGAAGAATTCATTTCTTGAGAATTACCAAGAGTATTGCAAATCTTGAGAGTTGAGGGAGGATACATTTAATATGCCACATAAGAAAGAAGGGAACCTCGAGGACTATGTAGAGTGTTTTCAATCTAATTTGCATAGGTATCCACACAACACTCTAGGTGGTGACATCTTGAAGACAATTTTAATTTGAGGGATGTGGGATGAATGGCTGGATATGGTGAACCTAGTGGTAAAAGATGATATATCAAAAGAAATTTATGAGACAATCTATTACTTATGAAAAATATTCTCATGGGGAGATTCTATAAGCAAACTAGGAATCAAAGGCTTTTCCAACAGAGCCATGAAGTTATCCAATGGAGGAGTAACCTATGTGGAGATTGGAATCTTGTTAAAGGATTTTAAGACTGATATCCTCAACACATTATCTTCCCAACTATATTTTTTTCAAGGTAATAAAAGACAAATTTGATACTGAGAAGGAACTTGCTATTTTCTTCCCACAATGTAGAAAAAAACATTCCTCAAAGGATTTTTTATTGAAAACTATTGAAATTTGTGGGTGGGATTAGGATCATCCTACAAAATCATGCCCATAACTCCTATGAATAAAATAAGTGTACCAAGGGACTAATAAGTTGAGCCATCCTACTTTTTATCCCTGAATAATCCATGGAAAGCTCAACCACAAGGTATGAGCCATGACTCTTCTGCATTTTTTTAATGCTTATAATAATAAATATGGTCCTCGAGAAACATAATTTCCAACTCTGGCATGAAAAAATCCTCAAAAGTTATAGTACCCTTCACCATGGGTACAATGGTTGAATTAATCAATCCAAAGCCTCTCTTGGTCACAAAACTAGTGTAGTCCTCCCTTCTCGGAAAACAATTCCCAATACAACAACCATAATTACCTTCACAGTTACCTATGCAACCACAATTGCAACTTCCATTGAATGCTCCAATGAATGCTCATGTAATAGGACCTCAATTTCCAATGCAATCCAACCTGAATCCAAATAAGTATACAGTTAAAAAAATAGAAATGTCAACCTTCCTATCCTCTAACATCAACCCTCTAGAGTGTAACAATGTGCACCTTAGGTCTAGGAGGATAATTTACATATGATCACCAAACAACTTGAGGAAGAAACCCTACCTCCTAAAATAGAGTGACATCATGAAAAAGGTGAGGATTACACCCTTGGTGTAACTCCTGGAGTATTAGAAACTATGAAACATGTGGTTGTTATTGGACTAATTCAAACACAAGCTCTTACTCTATTTTACCCAGGAAGATTGGCTATAGCCAAGGTGCTTCCACATCCTAAGTTCGATCATTGGGAGAAATTCAAAACATGTGCATCAGAATGTCGTTGTTACAAGAAATAAGGATCATTTTGGTTTACACCAAATATGTAAATGAATTGAGCCTCATAAATCTAGGGAGGAAACTCATGGATTCAGACCTAGGTTAGAGTCGCACTTGTCAAATACGATGATCCAAAGAACCCAATAGTGATTTTTCATATCCAAGGTAAAAATATTTCCAATACATTAGCGGATCTGGGAGAAACCATTAATATCATGACCAAAGAAACTTGGGAATCACTCATCCTTTCAAATATTAGACTTGGGATCCAATCCAAATCCATCTTAAGTAGTATCCCATCTTGTAAGAAACATCCCACCAACAATGTGCTCATGTAATGTATATGTTATGTATGATACCCATACATCTGCATACTCAATTATATATGGCCAGGGTTTCACTTGATTACAAGTTGTCTACAAGCAGAATAAGGAATGAGGTAATGCAACAGTATGTGTGGTTTACGAAGGCTCCATGGTTGATGTGGCTCAATTTTGTTTTGGATTTAGTTAGGCTAGGCTACCCACAACAAAATAAGCATATTTAGTGCAAACACTATTAGTTTATAAACAAAGTAGCAGTGCATGGAAGTAGTGACCTATTCAATTAGGCTTTAGACGCTATGGTTGTGCCACTCATATGGCTTCAATACATCTTTAATTCAAGTCCTTTTCATGGCCTTTGGAAACATCTCACCAATAATGTGCTCATGTAATGTATATGTTGTGTATGATACCCATACATCTTCATACTCAATTATATATGGCCAGGGTTTCACTTGATTACAAGTTGTCTACAAGCAGAATAAGGAATGAGGTGATGCAATAGTATGTGTGGTTCACGAAGGCTCCATGGTTGATGTGGATCAATTTTGTTTTGGATTTAGTTAGGCTGGGCTACCCACAACAAAATAAGCATATTTAGTGCAAACACTATTAGTTTATAAAAAAAGTAGCAGTGCATGGAAGTCAAATCAAAAGGAGCCATTTAACAGTCCAGAAGACCACATAGAAGCCTCTTTGTCCTTAAAAGACCAAAAGGAGCCATTTAATAGTTCAAGGAGACAATCATGCCCAAGTTTGGACCAAGATAGGTGATATAATTTGCTTATATGGAACAAGCTACCTATGTTCACAAAAAAGAGAAATATGGCTTAACTGTTGCCTAAAAAATAGGAAGGAATGTTGTGATTGAAAGCATGCAGCATAAAATAATGAGTTGTTTGTAGCAGCAGATAAATGCTGCAAATTTATCAAATGGAGAATTCGGTTTAAATACATAATTCTGAAAATGGTGTTTGACAACTTCATGTATATGGAGACTCTCTTTTGAAAGGCGAGGAGGACGGGGGTTGGGAACCAGGCGCATGAAAGATTTGATTTTAGGAGGGAGCATAGAGGAGGAGGGCGGTTGGGAACCTCCATCAATGGCGACCATGACGTCTGCAGAAGAGGTGAACCCGAGAACCCTAACGTGCGAGCTGAAACCCTAGCAAAGTGACTAAATTTTTTTGGTTATCCCCTATGTAAATATTTGCATAAGTTCAATGAATGGTCACAAAAATAACATGACCATTTAAAATAACTTCGATAGTTTCAAAAAATAATAATTAATTAGTTTTATAATTTTTTTTTCAAAACAACACAACAATTTTCTATAAAAATGGTAAATTAAATCACTCATAACTAATTCTAAGGACACCTATAAATCACTCATAAATAATTCTAAGGACACCTATAAATCACTCATAACTAATTAATCATCGTTTTTGCTCATTTGCCGGGAAGAGAAATTGCTCGATCAGGTAGGGAATTTCAGTCATGGGTTGGAAAACTTCACTTCATATTACTCGATCAGGTCGGGAATTTCAGTCATGGGTTGGAAAACTTCACCTCATAGCAGCGCGTGGGTATCGGCCTGCATCTCCTCAGGCTCGATTTTATTGATTTTTCATAAAAGGACTTTTGGAGATTAGGTTGTGTTGCATTCTGGTCAGGACGAACGTTTTAGGTATTTTCTCAATCTTCTGCAACAATATTTTGTTCGGCTTATTTTCCCTGTACACTCCCTGTAAACTTCACACCTTGTAGATTAATGTTGGTTCTCCTATCCTTTACTGCCCACTTTAGATTGGATGTGATATGCAACCCACTATAGCTCAAAAAATATTTAGATAAACAACCAACATTGTTCATTAAGTTTGAGGCAGTGCTATCTTCCACGCATCCACCAAAATTCCAATCGCAGACCATGTTGTCACCTTCTTGTCCCATCATGCAAGAGGAAAAGTGGGTGTTGTCGCATCATGCAAGAAGAAATAATGAATTCGCCATTTGAAATTTGCTGCAAATATTCCATTTACCCCTGATTTCCTGTTAAATTTACCATGAACCCTTCAATCGCCACCGATTTCCAGTTGTAAAGGTTTTAATCAGCTATATCACCCCCGATTTCCATTAGTAGAGGTTTTTAACTTTGTGAATGCTTTCAGAGAAGAAAGATACTAAGTTTTAATAGAATGAACTTTTAATTCTAAGGACATGTCAACCTAGTGACTAAGTATTGTCTTCTCCATGAAGCTCATCAAGTTTGAATGAGGTCTTCTCTTATGAGAATAGATGGGAAACTGTCAATACAATGTATCTAGAGTGAAAATCAAGCAGTTCATAAACCTTTCATAATCAGCTGGTTCCATTTTACAATATTCAGCTCCAGATTGAATTTTTTTCTATTGGCTATGTTTTGAAGCACCTTCCATGATTATTTCTATCACCAAATATTGACCGTCCACCTTCATAGTTCTGTTTGTCCCTGTCTAAGAGCTATCCTTATAAAATCTAAAGCATATGGATATGCTTCATCTATTGATATGCAGCGAGACTAAGGCCAACTCAGCCTATAGTTGTAATCATATTTATTTGGCCTAAAGCTACAAGTCCTAATCCTCCTAAAGCTACAAGCCCTAATCCCTAGTGGCATTCTCAAACATACACTTTTGGAATAAAAAATTGCACTTTAGAAGGACTATTTTTGGGCTTTAAAAAGGATAATTTGAGAAAATTTTAGTCCATATTATGTTAGTTTTTTCCATATTTAATGAAATGGAGGTTATATCATGAAATTTCATAACAAACTGGAAACATAGGAACAATAATCACACATGACCCATGAATGGGATGAAAGGTTTCCTCAAGGGGATTTCATTAAATCAAGAGGGAAATTACATTGGAGAATGAGATATATGGAGATGCAAGAAGAATATACACAATTACAATAGAGATTACATAATACTATAGAAAAAAGTTTGAATCTGTTTGAATATGGAAGAATTGCATCACTCAAAAGGCTTGGATTTTTCATCGAATCCTTGCAAGGATGCTTGCTAGAGTTTCACTAGTTGGGGACATGCTTTTCTTGTGGTGTATTATAATCATTGAATCTCTAAAGATTGACGAAGTCTCTATTTTGGCATTGACTGCTATTTGGACACCTTGGAGGAGAGAATATAATTTTCTTTGATTATTTATTACCATTCCTAGTTCCCAGGTGAAATTGCTCACTTGATTTCCTCCAGGATTGAAAATGATCCCTCCACAACTGCCACCCCTATGCCATATATACATATATATTATTTGCAATGTAATTTTATATACATAACAATGTATATACATACAAATGAATGTGTGTGTGTATGTAGAAATAACGATAATGAATGTGTGTGTATGTAGAGATAAAAATGTGTGTACATATATTTTCATCACTTGCTACTCATTATTCTAAAAGTAGAAATAAAAATAAACACATACACATACACCATCAACCTCTCACCTTCACCCCATAAAGATGGCTAGCAAGATGAAAATATATTCTCATACGATATGTCTCCTAATTTTAGATGCTAACATTCTGGCTTTCAAAATCCAACTTGGTCCAATGATGATAAACTCTCACCAATTCAAGGCTTAACCAAAAACAAGTCCCCAAACCCAAAATAAATTTTTCTACAAAATTCATTAGTTCTTTTTTTTAAACTGAAAAATCCTTTTATATATATATATATATAACAGGTCCCCAAAGGCAAAATAATTTTGTAATTTTTTTTTCCCACAAATGTGAAGACGAAAGTTTTGACATTTTTGTTTTTGTTTTTTTCTCAAAAGTATTTTAAAATAGGATAGGTTTTTTTTTAGAAGAAGGGAGACGTTTGTACATGGGAATTTCTATTGTATGGATAATAAACTCGAAATTAAAAGGACTCTATGTGCTAGGGTACTGGAACATTTTTATGTGATCAAACACAATGATAAATGCACCTCGAGGTTTTTCATTGTGCCCTTAACAAATGGATCAATGCCTGCTTCGACGGATCAATGCCAGTTTGAGCGAGGGGTTACACAACATGCATTTCGTTCGCCATTAATAAATCTTCATACAACTTCCCCCCAATAAACGCTTAGGTGAGTTTCCCGCTGACCTAGCGCTTCATCTGCAAAAGACGGATCGTAATCTGGTTTGTATTTTGTAAGCGATTAATATAGCTCGGAATGACCAATTTACTGTTGAAATCACATTGCATGATTAATGTACAGGGTCCCATTGTTCACCATCTGCCTTTATATGAAGAATTTGGACATTTCATAGCTTTAAGAATGCAGGTCGGAAGAAGCACTGTGCGTTTCAGAGGCTCAATCAGCTGCTCTGCTGTTAGAAGAGGTATACTTCCAGAAAACACCGTCTTCTTAGTATTACACTAATGCGTAAGCCAATCGATCTCATAAACACTGTGAATTAAGTAAAAGCTCAACATCATAGTCGATTCTGGCCTTTTAACTTTTTCCTGTGGTACCCATTGACACCTGGTTTCATGTTTTGATTGCCCAAGTAGTATGTGGGACCAGGCTCCTGCAATCAGCCCTGGCCTTGAACGGTTCTGTATCCTGGAGTTTTTAGTATGCACCCCATCAGTTTTATACTATTTCCAGCTCGTTGGAAGCTACCTGTCTTTATCAAATTTGCTGGTCATACATTCATACTGAGGCGCATTTTCTTCTCATTCCGTCTTCTGGGTTTATGGTGCTTTTGGTCTTTATTGGTATAAGGTAAAGGAAGAGTAACGCATTTGGCTTGTGGTAAGAGAGTCATATTAACGTGTAACTAAATCCACAACAGGGCATATGCCACTTTGTCTTTTCAGTAAGCTTGCAATTAAGAAGTCATTGTAGTACAATGACAAGGAAGGCGAACCAAACACACCAAAAGAGTCATAAGCTCTGTCTTCTAATGTCTCTGTGAGAAAACAAAAATTGGAAGGAGTTACACTCTGCTTCCAAAATATGTGATCCATTTCTTGTGATAATTTTGTCCTTTTTATAGTGCTCCTACATTTTCCTGTTACAACTATATCTTATTGACTTCTTACTAGCCATTTATGCTACCAACAAATAAACCAACCAAACCTAAATCTATTATGTTTATATTAAACTATTGTAGTTCCCACTGATATGTCCTCCACCATAAGTGCTAAGCTAGCAACTAAAGTGATTGTTGAGATAGATACTAAGGCAGTTGTTGAACTAGAATTTATGGAAGCTATGATGACGAATCCCATGAATCTCCTTAAGGTATAACCAATAGATCCTACTGAGAAGATGTTAAGGCATTGAACTTGGAAATATTCTTCCAATTATTTCCCACTGGGTACTTAGACATCTTCAGCTCCCAAATTCACATATCTAGGTTTTTGTTGCGACTGTAAGAGGATGGCAAAAATTTCCGAAAACAGAGCAAATATTAGAAAGTAGCCTACCAAGTTCCATTCATATTGGGTAATAATGAAATGTAGTTTTGGGTCAGTATTGCTTCTATCAGATCCTAGGCTAAGTGTTTTTCCTTTTAGGGGAGACCATGAATGCCTCTTAGTGAGGTGATCAACCTATTTATACAACTTAGCCCCGTGGTCTTTCAAATTAGTGATCATTGCATCCCTCTTTTCTATCATGTTCTTGAAAATGTACACTTCTTCCTCTCGATTTCGGAGGTCCTCCTTGATTTTGCACAACTCATCTTCCGTAATGTTCATGTTGGCTAGAGTGTCATTTGGGTTAGTTGTTGCAAATGCAAGCAATGTAGCACCTTTAGCACAAACCAAGTTGTAATTTTCTTGTTTTAAGCCATTGATCTCTTTCTCTAGCTTCTCTATGTTTACTTTGCATTCTTGGGAAATATTAACCATATAATATTTTCTTCGTAAACTTCCAACAACTCTGCTTTCTGGATATGTTCAATGGTAGGGACTTTTAGCTTATTATTGATAATTTGAACCTTTTTTTTTTCTTTCAATAAATTATGTCTAAGGGTGGCATCCAGTGGGATTATTGAGAAAGACATCTTGGTACAGAGTGGCCTTTCTGTGAGGTAAAAAAGGTATATGGGACCACCCCAAAGAACTTACAAAGACCTGGTACCTCTAGCCGAGTTTCAATCATCACCAACATTAAAATACTGCAATTTCACAAAAATCTTTGCCCCTTCCCTAGTAGACTCCGTTTCTTCGTCACTTGTATCAACTTGTCATCATTCATTAATTATTTTAAAGATATCCACCCTCTTCTCTCAAGGTTCATCCTACAAACCTATGCTGTTAAAACATTCTTTATTGATGTGAACATGCACTATACAATTTCAGAATCCTAATCCCGAGTTCCAAACCCTCAATACAACAAGACTATTAGATAAGTAGTATATGGAGTCAGATGTCTCCTGAAGATGGTCCTATAAAAGGGATCGAAACATCAAGAAGTTTTTTAAAACAGAACAGTGCAGCTCCAAAAAATTATCTGAGTATATGCAATCACTTACATACACTACTGTATATAACATAGATAATTCCCAGGCCACTGTGATTGCTCTGTGTGAATATAGACATGTAGGCACTCAGTGCACCACTTCAAGCCAGAACAAGGGTACCTAATAAGTGTAGAGAACCCTCATTCTCACCAGCTTCTAAAAAAATACTTTGGACTGGTGCAACTTACTTGGTCCAATGGGTGTCCGATAAATCTTTGTAAACAACTCACAAAGCTCTAAGATCATAATAACAAATAATATCAACTATAAATAAAAGGTCTTTGGTTGGGTCATGCTGATCACCCAAAAAGGCATGGGAATTCAAAATTTTAAAGAAGGGCAGTGTGGTGGAAATCGTGATATATATAATTTAATGGATTCAATTATCTAAAAGCTCAAGCTTTTGGTGTAAAGAAAACTTGCACATATTATGTATTTTTTTGGATGATTTACCTCAAAAAGAAATCAATTAAGAAACTTAGAAATTAAATGGATTTAATAAGAACATGATACCTTTGAATTAAATTTCAGCAATTGATCTGGAGCCCTGTACTGCTTCAATTACTGGATGCATGCTCAAGGAATTACAAGGCTTCCCTGTAAATTAATGTTCATCTTCACAGTCTATGCTATTATGCCTTGAAATAAATCCTACAGACACTAAAAAAGAGTGAAAATTCATTGAAATCTTTGAATTCTCTCTACTTAATTCACAGAATGCAAAGTGTTTTACAGCCTCAGTCAGGGAACATATCTGTTACTTCATGTGTCTTCATGTTACACTCTCACCAACCAAGGAGTGTAACTTTAAGACACCATTTCCAATCTCCAATATCTTTGTTGATTCTGTAACAACATATGTAGTTAGGGCAGCAACTATGGTAGTTTCTGTGTTGCTGTAATCACCCCAAATAGATCCCAAACATTCTATACCCTTGCCTGCCTTTTCCAGTCAAGTCTTCACTATTCTTTTGGGGTTCATTAGTTCTCAAGCACATTCCATGTATATATCATGTATAACATCATTCAGACATGAACCAGAACCAAGAATTTAGTTAATAATCATAGTTGGCTAGTTTGGGCATGCATTCAGTTCCAATACTCCAAGTGACAATGCAAAGCCTTAGCCAAACTTGAGCAAGAGGAATCCTAATCTTTCTGGTGATTTAGCAGCGGGATGAGGGATCCTAATCTTGCCATGCCTGATTCAGTAGTATTTTGACTATTTGGTTGGAAGTCACTTGGCTTTCTAATTCAGGTGAAGCCTAGCTAATGTCTTGAACATCAATTTTAACAAAGCTTTTCAAGAGGTGGCAATGGTCATTTCACTGCCTCAAGCTGTCAGCAACATGGAAGCTCAAGTTCAACGTATGAATGATGTAATTAGTGCACCAGTAGGGAGTAACGTTGGGTATTGTGAGTAGAAGTATCAAAGTGGTTTTAAGGGGAAGGAAATCCTATTACATTCATTTTCCTTCTTATAGTGCACCTTCATTTTCCTTCTTATGAAAATCATTAGTGCACCAGTAGGGAGTAACGTTGGGTATTGTGAGTAGAAGTATCTAAGTGGTTTTAAGGGGAAGGAAATCCCCGGTGCATAAAAAACTACGAGTCCTATTTATTTGTTGTTGTGCATGTCTCTAGTTCAAGAGTGAGATGGTTATAGAGCCTGTTGGTTGTGAGAAAGTGTAGTTGACTAGAATATATCCATCTTATTGTTTCTAAAGCTCCTTATGACCATGTTGAGTGGCACATATTGGTTTGTATTTGAATTCATTGATGAAGTTTGAGTAGGTCATAGCCTATGTTGTGTTATGCAGTGTGTTGTGTCATGTGATGTCGAGAAGAATCTCATAGAGTATTTGACTATTGTGTATGAGAAAGGCAACCTAGTTATATGGGTTGTGTTATTTAGTCATAAAAAGGATGAAATATTGTGTTTAAGCTACCTAGTTAAGTTGTGTTCTATTGAGTAGCAATGAGATATAGTAGATAATAAGTGAAGGGTACATTTTTACTATGGAAATGACAAACGAGTTCAACAAAAAACACCACCAACATTTGGGGATAAAGAGGGCTTAGTGCTCTTAATTAAATTCTATTTTCCATCATCATCATAGTGTGTGACTGTGTGGAAAAGAAGAAGAATAGTGAATGTGTGGAAAAGAAGAATAGTGAATGTGTGAATGAAGTCATGCCCAACCCAATCAATGGTTTTGGAATAAGTGAAGGGTGCATTTCTACTATGGAAATGACAAATGAGTTCAACAACAAACACCACCAACATTTGGGGATAAAGAGGGCTTAGTGCTCCTACATTTTCCATCATTTTCCTTCTTATAGTGCTCCTACATTTTCCTGTTACAACTATATCTTATTGACTTCTTACTAGCCATTTATGCTACCAACAAATAAACCAACCAAACCTAAATCTGTTATGTTTATATTAAACTATTGTAGTTCCTACTGATATGTCCTCCACCATAAGTGCTAAGCTAGCAACTAAAGTGGTTGTTGAGATAGATACTAAGGCGGTTGTTGAACTAGAATTTATGGAAGCTATGATGACAAATCCCATGAATCTCCTTAAGGTATAACCAATAGATCCTACTAAGCAGATGTTAAGGCATTGAACTTGGAAATATTCTTCCAGTTATTTCCCACTGGGTACTCAGACATCTTCATCTACCAAATTCACATATCTAGGTTTTTGTTGCGATTGTAAGAGGATGGCAGCAAATTTATGAAAACAGAGCAAATATTAGAAAGTAGCCCAAAATCATCAAGCAATTTATCTAAGATAACCTGGTCTCTGATACCACCTTCTATACCTTCAAATTGTAGGTCATCATTTACACAATAGGTAATTATAGACTCACAATATTGTCTAGGATAGAGTTTTCCATTTCCATCCCAAGGAGATGTAAGGCCTCAATTAAGGAATTCATTGAAGATGGCTTAAGAGAAATAACATCCTTGGCCAACTAAATGGATTTATTGTACAATATTTGCACCAAATTCTTCTTTGTGATCAATTTTGAATCATATTGCTTTTGTTAAGTCCTTACAACAGTGGCCATATGGCCACGCAATACCAGCTGGATCATATGGCAGGATCATATTACTGTTGTTAAGTCCTTACAACAGTGTCGATGTCTGTGCATATAACAGAGATGATTTTGCTGCCTGAGAAGACCGTACAAGTGATGTCTTTACTGTTGAATCTGAGCATAGAAATCAAGGTCGATTCTTCTAGTTGGTTCGGTTGGTTTTTGTGCGCATTTCAAGGTGTTTGTGGTCACATATTTCAAGTTTTGTACTATGCATTCAATGCTGTTATGTACTGCTGTTCTAACTTTTGTGGGAGATTTTCCTCAAGCTCAACAATAATTTTCTCTGAACTGGTTTTCCCGCTATAGGACTTTTCGAGGGTATTTGAATTTTGAACCAAACTATCAGTGTCAAATGTGTTATGACTGTCTGCTGTTAAGTAATTGTTTCTGCTGTAAAATGTACCTAGTTAGTAGTATATCAGCTTACAGTGCATGTGAAATGTATTAGTGTTAGATTCCTGTAGAAGACTGATGTCAGAGGTTAGCTAGGTGTTTGACAAAATCTGCCAGTGAACTGTGTGCACAGATTTTGTGAATTTCTACACATTGTTATTTTTGGCCAATATATGAATGCCCACCTATTGGGCCTGATATTGTTTTTTAAACAATCATGCTATTTTTTTGTCAAGGATACTTATGTTGTGAAGTTTCCTTGATTAGCAATCGTATTTTTGTCTCCACCTAGAGCACATGGAATGAGGAAATATTATATGGTTAAGTGTAAGGTAAGACACTTGTTAGTATCAGCAGAGGATGGAGCACATGGTTTCATGAAGATGCTTTTTGGGAGAATGCCTTAATTACACTTTTTATTTTCTTCCAAAACTAGGGCACATGGCTTGGAGGAGAGTTAGGACTTAGTTTATTTTGGATTATTATCCTTTTATTGCCCCTACAACCTCTTTGGGAGGAGTTATCTTTGGCATACTGCACTTTTGACTTCTATTAATAGCCAGGGATATTTTTGTGCACTTCCTTGCCTATTCTTTAATGGCAGAGGAGGTATGAAGAAAAAAGATAACATGTTATTGTTTATTAGTAACACTCCCTTGCCTATTTTATAATGGGAAAAGGCGTAGGGTGAAAAGGGATAGCATGTTATTATTGTTTACTAGTGATTTTCTTTGATTCCCTTACTTTTTACACCCTTTCCCAGTTGGAGTAGTTGGAAAACGTAGCCATCATTGAGGTAAAGATAGGTCACATTGTATTCATGTAACTATATCATAGAATACTAGTGTGAGAAGGTGCTTTGGATGTGTGGAACATCCCCCAATAGCTCTTGTAGGTGGAAATGATATTCCCGCATTTGTAATTACAACTTTGGAAAAAAGGGTAGCTTATATTCAGTGGCTATATCTCATTGTTTATCATGTTTCTTGCTATACTCCCCCTTGACTAATTTTCTACACCCCATAGCCCATAGGATTCAAGACACTTAGCTCACTATTAATAATTTCGTCATTTATACTTGCTGTCTATTATATTTCTGCACATAGGTCTGTGCTTCTAAGAGCAGGTTTTTGGGGTTTAACAGTTGATATACATGATTCCCATAGCAGCAGTTTGTTCTTAGGGGTAAATCTACGTTCTTACTATTTGGTGTGTTCTTATGCAGATTACAGGTCTGATATTTAGAATTACAGAGTATTTATTGCAGTTTTGAAGAGTTTTTCAATCTTTAGGATTCACGCTTTGCTTAAAGGTTGCATAGGGATTCTCCTCTATTGTTAGTAAGCATTAACCTAAAATGCAGGGACATTGTACGAAGTGACAGTGTAAATTCTCTAGTTACCTTGGAGTGCTTCCAGTTTCAAGTGACAACAAGTCTCAACTCAAAGAAAATAGGAGTAGTAAGCTGACATACCAAACATGTACCACATATAGGCTCCACTTCCATTAGAGATCACCCATTGTGACTTGACATATGCTCTGGCACACTTGATGATGGAGTTATATCTTAAAGCACCTTGAATTGCGTGGCCATATGATCCTGTTGGTAAGGAATTAAATTAATTGAGTGTCGATATGATCCTTCTAGTATTGCTGAGTTGGAATTTAGTTTGTGAGGACTGTTGAAAGCCACAGGCACACCGGATTGTGGAGGTTTATAAGTTGAATATATTCCTGACAAAGTATTAGTGTCAGAAGTTAGTTTAACAGTCCCAATATCTGTGTGGGAATCCAACTTTGTGCCCTTTGGACCAAATTTCAACTCTTCATGAGTCTTAGGAAGCTAGCAGTTGCTGCAACACTGGAAAGGTAGTCCAAGAGATGGGTAATGTACAAGTAAGGACACTTGAGCTCATGTACGTTGAATTCATGATATTGTCGCAGGTTCAAACAGTGGCCCATCACCAAGGATTAAAAATTGTTTAACAAGTCCCCCTCACTAATAAGGTACCTGAAAAACAATTGATATTGGATATTAAATGCTACAAATAGGAGGACTATGATAAAAAAGCTCCCAAAAGAGATTGCTAATTAATTTTTTTTTTTTGGACCATGGGAACAACAACCTCCTAAGGATATATCCAACAGCCTACAAGTCAGATATACTAGAAACTTGTGACTTAGCAGGGGCCGAGACGTCCCGGTACCACATCCACAGAGGTGGGCACCTATCCCAGGGGTCGCCTACCCTTCTAGCCTTGTCACAACGGGCTATTAAGCATCCCTACCCCCCGCCGGTTTTGAACCTTTAAGGAATTGGATGACTCCCTGAACAATGTTTTATGGGAAAACAAAGGTTGCCAGATAAGAGGCAACAATTATAATTCTGATTTGTGAGGAGTGTGGGAATAAACTTCTACTATCTACTAGAATTATGATCCATAGTGAGTTACACATATATATAGTCTGAGTTTTAGTTTATCTCCGCAAGAAACCATAACCTGCAGTGCTAAGAAGGCGGCATATGTATTGGACAAAGTTGAAGATACTTACTTGGGGGTTACTGCTGAGTTGGCCAGGAAGCCTTTAGGAAAGATTTCACAATTGTCTTGTGGGGATCATTTTTTACTATAAATTTGCAGTAACAAGACATAACCTTTGAATATGGGCTGAATCTAAGGGTTGAAATACATTTTTGGGCATGTTTCAGTCTCAAAAGGTGATGAATAACAACATTAAACTAGCTTTGGTAAGTTCTAGTCCAATTTTGATGGTTAAAGCTCCAATTTTGGGCATGAGCAGGGATGGTAAGAGAACTCAATTCTCATTTACAAACTATTTGGAGGGGTTTTGAGTGCATTGTGTGCCCTAGAATAACAATATAAAAATTTGATATAGCCTTTTGCATTAGAAAAGGTGACAACAGTATAAACAATAGTCATAAAATCCTTAAAAAATCCAGGTTTGATGTGTGTTAGGGATTCATGTGTATGAAACGAAAGCCCTATAGGGGGTGATTTACCTGTGTGACCATTCATGCCTTCTTTGGTGTATTGTTCAACCTACGTGGGGCACTCATGGCAAGTTTGGATAGGTTTGCATGGTAGATTGTGAAGCAATTGTTGTAGTAGCATTTGGATCCTGCAGTCAAGTTGAATCCTTGAATCATTACACAAGTGGAATCCAACAAAGCGTTTCCTCCATATATCTATGGAATTTAACTTAATAAAGGTGCACAATATGGAATTTTATGAGAAGTTTTGGAGCTTGGGTCTCCTTTTGTTCAGTATATGTGACTTTAGGAAATAAAATTATAAAGATAACCAGCATGTTTTCTAGTTCTTCTCATAGAGATGAATATTTCAATTTGGAAATGTCCTATATGCTTGGAGGGGAGGTTGGCTGAAACTAGTAAATACTTTTTTGTTGTTGTTTCAAAAGGCTTAGCTTTATAAGTCAATATAATGCACAAAGAGTAATCTTTTACATCATTGAATTTCTTCTTACCACCACAATGAGGAAGGCAATCATATCCAACTAGGCTATAATAGTAGATGACACAATGTACTCTCCTAGAAAGGAATGAAATCTAACTTCAGCTAGATTTTTATCATGGTGTAATATATTTGATAACAATGTGGTTGTGTTAGATTGAAAACTACCTTATGAAAGCTAACATACATTAGCTTTACTGACCCTGCAATGTTTTAAGAACAAAAACTAACTCTAGCTAGATTTCCATCATTGTGCATTGTGATTAATGACAATGTGGTTGTGCTAGATGAAAAGCTACATTATAAAATTTAACACACATTATATTTCACTCATCGTGCAATGATTTAAAGATGAAAGCTAACTTCAGCTTGATTTCCATCACGGTGCAATGTGATCAATGACGATGTGTTGTGTTAGATGGAAAATTACATTATGAAAGCTAACACACATTATCTTTCACTCATTGTGCCATGCTATTAGAAGGAAAGCTAACTCCAACTAGATTTGCATCATGGTGTAATGTATTTGATGACATTGTGGCTATGTTAGATAGAAAACTACCTTACAAAAGCTAATACACATTAGTTATTACTCACCATGCAACGTTTTAAGAACGAAAGCTAACTCTAGCTAGATTTCCAAAATGGTGCATTTTGATTAATGACAGTGTGGTTGTGTTATATAGAAAACTATATTATGAAAGTTAACACATATTAGATTTCACTCACCATGTAAAGATTTAATGTTGAAAGCTAACTCTAGCTAGATTTCCATCATGGTGCAATGTGACAATGTGGTTGTGTTAGATGGAAAACTACCTTATGAAAGCTAATACACATTAGCTTTCACTTATCGTGCCATGTTGTTAAAATAAAGTTAACTCCAACTAGATTTTCATCATGGTGTAATGAGCTAACACACATAAGCTTTCATTTATAGTGCCATGTTGTTAGAATGAAAGCTAACTCCAACTAGATTTTCATCATAGTGTAATGTATTTGATGACAATGTGGTTGTGTTAGATGAAAAACTAAATTATGAAGACTAATAGACATTAGCTTTACTCACCGTGCAATGTTTTAAGAATGAAAGCTAACTCCAGCTAGATTTCCATCATGGTGCATTGTGATTGATGATAATGTGGTTGTGCTAGATGAAAAATACACTATGAAAGCTTACACACATTAGATTTCATTCACCGTGCAATGATTTAAGGATGAAAGCTAACTCCAGCTAGATTTATAACATGGTGCAATGTGATTGATGACAATGTGGTTGTGTTACAAAAAAAAACTACCTTATGATAGCTAACACACATTAGTTTTCACTCATTGTTCCCTATTGTTAAAATGAAAGCTAATTCCAACTATATTTCTATCATGGTTTAATGAGCTAACACACATAAGATTTCCCTTATAGTGCCATGTTGATAGAAGGAAAGCTAACTCTAGCTAGATTTCCATCATGGTGTACTGTATTTGATGACAATGTGGTTGTGTTAGATGGAAACTACCTTATAAAAGCTAACAGACATTAAGTTTACTCAGCGTGCAATGTTTTAAGAACAAAAGTTAACTCTAGCTAGATTTCCATCATGGTGCATTGTGATTGATGACAATGTGGTTGTGCTAGATGAAAAACTACACTATGAAAGCTTACACATTAGATTTCCCTCACCATGCAACTATTTAATGATGAAATCTAACTCCAGCTAAATTTCCAAAACGACGCAATGTCCTTGATGGCAATGTGGTTTTATTACATAGAAAACTCCCTTATGAAAGCGAACACACATTAGGTTTCACTAATCGTGCCATGTTGTTAAAATAAAAGCTAACTCCAGCTAGATTTTCATCATGGTGTAATGAGCTAACACACATAAGCTTTCCCTTATAGTGCCATGTTGTTAGAAGGAAAGCTAACTCAAGCTAGATTTCCATCACGGTGTAATGTATTTGATAACAATGTGGCCGTGTTAGATGGAAAACTACCTTATGAAAGCTAGCATACATTAGTTTTACTCATTGTGCAATGTTTTAAGAACAAAAGCTAACTCAAGCTAGATTTTCATCATGGTGCATTGTGATTGATGACAATATGGTTGTGCCAGATGTAAAACAATATTATGAATACTAACATACATTTGATGTCACTTACCGTGCAATGATTTAAGGACGAAATCTAACTCTAGCTAGATTTCAATCACGGTGCAATGTGATTGATGACGATGTGGTTGTGATAGATGCAAAAGTACCTTATGAAAGCTAACACACATTATATTTCACTCATTGTCCAATGTAGTTAGAAGAAAAGTTAACTCCAGCTAGATTTCCATCATGGTACATTGTGATTGATGACAATGTGGTCGTGCTAGATGGAAAAATACCCGATGAAGGCTTACACACATTAGATTTCACTCACCGTGCAATGATTTAAATATTAAAGCTAAATCCAACTAGATTTCCATCACGGTGTAATGTGATTGATGATGATGTGGTTTTTTTAGAAATCTAACTCCAGCTAGATTTCCAAAATGACGCAATGTCCTTGATGACAATGTGGTTTTTTTACATAGAAAACTCCCTTATGAAAGTAGACACACATTATTTTTCACTAATCATGCCATGTTGTTAAAATAAAAGCTAACTCTAGCTAGATTTTCATCATGGTGTAATGAGCTAACACACATAAGATTTCTCTTATAGTGCCATGTTGTTAGAAAGAAAGTTAACTCAAGCTAGATTTCCATCACGGTGTAATGTATTTGATAACAATGTGGCCATGTTAGATGGAAAACTATCTTATGAAAGCTAGCATACATTAGTTTTAGTCATTGTGCATTGTTTTAAGAACTCAAGCTAACTCAAGCTAGATTTTCATCATGGTGCATTGTGATTGATGACAATATGGTTGTGCCAGATGTAAAACTACGTTATGAATACTAACAAACATTAGATATCACTTACTGTGCAATGATTTAAGGATGAAATCTAACTCTAGCTAGATTTCCATCACGGTGCAATGTGATCGATGACGATGTGGTTGTGTTAGATGAAAAACTACCTTATGAAAGCTAACGCACATTAGATTTCACTCATTATCCCATGTAGTTAGAACAAAAGTTATCTGCAACTAGATTTCCATCATGGTACATTGTGATTGATGACAATGTGGTCGTGTTAGATAAAAAATACCCAATGAAGGTTTACACACATTAGATTTCACTCATCGTGCAATGATTTAAATATTAAAGCTAACTCCATCTAGATTTCCATCACGGTGCAATGCGATTGATGACGATATGTTTTTTTTGGAAATCTAACTCCAGCTAGATTTCCAAAACGACGCAATGTCCTTGATGACAATGTGGTTTTAATACATAGAAAAATCCCTTATGAAAGTGGACACACTGTTGTTAAAATAAAAGCTAACTCCAACTAGATTTCCATCATGGTGTAATGAGCTAACACACATAAGCTTTCCCTTATAGTGCCATGTTGTTAGAAGGAAAGCTAACTCAAGCTAGATTTCCATCACGGTGTAATGTATTTGATAACAATGTGGCCGTGTTAGATGAAAAACTACCCTATGAAAGCTAGCATACATTAGTTTTACTCATTGTGCAATATTTTAAGAACGAAAGCTAACTCAAGCTGTATTTTCATCATGGTGTACTGTGATTGATGACAATATGGTTGTGCCAGATGTAAAACTACATTATGAATACTAACACACATTATATGTCACTTACCGTGCAATGATTTAAGGATGAAATCTAACTCTAGATAGATTTCCATCGCGGTGCAATGTGATCGATGACGATGTGGTTGTGTTAGATGGAAAACTACCTTATGAAAGCTAACGCACATTAAATTTCACTCATTGTTCCATGTAGTTAGAAGAAAAGTTAACTCCAGCTAGATTTCCATCATGGTACATTATGATTGATGACAATGTGGTCATGCTAGATGGAAAAATACCCGATGAAGGCTTACACACATTAGATTTCACTCACAGTACAATGATTTAAATATTAAAGCTAACTCCAGCTAGATTTCCATCACGATGCAATGTGATTGATGACGATGTGGTTTTTTTAGATGAAAAACTATCTTACAAAAGCTAACTCACATTAGCTTTCACTCATCACGCCATGTTAGTATGAAACTAACCCCAGCTAGATTTCTATCATGGTGCAATGAGCTAACACACATAATCTTTTACTCATCGTGCCATGTAGTTAAAAGGAAAGCTAACCCCAGCTAGATTTTCATAATGGTGAAATGAGCCAACACACATAAGCTTTTACTCATTGTGCCATCTTCTTAGATAGAAAACTACCTTATGAAGGTAACCCACATTAACTTTCACTTATCGTGCCATATAGTTAAAAGGAAAACTAACTCCAGCTAGATTTTCATCATGGTGTAATGAGTTAACACACATGGCTTTTGCTCATCATGCCATGTTGTTAGAAGGAAAACTGACTCTAGCTAGATTTGCATCATGGTGTAATGTATTTGATGAAAATGTGCCCATTTTAGATGGAAAAATACTTTATGAAAACTAACACACATTAGCTTTCACTCACCATGCAATTTTTTAGAAACGAAACCTAACTCCAGCTAGATTTTCATCATGGTGCAATGCAACTGATGACAATGTGGTTGTGTTATATGGAAAACTACCTTATGAAAGATAACACATATTAACTTTCACTTATCATGCAATGGTTTAAGAACGAAAGCTAACTCCAGCTAGATTTTCATCATGGTGCAATGTGATTGATGACAATGTGGTTGTGCTAGATGGAAAACTACCCTATGAAAGCTAACACACATTGTGTATTGTTTGAAGAATGAAAACTAACTCCATCTAGATATCCATCATGATGCAATGTGATTGATGACATTGTGGTTTTGTTAAATAGAAACTACCTTATGAAAAATAAGACACATTTTCTTTCACTCATCATGCCAAGTTGTTAGAGCGAAAGCTAACTCCAACTTAATTTTTGTCGTGGTCATTGAGTTAGCTTTCATTCTAACAACTTGGCACGATGAGTGAAAGCAAATATCATGGAGTTATCTTTCGTTCTAACAAATTGACATGTATGTTCAGATAGAATCTCTTATTTGATGACAATGTGGTTGTGCTAGATGGAAAACCACCATAAGAAAGCTAACACATATTAACTTTCATTCGCCATGCAATTTTCTTATAAGGTAAACTAACTCGAAATAAATTTCCATAATGGTGCAATGTATTTGATCATAATGTGGTTATGTTGGATGAAAAATTACCTTATGTAACCTAACACTATGATTAGCTATTATCATGAGCCATTTAATGATCATCATGATTAGCTATTATAATGACCTCCACAATTGTTTTTGTACATCTACTTACAAATAGAATGATGCGTGCATTTATAATATTTTTGAATTCATGTTTTTTTCAATAATTTGAAATTGTGGTAATAGTTTTTTTCGTTTTTTTTCCAAAAACAATGGAGTTTGATGCGAGTAAAATTGCAAAAGAAGCGACTTCAAAAGGTTAGAGTTCTTTATCTTCTTCATATGTATGAATTGAGATGTTATAAAATATGTTTTCATATTACTCTTTATTTGATGCGTTTAATTGTTTTCGAAACTACCGTAATATTTTCTACAAATGTTTTCAGATGCTAAGAACCATGATGCAAATGAAATTTCAAAGAAATCATCAAGGAAAAGAAAGAATACAAATATGACACTACAAAAGTCTCCAACAGTTGGTATGGCATTTTCAAATTTAGTTATTTACAAATAATTATACTATATTCTAGTATGCAATTTCATACTAGATGAACTTTGATATATCATTATGTGGGTAGTAAACTTCCATAGCACATAAACTTCCTTGTTCTTCTACATGTGAATGAAAAATTCTTTGTTCTTCTGCATGTGAATTAAAATGATGTATTATATGGTAGATTATTAATGTTTGATATTTCATGTTTTCTTTAACCATTGCAGACAATTTTTTCTACTATTGTTTCCAGATACTATTGAATCTGATGCAAATGAAACTACAATTAAAGCATCTAAGAAAAAACGAAAAGCAAGTGGTACACAATCAAAGCCTACTCAAGTTGGTATGGTAGTTTTATATCTTATTTATTCTAATTTAGTATTGTTAGACTATATGATATTTTCAAATTTTAATAGAATATTAAATGACGATATTTATCATTATAATTTCATTTTGATTTATGTTAATAATTTTTTATTCTCATTTTCAGAATTGCTCAGTTCAAAAGCAAGTGAAATGCCACATCCATCAATCATGCAACAAGAAAGACTTCATTCAAGTCAAAATATTATGAATGCACCAATTTATACTTCTACTTTTCAAATGATTAGAAAGTATAATACATCCAATGAATATGAGTTTGTGGGAGATTGGTATGTTCAGAGAGAATGTCCTCCAAATATGTTCCGTGATATGTGTCTGTTTGGATCCATAAGTGAAAAAGATCCAATTATATTAGGGATAGTTGTTAATTGTTATGCTCATGGTGAGACTGACATTGTCTTTCAAGTGGAGGCTATCAATGGACAAGAAGTAAAATTAGTCTCTTGTCCAGTGGAGTACACAAAATTTAGACTAGATTTAATTGAAGCTTCAAGTAAAGATCTGCCAAACACAATAAAAGAGTCAATGTTTAAGTTGAATAGTTATGAAAGCTTCAATAAATCGGGGTTAAAGAGTTGCATAGATCTTTTAGAACGTATCACAAAAGTTCTAAAATATTGCAATGTCAAAAAGATGAAAACATCATCTATGCTTCTTTATTTGCATCAAAGAGGTAAATTACCTCATAAAATACCAGAAGATAGACTTGATGCTCATATTCATGCTTTAAGGAGAATATATTTAAAATATTTGGAAGAAAACATTGCATCAAGTGGTTTCACACCTACTACAGAATTTAAAAAAACTGAGAAAATGGAAACTGAGATAGTGAAACTTGCAGATAATTGTGATGAAATTCATGAATCCTTCAAGGAATGTTATTTATTTTCAAGCTCCTTCAACATAAAGGTGGATGTTCAAAGATGCATAGAAGCACCAAAAGTGTTTAAATTGAGATCATGAGATGATGCAAATGTTCAGGTGTTGGTGAAATATTTTTTTAGAAAAATTTCAAACATCATTGCCCGATGCTCTCTTGATTCCATTTGATAAAAATGAGCCTGATCCACTAGTAGACCATGTGAAAATTGTAAATGAGATAGATATAAATGATATAAATGTCAACTTTTGGATAGTTGATGGCCAACATACCATTCAAGCCGCCAAATAAATTATAACAAATCCCAAGTATAGTGTATCTGCGGAGGCAAAAAAAAGTATAAAAAACATTCTGCTCGATTCTTGGATCCATCAGTTGATCCCAGTGTTGTGATTCACATTTGTTGTCAATTAAATTATGCAAATAATGTCTTCTTCAAAACTCCTTTCATTGATTGTGTGCGCTCTGCACGACCGTTCTTAATTGATAATGACAAATTAAAGAAAAGGAGGATTGGAAATTCTAAGACATCGGATGACAAGGTATGTAATTTTAATTATTTTTGCACCTAAACTATTTTAATAATGGATTTCTATTATTATATATTGAATTATTTAATTTCAAAATATTATTCATATTTTCATATATACATTGAATTCTTATTAGTTTATGTTTGTTATTTTTAACAGGTTGATGATGAAATGTTGTGCTCCTTCTTTGATTGTCCACTTTCAAATTTTGCTGATAAAAAAATTCTTTTATATCTTGATCAACCTATTTGGGATAAATGGGACACTGTTTTTAATTGTTACCAATTAGGTACATTGGATTGTTCTCCGAGCCAACCTGGTTCTCAAAAGTACAAGATAAATCATCTAAATACTTTGACAGCTACTTCTTTTCGCCCCCTTTAGGGATAAACCATTGAAGAAATTGGCTCTGTAGCAGATAAGATATTGGATGGAACCGTTTGGTTTTCTATTCCATCGAACCATCCAACTGATGCCACAAAGTTAAAAGATTATTGTTCTAAATTGAAAACAAAAAGAACAATCTTGGATGCAATGGTTCAATACTGTCAAAGTCACGATAACAAATTGAATGATAAGGCTTTAACCAGATCCAACATTCTTGAGCATTATGAAATAAATGATATCATATTTGCCAATTTATGTACAACTGTTGAAGGGTCTACTTATGTAAAAGGATCGCGGAAAACAAAAATAGAGTCCTTTTCTCAGAAAGCATGTGAAGTACTCAACAGATTAATAAGTGGATCAACAAATGTTCAACAAGATGACAAATTTGAATTTGGGTGCCAGTTTGGGGGCCCTAGTCTTCTCTCAACACTTTTGCACTCTTTCCCTTCTCTGGTTGAGCCAGTACTATATACTGACCTTGTTGTTCTAGATGCGCTTGCTTTGAAAGAAGAATCATTCCACATGGCTTATTATATTGAATTGTTTCGATTTTTTATCGACAAAAATGGGTTGACAGAATTTACTATAGTTCTGTTAGAAGACCTTTGGTCATTTAAATATGTCCACCAAGCTTTGGAAATTGCCATAAAGAACTCCAAGTTCAAGTATAACATCACTAAGGGCATTTATATGTACAAACAAAATTTGTTTAGTTATGATATAGTTTTAACTATACATTTCTATACCATAGAATTAAAAAAGGTTGAGGCTCCAGAACACTCTCACACTTTTAAAAACATATTTGATCAAAGTGAGAGAGATGTTGAATTCTGGGTGGATTTATTGGAAAAACACCAACAAAAGATGGAAGTGAATGTAATTTTTTCTCTTTATGCGGGGACAATTTTAATCAAATCTTGTCTTAACTATAAAAGAAGAATTGCATGCATTGTACAAAAAGAGTCACAAAGGAAAACCATGTTGAAAATTCACAAAGCTTTTCAACTGCCAGGATCAACATCCATCAACATCCTGGAAAATTCAGGTACCACAATTTGTTGTTTCCATTATAATTGTTTGGTTTTATCATTGTTTAGAAGTATTAATTGCATACTTTAGTACATAAAATAATGATGGGGATTGTAAAGCACAAAAAGTCGACAACGGTCTACAAAACAACCATCAAGATAATGTGGATAATATTGAAAAAGGTTTGGAAATTGAAGCCAAAAGAGAAGAATATATCATACCAGGTACGTAATTTGTTTGATTGTTTCTCTTGTTTTTATTTAATATTATTTTTTCAACTATTAAACCCAAACTTGATGAACTCCTTGGAAAATTTTGGTACTACACTTCCTTAGATGTTTTTATTATATTGATTTGGATTATATTTTGTTTATAATTCTTAATTCGCAAGTTTTTTACTGCAATGACTAATGATGGAGATTGTAAAACAGAAAATGATGAAAATGGGAAACAAATAAATAATCAAGTTAATTTGAACAACAAAGAAACAAATTTGGATGTGGAAATAGAAGGGAATGAGATTATTTTACCAGGTACATAATTTTTTTTGCTATTCATCTTGTTATTTTTAAAATCTATTTATTTGCCATATTGCATAACAATTTTGATTGTCGATTATAGGGAACTATAAGAACAAAGGAATTGATCAAGACCATGGTCACAAAATGATGGAAATGGAAAATCCATTAACAGATCAAATTTTGGTAGCATGTACTTACTTTGAACTCTTGTTTCTCTTGTATTCTGTTGATTATAGTTCACAAATACAATGAATATAATAATTAAGATAATGTGTCACAAAGCTAAAAAATATGAACATACTATGTCGATTATTTATCGTGGTTAATTGTTTGTTTAGTTATTTAATGAATTTTATTCATTGTCACAATATTTTCTTTATGGTACAATTTATTTGATGACAATGTGCTTGTGCTAGAGGGATAACTTTCCTACACTGTCCAATGTTGTTAGAAAGGCCATTGTGCTTCTGCTTGAAGTAAAACTAGCATACATTATATTTCCTTCATTGTGCAATGTATGCATCTGATAACAAAGTGGTTGTACTAGTACGAAAGCTAACACGTGCTAGCTTTCATTCACTATGCAATGTTGTTATAAATTCCCTTGTGCTTGTGCTAGAAGGAAAGCTAACTCAGGTTAGCTTTCATTAACTGTGCAATGCGGTTATAAAAGGCCTTGTGCTTGTGCTAGAAGAAAAGCTAACCGTGTAATGTTGTCAAAAATGCTCTTGTGCTTGTGCCATAAAGAAACCAACCTTATGTTACATTTCTTTCATTGTCCAATGTATAAACTTGATGACAATGCCATTCTGCTGGAAGGAAAGATATCGCATGTTAGCTTTCATTCAATGTGCAATGGTGTCGTTAGAAATGACCTTCTGCTGATGGTAGAATGAAGGCTAACATGAATTAAATTATATTTATGATGTAATGTATTTGATGATAATGTGCTTTTACTAGATGAAAAATTAGCATGTTATTTAATGAATTTTATTAATTGTCACAATTCATAATATTTTTCATGTTTATTGTAGTGACTAGCAATGACAACAAAGACATTGATCACGAGAATGTGGAACAAAGTTGTAATCAAGATGTAACATCCCTCGCCACCTCGAACTAGAGCTCGTAGTGTAAGTAAACATCACTGTAAGTATCCACTATAAACCTTTGTCAAGTTATGGTTACAATTGATAGGGTTAACGACTGAAAGCTTCGAACGACTAAAACGACATTTGGTGACGAACCCACTAGGGGGAAAGGGATTTCTGGAAAAGGGGAACTAAGGAACTCAATGAATAAATAGCTGTGTGCTTGTAAATACTAAGACAATAAGGATTAGTGTTTAATCAGTAGCATGGAAGTCCTTGGTTTTTAAAGTGGAGTCGATTAAGAAAAACAATGTTTTAATTAATAAAACAAGGGAACCGTGCAACAGTTGAAGTATGGAGAGCTAACTCTTATATTAATTTACATAATGCCTTGTGTATAGTTGAAAAGCTCTTTTTTTGGCCACATTATATATTTATGCTGAGATAATTCAAGGCTTTTATGACAATTACTCTTTAACAAATATGTTTTAATATATATTAAAAAGATAGCACAAGGGGATACAATTATAAGAAAAGCATATTGATGCAGAACCATTATTAAGGGAAAACCTTTAGAAAATCACAATCTTTTCCCTTCATATGTTGTGGAGCATCATATTATATTGGGACATTATTTGGCATTATTTTAAGTGTGTGAATAATGTGAGAACTTTATATTTTAAAAATGGGAATGTTCCACTTTTTCCCAAGTCATCTCCACATTTAAAAAGGGGTAATATGGTTAAATGGAAAGGGCAGTACAAATAAAGAAAAATCCAAGATGAATAATTAGAAACGTTAAGTATACTAAAAGAGAAAACTAAGATGAAAAATTAGAAAAAGGTAAATTATACTAAAAGTAAAGTTAGTTGCTGAGTTATGAATTCATTTGTTTAAAGCAATAGCGTTTGTCCCACATGCATGGGAAGAGAAGAATTTGAGGGCCCTCCAACCTTTTTAAAGAGGTGAGAATGCAAGAGAAAGGAGGAGAAAAACCTTTTGGATGTTGGTGAAAGGATCATGGGCGAGGGCGTTTGGACATCTGAAAGGAGTCTTTGGCAAATAATTTTGGTATCCGCGTTTTAACTCCTCTTATGAAATGTTGTATTTACTGTTGGATTATGTGATGTCACGATTCCATGTTTTGGATCGTCCCTGCTTGAACTTAGTCTGGTGTGGTCACGATTTCATGGTTGGGCCGATTGCTTTTATTTTTGTGGGATAGTAGTAGGTTATCACTATTTCGTAAATCCCTGCTTGACAATTTTTTTTTTTGCATATTGCTCTTATGGACCGATAGCTTTTGTTTATGTGGGATAGCAGTAGGTTATCACTATTTCGTAAATCCCTGCTAACTATTTTTTTTTTTTTTGCATATTGCTCTTATGGACCGATAGCTTTTGTTTATGTGGGATAGCAGTAGGCTATAGAATTTGGGTAAATCCATATTAGTTAATTCTCCTCTCGGCAAGCTGTTCGTATGGACTGATTTCCTTTTTGTGGGATGGAAGTAGACTATCGATGTGCTAATTGGGTAAATCGCAGCCTAGTTATGTGTTTAGTTTACCGTGGGTCGAATGAGTGGAGAATAACTGTTGCATGTTATTCCTTCGCATGCTTCCCCTTGCATGAGTTTGGATCGCTGAAGGTAGAGTCGCTGATCCGAAAGTATTCTTACAGGTTATTCTATTTTATCTATAAGTCGATTTGATGACTGGCATATATCTTGTTTTATGAAAAAGCTATGTGTGAATTTGATCTGAGAAGCTATTTTTTTTTAATACGAAAGAATTCGTGAAACACAATTATTAGATTTCAGAATTAATTCTAACAATTCTTTGCATCTTTAAAAAAAAAAAAACACTTTTGGAAGCAATAGTCGACCTTATGCTTGCGAGACCTTCTCTAGTACAGACAATCTACTTTTTACTGAATGGGCCTGGGTGTTTCTTTTCGTGGGGTTATGCACTGTGAGTTGCATTTCTCTGTATAGCCGCCATGATGGTTTGAATTTTTGTTTTGGACCGGTGAGACTTGAAAGGGATTTTACCCAGGGCTGTAGGCTGTTTCTTTTCATTATTGTGACTCATGTCTTTGGACCGAGATACCCCTTTTTTGTCAATGGAGATCTAATGTAAATGATCAGTATAACATACTTGTCTTAGAGGGTGTTCCATTCTTAGTATGCTCGTTGTGAGTCATAGCGGGCAATACCAGCATATTATTCTGATTGTTGGAAACCCGCTAGCAGATCTTCTGCTTTTAAATCAGATGAAAGGCTATCCGTTCCTTTCACGACCAATAATGTATCGTAGGCTGCCAACCTCCGGCTATTTCAGTTTTTATATATAAGGTAACCTGTCTATGGATATAGTTCTTAGTGGGAACTTCAAATTTGTTCTTTCTCCACAATAGATGTTTGGTATGAGAATTGTAATTTGTCCTTTCTACACCGTAGATGGCTGGTATCAAATCTAAGCACCCGACAACGCTTACGGCTCATTGTATTTTTAAAAGACATAAATAGCTTGGGTTAGTCTATCCAAAGAAGATTTTAGGATCTATGTATATAAATTCTACATGAAGAAAAACATGAAATGCTACTTGATGAATTTGTTTTGCTGTTCCATAGTGATAAGATTCCTCATAAAATCATTGAGAGGGAATACTCCCCAGATACCCAGGTTATAGAATGCTTACTATCATCTCTTCTACACTATGGTTACTTTGACGAATAATCTAGATGTTTACCTTCTTAAGTTAATCTTGAGTTTTAAAAGGCTCGGTTACATAGCTTTCCTTCATTTTTATGTAATGCTAAGAATTTTCTAGTCTTACTCTAAGAGATACCCTAGGTGAGAGGGTCTACAAGATTTGATAAGAAGAAACGTACTACAACATTTATGTTTCTGAATTTGTAACCTTTTAATAAATAAGGATGGTACGTAGGCGGTGGAATAGTTCTTCATTTATTAATAGAATAACATGATAAATATGCACAAGGCTGCTATATATATATATATCAAGAAACTAAATTGCTCACATGATCTAAATATTGTAGATGGTGATTTTAATTTTTCTTTTTGTGTATTTGGATTTGTTTGTGAGGTGAATGTGGTCTAGCTAGCTGTAAATCAGGTGTTCATCACGCTGTAAGTAAGCTGCTTGTACTATGAAATAAAGGGATTGGCCTGATATGGGTAGCCGGTTAGCACTATGTTGATAAATGTTGTGGTCGAACCGTGAAACATGTTTTAGAACACTTGGGAATGTTTCTTTACGTTAGTGGGTTCGTCACCCAAGCTCGAGGGTGACTCTAGGCGGGATAACGCATGCTAGATAGAGTCAGTTGGTTGGGTGGAAAGTCAAAGAGAAGCTTTCAGTCAGATAATTCTTTAACATAGAAAAAGAAGTTTTAATTACTAGTTGTTAGTGTTAGTCGTTAAAGTGGCTAGCTGCATTTTAAGTTTATATTTCCTCTTTTAAATAGTTGAATATTAATGCTAAGTTGTGAAGTGCAGGAATATGCGGACGATGAAAGTATGGTAGGACACTATACAGTATATATATGCATTCAATTATTTTTATCCTATTCTGTAACTGTCTAACCCTGTTGTATCTTAACAGCCACCTCGGGGATTCTTGTCCCTTCACCCGTTGCTTGTACTTGGATCGCTCGACGAATGGTATAAGAATGGTGATAGGGATTTTATTCATGCATAGTTAAAATTTGTTGATATAGATCAGTATCATTCCAAATATTATTACATGAACAAAGCATTGTATCTGTCATGCCTATGTTAACTATGTCTAATGAATAACCTATGAATTGAGAAAAGATCTTCTTGAGTATGATTGTATAGAATTATTGAAGTGCTTGCAGGACAAGCAGTCGAATCATCCTGCAATGACAAGAATTCAAAGTAAATAGAAAATAACTCATGGAAATTATAAATATAATCTACATATACTTGTGTATGTCCCTTATATAATCTGGTTGTAAAATAAGTGACAAATGGAGGCAGTCAAATCAACCTCCTCGTATTCCTTGCTTGTAGTATGAAATGTGTCTTATGACTTAGGTTGGTTTAAGAGGTTTTGCAAGTAGCAGGAGGATCACACAGAAAAATAAAGAATATGTATGTTATCTTTTGGGTATTCCTTATGAAGGTTTTTATGGTCAAACTGACCTTAATCCAATTGGCATAACTAAGTCTTCCTGATATAGAGTGAAACAGTTTCAAAGTCTTTTAAAACTCACTTCCAGTTCATTTGGGATGTCACAGTTGAGTGTCCTTGACCTTGTTACCTTGGGTGCTTTTGGTATACTACCTTTTCATATGTTCTCCTGGTGAGGAAATTGTAGATAGTATTTTTACATATGAATTGAATCTAAGAATGGCTGTTAGGAAAGATTGCTCCTTCATCCTTATGCTGTTTAGGAAGGTAATACTGTTAAAAATATATTTAAAGTAAAAAATGTTACTGTTATCTTATAAATTTATGGCATGCACAGTAAGATGTCTTCAGGGCACCATGATAATTCTCAAAAGATTGTTTACAATGTGCATGAATCTTTCTTAACAAGGTTGCTGTTAACAGATTTGACTCCTCTGTAGTAATAGTGTAAACATAAAACAAAAATATCTGCACACATTGGCACCTAGGTATAAAAGGGGCACTACACAAGAACACAATATCGTATCAGGTATATGGGTGAATCCGCAGACTTGGGTAACACTTTTTGGCAAGCGCATTTCGGCAAAAACAGAAAAATGCACCTCGGTCGAGGGCTTGTTAAACCCTCAACCAAGGTCTTAATATCTCGACCGAGGTTTTATCAAGCCCTCGACCAAGGTTTTGTTCAGCCCTCGACCGAGGTATTTAAATACCTCGGTCGAGGGTTTTGTTCGGTCAAGGGCTTTACAAACCCTCGGTTGAGGTTTCGTTAAGACCTCGACCGAGGTATTTTAATACCTTGGTCAAGGTTCATACCTCGGTCGAGGGCTTAAGAAAATAGACTTATCCCACATTCAAACAAATGAAAAATTTTCTGTGCCTTGCAGAGGTGTACACCCTACCATTTCTAGCACATAACTGAGCGGAGTTGATACCGATAAATTCACCAACGAATCTTCTATCCATTGAGGTATCATACACGCATTTTGGCATTCATATGAAATTTATTTTTTAATTACTTCTAAAACTTATACTTAGAAAACCACACTGCAACTTCGAAGCAACTCAAAGAAAAATCCGCAGAGTTAAAAATACACAGCCAAAAAATTCTTAAAGATGCACACC
>LPNX011058717.1:36951-56578 GCA_001517045.1 Pseudotsuga menziesii | reverse complement strand
TGGATATCGGTCAAACCATATCTTGATAAAGGCCTATACAGGAGAAGAGCATGATACTTGGCTTATGCAAGTTTTATTACCCTTTCTTAAGACACTTCATAGTATCAAAGGGAAACATGAGTACATTAGAATGTTCAATAAAACATCAACTTCATTGTAATAGATGATGATTTTTTTTCAGAAATTTGATCACAAAAGCATTCTGATTTTTAAATACAACTTGGACATACTTTTTAGTGTTTATATATTTTTTGAAATATATGGGAATTTATAGTTATATTAATATAGATTTTTGTTGTTGTTTAAAATTGTTTTTGCATTGGATTTCATATTTATTTACTTATGTGCATTACTACTTGTGTATAAAATGAAATTTAAAGTTTAAAATAATGATGCAATTCTTACGAAAAAGATTAGAATCATTTGCTTGATAATAAATGCTAAGTGGTCTATTCATGTTAAATTAATACGAAAAGGGTCATAGGTGATTTAGTTAAACCTTTTGAACTATTTAAGATATTTGATTTCTCAATCCAAAACTTCTCCTAAATTTATATACTTCAATAAATTAATTTTTGTAACTGTGATCATAATCATTGACTTAATGATTTTTAGTTGCCTATAATATGCATTCATATGCATTTATAAATGACAGATGTGATTTTGAAATAAAATTTTGTTGTAAATAAAATTTTATTTTACTTGCTTTCTTTGAAATTATATGGCATTAGACTCCATTGTTTCTGAAAATAAACGAAAAAATTCAAGAACATTGCACACTGAATGAAAGCCACCTCTAGATTATATTCTTGTAACTTTGACTGTAGGAAAGCTAAAAGGTAGAGATGCTAGCTTTCCTAACTTTCCATCTAACACAACATAATTACATTGCATCGCGAGTTAGCTTTCATATGTTAGTTTTTCATCTAACATATCCAGATTGTCATCAAATACATAGCACCATGAAGGAAATCTAACTCGAGTTAGCTTTCCTTATAACAACATTGCAGGGTGAACGCAATCCAATGCATGTTAACTTAGAAACGTTAGCTTTCCATCTAACAAAACCACATTGTCATCATATACATTACATTGATAAGGAAATCTAATTCAGGTTATCTTTCCTTCTAATAACATTGCATGGTGAATAAAATATAACACATGCTATTTGTTGATTTTTAATTACTTATAATACGCATTAATACTCGTGTATAAAAGTGAAATTTAAATTTTGAAAAAATGATGCAATTCTTACCAAAAAAATTAGAATCATTAATTGAAAATAAATGCTAAGTGGACTATTCATGTTAAATTAATATGAAATGGATCATAGCTGATTCAATTGAACTTTTTGAACTATTTAATATATTTGGTTTCTCATTCGAAAACTTTCCATAAAATTGTATACTTAAATCAATTACTATTTATAATCATAAGTATAACATATTTTAAAATAATATGGCATAATGACTTTGAATTGCCTATAATATGCATTAATATGAAGCTATAAATGAGGGATGCAATGTTAAAATAAAATTGCATTGCAAATAAATTTCTATTTCTTAAAAATAATTTAATTCATAATGAGTGTTGAGGGATGTAATGTTAAAATAAAATTGCATTGCAAATAAATTTGTATTACTTAAAAATAATTTAATTCATAATCAGTTTTAAGTGGATTGTTCAATATCATTAGAGGAAATACATAGATGGGTTAAGTTTTTGAATTTTTCGAACTATAAAGGCATTTGAATTCATTGTCCAATGATAAATTTTTACAAATTCGTATTTTTAAAATAAATTGAAATCATACCATGTTTGTCAACAAGCCACAAAGTTATTTAATTGTATTTTAGTTCATTATATGCATGAATATGAGTGCATAAATGTGATAAATACATTTTGAAATAAAACTACATATAAACTACTATGATGCATTTTGTTTTTTAAATTTTTAGAATTTCTTGATAATCAGTGTTAAGTACAATATTCATGCTAAATTTGGGAGAATATGGGTCATACATGAATGACTTCATTTTTTTTGGTTTCCTCGAATATATTAGATAGAAAACGTCTTGCAACATAGCATTGGAAAATTAAGTTTTTTGCAATTTTTTTGGATTATTTCTTTTCAATATAACTCAATGTCTCACCATTCTTAACATTTAATAAATTATGGATATTCATACATACATCATTATTTATGGCTAGTACCCATGTTCTACTTCTAATTGAGACAATGTTTTCTTTTGAATGTTTGACTACTAAAGTTTTAGAATAAGTAATGATAAAATTATAATTGAAGAAATAGTTTCCTCGATTAATCATGGTAAATGGGAGAATCATTTGTCATAGATGAGTGACTTTGGATACACACTTAATCTTGAAAATCAATATCGTAAATAACTTATTTGTAGTTACTTTGAATCATTAGTAATCAAAGAACACGAGGACATACAAAGTTTGACTAAAATTCATTAAAAATGCGTTTCAACATCTATCTCTAATTCAATATATTCAAAATTCTTGTCATTTTCTCCTCTTCATGAAAGCAATGATCAAACATGGTGTTTTATAATATAAATATTTTTAGTACTTCGGTCACCTCAAATATAGTATAGAGCATGACTTAGAGTATTATAGTATAAAATTATGTGTGCAATTTCATTCAATTTGGATTATTCCCACATAATATATCTCATTGTCTCAAAGATTTTAACATCTACAAAATTATTAATATTCATAGACTCATCAGGATTTATGTCCAACCCATCTAGTTCTAATTGAGATGTAATATTTCCTATACTAGTTCTATTTGTGATGTAATATTTCCTTTTCAATGGTTGAATACTAAAGTTTTATTTGAAATAAATAAAAAAATTAATTGAGAAAATACTTCATTGGATTAATTATTCCAAATTTAATGGAATAGTTCTTTGAGTTGATTTTTCTAGATTTAATAGAATGTGTATTTAGAGATTTACAAAAAAACTCAATGTGGATGAAGTCCTTGTAATAGAATATTTCCAAATTTAATGAAATATGTGTTCTAGGCATCATGAGGACAAACAAATTTATGAATAAATACCCAATGTTTTGAAATAGCGAGCTCTATTACTTAAGAGACTCTGGGGTTAGTCATAGAGCCCTTATCACCTTAAAATGTGATTAAGGAATTGAAGTATGTAAACCAAAAATGTTAGTTGGAATATTCCTATAGGTAGTGCTTTATTGAGGTCAAACTTAGTCAAATAGGGCATGAATGCAACAAGATCACAAGGTCTTATGTATTATTAAGAATTGCATAGTAAACTTAAGTGAAGATGAATCCTTCATTGGAAAATACAATATAAGGGACTCCTAGGAAAATCATAAAAGACACTGCCATAGATTTGGATTTCTTGTATAAATATGTGTGTTATAATTAACTAACAAGGTTGAAGGTACATCCGGATCAATAACATAGTTTATTAATTTTCCCTAAAAGAAAATTCAAGGTTGTCATCTATGGGGTGTGACATCCATATCATTAGTCGAAGGTTAATATAGATGCAAATGTGATTAAAAGAACATTGGAGTATGATATCCAATGACAGGTTAGATGCTACACCTAAGTAGTTTTCCTGGGAGGGAAATACGTAATCATGTGAATACTAGAAGGCATAATATGCATGTTGGTTTATGTTATCAATAGAAAATCTAGTAAATGGATGTCAATTGTCAAATGACAGTTTTACCCTGCGTGTAGTTTGGACATTATCGAATTTGATTGGACTTGCTTCATTTAAATGCCATGTAAGATTTGACACTAACCTGATTGATTCATTTTATAGTAACAATGAAACGAACAAATCTTACCCCTTTTTCCACCCATAATGGCATTGAGGTATAAGGGGTATGTCATAGATGCTATCAAAGCAAGAATTGAAACACTTGGGCCTATTGGGCTCAAACGCTCCTACATATTTCGTTTTGGAACTAATGATTGAGTTTTTCCTTATGATAAGGGAGATCAACAAGTCCACCCGGTTCGGCAATCCAGGTCTTTATTTCATTTTTTTTTTACCTATAGTCTTGTGGGAATAGCCAAATCAATGCAGTTGACACTTGGATGGATATCAATACAACAATACCTTGGTTATATCTCAGGCCATCCCATTTCTCTTATGCAAAGTAGTCCACAACTTTTAGGTAATGCATTGGAATACAAATTTATGATCTAATTCATATGTTTAAAACAACTTTCCACACCTTTAATCCTGCAATGAAACTTGCATTTACAACACAAATCTTGGCTGGTATTCCTATATCTGGAAGTCATTGTTTAAAGCATTTCTGTATACTCTAATGAGACATATTCTCTGCTATCCTATCTTTGCAATTATTCAACAAGCCTAATATTCTAGTTAAATAATTTGATAAACAACCAGATGCAAGTATCATAGCCTAGTTTACTGACATAATCATTGGTTACTTGATCTACTCATCGTAATATTTTTGTGGTTTGATGACAACCATGTCATACATCTGAAACTAGGCTTATCTTACCTTGAAAGGCTTGTTTCCTGTGTAATCTCTTTTGGCATTAACACTATTAAAGAATTGCTTTTGTTATCTAAATCATCGAGTATATAAATCTAGAAAGTGAATGCCGTCATTCCTCCAACAACTTTGCATTGGTATCATTTGCTTCATATTTGAGTTCATTTCCTATTGAAATTTCATTGATAACATTGACAGTAAACGTTGATTATATTGGATTGTTGTTGACCTTTTGGCTGAATATTTAGATTGAAATCCTTATTTGGCTTCCAATTAAATCGATTACATAGGCATCAATTTTGAATTTGTTTTTGTAGTTGATTGCTGAAATTATAATAATTGAAATCTGATTATTGGTGAATTTTCCTTTGACACGTATTTTCCTCTCTTGTGATTTGAACACTAAGGATCTGGTTTGATGCTTAAAGAAGGTTTGACACATTTCTTGACATGGTAGTAAAATGAATGATTGAAAGTCGATAATGATTTTGTGGTTATAAATCCATTAATAGAGGTATTGAAGTTTTGTGTTTTAAACCTATTGCTTGTTCACTAAAGTAACATATATAAATACAAGTCAAACACTATCCATTTATGTTCATGATAGTGTTGTATTGAGCGTTGAAATACTTAAAGAGATAGATTGGTGAATTTATTTCTTGATCCTTGTTGATCTTGCTAGGGCTATTTTGGATATTGGTGAATGATGTTATACATACTGAAAGGTATTTGTGTAGTTACAAGTGCCAGCTTCATAATTGTTAAGTAAATGAATTCTTAGAATCATGCTCTTATTGGTGAATGTTCTAGAATTGGTTGCTTGTGCTGGATTATAGTTTTGATTTTGAACTATCTTATGTTTTGAATTAGCTCGCGGATGGTACTTTCATTTTGGGTATTGATCTAGTATCCAAATAGACTATTTGTTGGAATGGATGCTTATTGATATCATATGTCTATTTGTAGATACTAGTAAGAACCCTAGAATTGATTCTAGTGCTAGATTGAAGGATCTTGTTGGTAATCTTGTGATTAAAGCCATTGAGAAGTTGATAGCATTGTTGTTGCTTGGGTCATATTGATATTGGACTTTTTAGATCTTATATGGATTTGATTATCTAAAGATATTAATATTGAAAATAAGTGAGTTGATGAATGCTATATAATGTCATGTGCTAACATTACAGGATATGCTAGGAATACTATCAGTCGGAGTTGACTGTCAGTAAAAATAATTCATTACATTAATTAATGAGGGTTCATTAAGATTATGACCATTGATGCAAACGACGTGCACTACGGTCTGTAAAATCCCCCTGCTTTTATAAGTTGCGCCCGATTGTTTAGAAAAGAGTAAGAAGTATTTTTTCTAGATAATTTACAGGGTTATATAACTCATGAATGAGGATTCAAATCACTGCTAATTATGAAATTTTGATAATTGATTCTTGAAATTTTGGGTTATCAATGAATGCTTTGACTAACCGTGTAGCCGATTCACAAATCATGACAATGATAGTAAAGTCATGCTAAGCACCAAGGAGTGTGCCTTACAAATAGTCAAGGTTAAAATTTATACTGACTATGAACAAGGAAAATTCGAATGTTGCAGGAGCACCATGGTGTTAGGAAAGTGATTTTCGCATGAGCACATTGGTGTTAGGAATATATGCTGTAGGAGCACAATGGTGTTAGGCAAGCGATTTCCATGTGAACACATTGGTGTTAGGCATATGGTGTTGCAAAAAGACCTAGGCAAAAAAAAATTGGACATCTGGAAGACAGGACGTTGTTTGATGTCACTGAGGGTAAAACTTTTAACTAGTGGTTAAAAGGGAGAGTAACCTCAGAGAATGATGTAATTCCACACAAGATTGGAAGAGAAACTCAAAGATGGTTGGAAAATGTAATGAACATAAAACGTGTTAACGAATTTCCAAGTAATTAGGTTGTTACATGATTAATGTGTAATATGAAGAGAGGATTTCCTCAGGTCAAGGATGACATAACTATCCAAAGGTTGGAGATAAAATTGACACCCAAAGGGGTAGTAATCATGTTTTATTGATGAATAAATTGCATTGCAGATTATCTATGGCTTATGTTTAAGTTGAATTATAAATTTTGACATGATTGGGCTAGACCTGAACTTGTTGCAAGGAACCACAGGTCTTGAAATGACAATGGCTTGAGAAGTACTGAAAGATCTCAGGAGGATTCAGAATAAAGAGATGAAAAGAAGAAATAGGAATGAAGGAGAAGAAGGTAATATGGTCAAAGAAAACGCTGGAACACCGAGGACGGTGTTAACTTAAGGGGGAAAGGATGTAATATCCTTGTTACGTAGCCTTAATTATTATGATTACAAATGTATATTGTACTTGCTTCTAGTGAGGAGCTCAAGGCCAAGGCCCCACCAGAAGCAAAACCATGCAGCTTATACAAGCTAACTACCTATGTGGAAAACTAAGGAGATGAAAGGTAATGACACAACTTAATGAGGGGCCAACTAAACCCATGAGGACAAAGATAATGAGGGAGATTTAAGACTATGGCATCTTATAGGGATTCCTATGCTTGCTGTTATTAGTCAAATTAAAGAAAATACCATGGCCTAGTTAATTAAATCCAAATAATATTTATCCACGATACCATTATTTTAACCTTGACAAAAGGGTCAAGCACTTGTTGAGAAAGTTAAAAGATCCTAGAGAATTAATTATTAAGGAACTATATGATATAGTCACCTTAAAATAAAAAGAGAAGAGGATGTCATCATGATACCTCGAATTAATATTGGGCACATATATATTACACCTTGAATATTATATGGAATGATTCTCATTTAAATATATAAATATATATATATAGTTTAAAGAGTTTATGGGGAGACGCCCTACGTTGGCAGGCGTGGCATGTATATATGTTATATATATTATAACATTTTAGAGAACTCCTTTTTTAAAATAAAAGAAAGTCTAGGTTAGTAAAGTTATAAGGAATAAGAGAATTATACGTAACCTAACATTGAAGATAAGGTCTAGGGAAAAAATAGGAGCTGATTCTTTCCAAAGAAAGATGAAGTAACTTGGAAAAAATAAAAAAAAAGGAAAAGGAAACCAAAGAAGAAAGAAAAGATCCTGACGAAGGAGAATTTTTAGGCATGGTTTCCACGTGGCATGACCTCTTCTATTTCAGCATGGATTAAGGAGAGGATTTTGGGTTGCGATAGTAGTTCAAAGGAAAAGGAGGCAAAGGAGGGGATACGCTCTCTCTCAGATTCTTGGGGAATGGCGCCTCCTGGCGAAGGAACAACCATTAGAGATTTCGGGGTTCGATGGTCTCATGCCGATCAACGCTATCGCAATCCAACTTCTGCTATCCTGGCTCGCGAGTATTTTTTGTGTTTTCTTGGACAAGGAGGGAAAGAAGGTGTGTAGAAAGAATGGGGCGAGAGCTCGATATCCCAAACAGGTGACCAATTACCTACCGCTCCAATCGGATCTCCTATAAGTATGAACTATTGTATAGCATTTAAGGTCACGTTTAACTTCTGCATTTTAGTTGGATCTAGATATGAAACACCAGTAAGATAGATTTATGGTTTAAATATTGAACTGCCAAGTCTGATTTAACTCGGGGATATCGATAGTATACAGAGCATGATTTAATTATATATTGTTGATCCAGACTTAAACCGAAAAAACGTTGTTATTATGATTCAATTCATACCTCTATGTGGGGTTTCAAAAGGTTCACCTTATGTTTTGATTTCTAGACATGCAGTGTACCCTGCATGCTAGTTCAGGGGGTCATGTTTGATTTCAACTATTTCCTTCTTCCTACCTTTGCCCCCTTTTCTTTTATGAGAATCGGATCTGAGTTGAAAATCTTGATCCATTGATGAACACCCTATGGATCAGGTGGACGCGATCATATCTATATATTGGGGTCTACCTCACCCAGAGATGGAATACCTCACTCGTATTGAGGAAATGAATAAACTCATTCCATGAACAATTATGGACGGATCCTTTTTCATCTCAGGATAACCACCCGAACATTTATGCTATCCACTATTGCTATTTCAACCAATTTATGCACATGCTTGTTTAGTAACTCAGCCCAGCTAGCTGCACGAATCAGTGGTGAACCAGTACAATTTGGATCCCTTACCAATGCCTTCTCCAAGCTCCACACCCAGCTGAATGGGTCGGCAAGGTACTGCTGCTTTCTTGGAGTAGTACAGAAGGTGTATAGGTAGTACACACATTTAATAGTTTTTGTTTTCTTTTTGTATTTAAATAAGTGAGGCATCAACTGTCTAAGTATGTTTGCAAGCATCATCATATGATTTTTTATTTTCTTTTGGTATTGAGGGAATCAACAGACCGCAACTACAAGTCATGGGTTCATGTTGTCTCTCACGCATACTCATTCCAATCTGATATTTTCTTTGGTGCTTGTCTTTTATTACGGCCCTTTAGATTTTTCCATGGTAGGGGCTCCTTTAAGATTGTGAACTGAATATGTAGTCATGAAAAGAAATGTTATCTATGCCTTTATTAGGAATTGAATCCATAAAGGGAGATATGACTAGGTTCGTATTCAGGTGGTAGAAATTCGATCTATTACATAAGTATTTTGATTTTGAAATGTTATATATTTTACATGATGTTACTCATATGTACTTATGAAATAGTCTATGTATAGTCGATAATCCTCGGTCTTACCTTATAGATCTGATATAGATCTGAAAGTATAGAATACAATGGCCACAATATAATCCTGATTGTACATAGCAATATTTTTACATATATGGTTTGACAACCTCTGCTAGTACTACATAGATCTGAATCTATTAAATATGTTGGGCATCAACACAACTTAAGTCGTACGCGGTTTGGATAGGAGATCACATAGTTGTGGACTTAAGGTTATAACCCTCAAATGCCCGCCTTGGTTAGAGGATTCGAAAGTATCACATTCTATTTCCTTGTAGTGTTTTACGCTTTTCTTTTTGAAAACTAGAGTTAACAGAATCATAAGCATAAGTGTGGCTAGTAGTAAAAAGTAAAACCTTGACCATAGTGGATTGATGAATTTGGCCTTAACCCCTATGAATTGTTTTCAGCCACTATATTCATGGAAGATTTAATGGAAAATGTTTAGAGTTAATTTAATATTATTATTCAAAGGGAAAGGCTTGGAATCAAGGCTAGTGTATTGCAGATTGTAATCCTTTTGAAAAATAAACTAATAAAGGCTTAGTAGGTTTGGTGGACATAACCCTTGGGAGGGGTGAAACACATATATTGGAGTTTCTCTTATCTGTGTTTAAATGTCTTGAAGTCTCTATTGTTTGGTGCCTAAATGTTTTCTTTTTCTTGTATTGTTGGTGTACTTATCACATTGCACTATAACCTTATAAATTGATTAATTTAGACAATGATAATCAAGGAATGTATTGTTGCATTAATCACTTTTGTCTACACACTAGGACGTATGCAAAAGCACCCTGGAAGTAAACTACTTGTGTACCACGCATCTTAAGGTATAAATGGTAATGTATTGGAATTACGTTAAGATGACTAGTATATTATTGATGGAAGGTTGTCAAGTTGTAAGAATGGAAGTATGTCTCTTATGTTGCATTGGTCAGAAATGAATAGTCCTTTTCAGAGGTTTAAGAGATTATAGATGTCCAACTAGGCATCAGGAGGACAAACAAATGTATGAATAAATACCCAATGTTTTGAAATAGCAAGCTCTATTACTTAAGAGACTCTGGGGGTTAGTCACCGAGCCCTTATCACCTTAAAATGTGATTAAGGAATTGAAGTATGTAAACCAAAAATGTTAGTTGGAAGATTCCTATAAGTAGTAATTTATTGAGGTCAAACTTAGTCAGATAGGGCATGAATGCAACCAGATGACAAGGTCTTATGCATTATTAAGAATTGCATAGTAAGCTTAACTGAAGATGAATCCTTCATTGGAAAATACAATATAAGGGACATCTAGGAAAATCATAAAAGACACTGCCATAGATTTGGATTTCTTGTATAAATATGTGTGTTATGATTAACTAACAAGGTTGAAGGTACATCCAGATCAATAACACCGTTTATTAATTTTCCCTAAAAGAAAATTCAAGCTTGTTATCTATGGGGTGTGACATCCATATCGTTAGTCGAAGGTTAATATAGATGCGAATGTGATTAAAAGAACATTGGAGTATGATATCCAATGAAAGGTTAGATGCTACACCTAGGTATTTTTCCTAGGAGGGGAAATATGTAATCATGTGAATACTAGAAGGCATAATATGCATGTTGGTTTATCTTATCAATAGAAAATCTAGTAAATGGATGTCAATTATCGAATGACTGTTTTACCCTGCATGTAGTTCGGACATTATGAAATTTCATTGGACATGCTTCATTTAAATTCCATGTAAGATCTGACACTAGCCTGATTGATTCATTTTGTAGTAACAGTGAAACGAACAAATATTACCCCTTTTTCCACCCATAATGGTGTTGAGGTATAAGGGGTATGTCACAAATTTTTTATTATGATGGTATAATGTGTTTTATGTTTGAGATTGTATGTGATAATGAAATGGATTCTTTACTACTATATGTTGCAAGAAATAGTGAGCAAACAAATGTATGATGGAGGGAGAACTATCAAAGGCATTGTGACGTCGAACAAAGACGTTGTTACTCATATGTAGCTCGGGGTGGCCATAATTCATCTTCATACTCAACAATAATGATTTTTTTTTAAAAGGATTGGCTTCCAGCTATTAGTTTAAAATATTTTAGGGATAGAGTAGCAAGGGCATGTAGAGATAATGATGAAAGAGTTACTACATATGCATTGGAAATTTTAAAGGGGTCAGAAGAGGATAATGTGTCACATTACAAGGGGATGTGGTACAAGGGTCATCATTATCGTGTTCAAAAGGTAGATGAAAATCGACAAACATTTGACTGTGGCATTGCTACATATTTTATAGTAGATTGTCAGTCACATGTTCGTGATGGAAACTTAAAAACAGACACCTTGCAACACTATGGATTAGTGGAAGAGATATTAGAGCTTAATTTTAGATCTTTCAAGGTGGTGTTATTTAATTCTAAGTGGTTTAGAAATATTGTGGTTGGAAATCATCCAACAACATATATGCATGAAAATGGATTTTGTATCATCAACCATAGAAGGTTTGAGCAAACACATGAACCATATGTTTTCCCTAACCAATGTGAGTAGATATTTTTATGTTGCCATCCTACATAACGCTCAAAGTCATTCTTTATTGAGTAGAATACTATATCAATAAGATCCTTTCAACATTTACATGAATACCATCCTATCCTAGAGAAAATGTCATCTGATGATAGATCAGATGATGAGGATAATGGACAAGAAGACACGGTTGGGCCTTACAATGTATAGTCAAGTTATTTTGATGATTAATGAGAATTTTATGAATAGTTCTACTTGAAAAATTATCCATTAGTTTCAAATTAAGGTTGTTTTTGTCTTAAAGTCTACAAGGAAAGGTTTAGGAAACTTATCGAAAGTTCTTCTAGCATCCTAAACTTGCAAAACTTTATTTTTTTTTAATTTGTCTTCTAAAGATAATCTAGAGGGTTCAAAATGTTGTACCTTTGCAATTTTAGAATATTTATTTAGCATATAAGATCCGATTGTTCATATTACGTAATCAATATTTTAACAGTACATAAATTAGGAAAAAAATCTCATATTTAATTCTAGTGAAATGTTTACTAATTGAAATATAGAAATATAATAAAACCATTTCATGATTTTTATGTCTATTTTTCATTTAGGAAGAAGCCAAGGTAAAAAAATTTCTATAAATCTATAAATGGAATAGTTTCTATAAATCAACTCATTCTTCTGAACCCTAGCCCACAACAACCTTCCAAGTTCTTAAAACTAAGAAACCTACCAAGAAAGGAATACAGGGGCCCTCTAGATTCCCTCTCTATAAATTGATGAAGAATCCTATCTCCATCCTTCTTGGGATACAATTTTTCAAAATAAGTGTTTTTCTTGTTACTCCTTGAAGAAACTCTCAATCCTCAGATAAGACCATGGAGAGAGGCCTACTGAATCATTTTGTGACATGGAGAGAGGCCTACTCTGGATTTTGTGGCATGGAGAGAGGCCTACTCCAGGTTCCTCAAAAAGAAACCACTGATTAAATTTATTTGGGTCCCATTGTCAATATTAATCCGTTCAAACCTCAAAGATTTTTCTTGTGAGAAATAACTCAATATTTAAGTGAACGGAATATCCCCCTCTAAGGGTTAGTAAAAAATGACAAAAATCCTCAGAGAATCTATCATGGAAAATTATTTCAGAGAGAGGTCTCTCTCCTCCCTAGACCATGGAGATCAAGAATGGATTTTATGTTGGGAACTATAGGAATGGATCTCCTTTGGAAAGAAAAGCTCAAATCCTCTCCTAGTCTATTTCAGACCAAGGTAAATAATCCCACTTCTTGGATGGAACAACTAATGGAAATCCATGCCATTCTAGATCTAGAGGTGTCATTTTTTATCCAAGAGAAATTTATATAATTAAAGATGCACTTAGACATGCATTTAATCAAACAAAATAGCAGAGGAATTTGTTTCCTTAAAAGGTTTAGACTCTTGGAGATCATATGGCTCACCTATAAAGACATCATTTGTATTTGACACTCAACTCTGATTGTCTTTGCCATAATTTAATTTGATGCCTCTGATAACCACATGCTTTCCATATTTTTAAACAGTTAGATCATATAAATTCAAATGAGTATGCAGAAAAATGAACAATGAGGGCCAACAAAGTTGTTGGCATTGTTGAAGCTAATCTCCTCAAAATTATTCAAGATGATTCTAAAACAACCACATGAACCCTAATTTCCCAAGAATGAAAAAACAATTATCTGTACATAATGAGTAGGAGATGACCACAATGTCAAATGAATCTCTTGGATATACCCAAATCCAACAGAGCTGAGCTAACATGAAGAATATGTCAGGGATGACAAGATAACTGTTAGAGTTATCAAAAGAAAGAGTGATGGAAATGGATGATCTAGATGGGCTTTATGTTCTGATATTTTTAGTTCTTTAATATGTTCCATGGCTAATGGATGAAGACGTCTTCATTATGGCTATTATATGTCACGAATTTACTGTTTTGGATGAGAAAAACTCAAGTTGAAACTTTCCCTTAGATATAAATATGTGATACTAAGTAGACAACACAATTTGTTTTGTATGTAAATCTATTTAAGCAGTTAATACAAGATTTTTTGTTTAAATGGGATATTTTGGCTACCTAAGGATATTGTGTCAGGGTTTATGCTTTTGTGTTCTTTCTCGTCTTGATTATTTCATGTTAGAACTCTAGCTACTATTCTGAATTTTTCATCTCTATGGAATTTTTTTAAAGGATCCTCCAAAAAAGTCTCATCCTACAAATAGCAAATTTCAGAAGGCTTCAAAACCTAGAAGAAAGAAGAAATTCCATATTTGGAAAAATAAACCCAACCCCAACTATCTAAAGTTATCAAAAGTCAAGCAATAGATATGCATACTTAGGGAGGATGGACCCTGGGGTGGAGAACTAAGTGAGGCCCCTGCTCCTGAAGACCATACCAATGTAGATAAAAAATAACGGAAAATCCCCACCACAAAAGAAAAAAAGGAAAATGACCCTCCCACTAAAATCCATGGATTCCCTCTCGCCAAAAGTCTCCTTCCCCTAAGAAAAGCACACCTTCTTGCAAAATATCTTGGAGGATCATGATTAGCTTCTAAAGTATCTCTCTTGTATCCCAATTTTACGTTCTTGAAAAAAACAAATATTTCATGGAACTTGCTCATTGTTTTCCTATGAACTGGTTTCACAAATGATGACAGGCGACTATGGTTGTATCCTCTTAGTATATAGGTTTATCACTGTGCTATTGTGAATTAATTTTGATTAATAATTTCTTACCTATGATATCTCTTACAATACTAACACGTTCATTCATGTTGCATGTTCTCAATGCTTTCAATTACGGCCCTAACCAATTCAAATACCATATGTTTGTACTCTAACGACTTCTCAGTTTGTTCCACCATTTGGGAGCTATGGAACATTCATAAGTAACTATATAAACAATTTATTATGTAGAGAAACTTCCAAGGCCGTTAATATTGCCTTCCAACTTCAAGAGAGATTGTTCAGTATTTAATGAGTGCCTTTCAAAATTCTCACATGAATTTGTATCTTAGATCGATTTAGATTTTCTCTCCCTAGCCTATGGTCATTTTCCTTTAAACACTAGTCGACCCATTGAAACCCTATATTTTTTCAAGGTTCAGTACTAGAGGCTTGTAGCATCTAAGAAGTTGTTTGAAGACGTATCTAAGAAGAGAAAATTGAGTTGGAATTCATGCAATTCTAAACATGGTGATGAGATTGGTGTCAGTGGACATAAACTAAAATCGTCAAGTATCGATATTAAGCTTCACATTGAGTCTCCACTGCCTCCAAAATGGTAGCAATGTTTAGACCTTCAAGTGTGTTTCATTCTATTTTTTTCTTGATTCCATATTGTATTTCTCTTTTTTTCATGTTTTTTTTTGTTGTTATTGTCATTAAATTCACCTTCGGGTTTGTTTCATTCTTCTAGTTTTTCTTCATTAAAAATTGTGTTTCTCTTTTATTAATGGTTTATTTTATTGGTAATTCAATTGATGAATGGTTTTAGACAGGGAAAATATATTATTACAAGTGAGACACAAAGTGAAGACTTGGCATGGTCCAAGAGAAACAAGTCTAGTTTCTGGTGTCATCCTATGTATTTGGACCTACAAAAGAATTTGTCTCTAGATTTGGGTAAATTAGCACCTGGGGTTTGGAAATGCTTTTCCCCACCCTAAAGCACTAAGAAAGAGTGATATTCTTGGTATATTTCCAGTCATGAGGGGAACATTTGTGAATAGGATTAAAAATCACCCCCTAGTTTCCTGTAGGAATATCAACAAACCTATGAGATTTGAACCTACATGGGCAGATAAAAATTCATTTTTATTTCCTATTGCACCACATGGTCATGTTCTCATGTGCCAAAAAATGTTTGGAAACTATCCTCAAGTATTTAAAGCAAGTGAAAGTGATAAAAACCTAAGGATAAAACCTAGTGTCCATGGATGACTCACTGATAAATACCCATTGATATATACTTTCTGGTTACATATGTACATGTGCACCCCTCTGCTTGTTGTGTTCACATGCACTCAAATATTAAGCCCTTGATGGAGTACTGATTCTAAAAATATTGTTTTCTACAAAAATTGTGCCATAAAAAATGACAATATTAAAAAATAAGGTAGGTTGATGATGTCTTAATTCCGAATATTAGGACAACCAAGTACCCCTTGTTTTTTGTCAAGGAAAAAAAGGGTAACATCTTTATTTCATATATTGAAAAGATAGTATTATTTAATATATTCAAGGATAAAATGTAATATCTTCCCATTTCATGTTAAAATTTCTTAGGGAAGCACTCAAACCCCTTATATTTAGGGACATTACAATTTTTGTCACTTTCCTCAAGGCACACCCTCCTCTAAGTGCCTCTTGAATTGTTTTCTATTAACGAGACTATATTTCCTTCTCTACATTTTGTTTAGCATGTTGAGTAAATGATTTCCTCATGAGTACGCTTCTTCCAATAACCTCAATGAATTGTTCCAAACCATCTTAACCCCTGTGTCACCATCATTTATGCTGGAATTTTTAGAGGACCTCAACTGATGTCTGGGTTTTTTGAGGACACGAATCCCATGCCTCTCCGAAATCCCCTCTGACTGCATATTCTTTCCCATGATTTGAACAATCGGAAGACCTGCATTCCTTGGGGGAAAAGGGCACAGTTTCCTTTTCCTTTTATAAATTAGTGTCTTAATACTATCCATCAATATGATAATTTAAATATATGTCTTGATTGGACTTCTTTTCACATTGTACCTCAAATCATGCAAGAGAGGGTTTTGTAGAATCAACCATACCTTCTAAAGAAAAACCATTTGGAATTTGTATGATTGTGGAAAAAATCTTCGATTTTTCGGTGATGTGCCAAAAAATTCACGATTTTTTTTCGACTGCCAAAAAATAACGAAAATTTGGGAAAATTGGGGAAAATTGTTGATGTATATGTAACTTCGGAATGTATTATTCTATGTATCTTATGTATTGTAACCCGATGTTTATTCTGGTATGTTTCTATTATGTATTTGAGTCATATTGCCTTACCCCGATGTTCCGATCGGGAGGATTATTAATGTAAACAAGTATTGTCAAGTCATTAGGTAATTCCCCACAGTTTCGGGGCACTTGGACTATTATACACTAATTAAGGTGTAGGCTCAAGTAATTAATTATAAGTTAAGCCTACATGGTTGAGTGCACTTCAAGTCAATGGAAGAATATAAATAGAGAGTGAGAGTCTCTCTATTTATCACTTGTGAATTACATCACTTGCTCTCTCAAGTGTGGCGCACCTTTGGAGAAGGAAATACTTTGGCTTGACAGAAGACAGAAGGATGTTGTTGTGTTGGGAGGTCATCTTACTGTTTTGGGTTTCACATCTTGTGGTGATACTATCTTAGAGGAAGTTGAGGGGTTTTCTCCATTTATGGTTTCCCCTCCTAAAATATTTGTGTCTCTTGTCTCTTGTGATGTGCTTATGTGATTGTTGTGCTTGTTATTCTCTCAGTGAAAAGATCTTAACACAATGCTAGCTTAAATGTTGAAAAAATAACATGGTATCAGAGCTAACCTGAGAAGAAGACATTGTTCAGATACAGGAACTAGGGCTTCCCATTTTTTGGATCTTCCTCCATAGATTTTTATCAAAAGTATGCTAAGATGACTCTCCATTAAATGGTGCATCGTTCTGTCGATACGGAATTCAATTTCAAGCATTTTCAGTTTCGATGTGGAAATTAGGGCTTTCTATAGAAGAGGAATTTTTGGGTGAGACTAGCATAGGAGTTTTATCCTCATCAAAACCGAAATTTAGAGACCTGGATCAATAAATTTGGTTGGGTGAAACTCTGGGAAAGTCAAACCCTAGTTTGACCCTGAGCTAGGAGAAACCCTAAATACTAAAACTGCTAAATTTTGGTACAGTCGCTATATTCTGATATTGGAGAAGTCTCAGAAGCTAAAAATTGTAGGGGACGAAGATACAATCCTAAAGAACACTGTGTCCAAAGGTCACCTTCTGATTCGCTATATTCTGGGAGATATGATCTCTCCAAGTGAGGGTTCCATCATCTTCCAGAAATCACCCATAAACAGGACACCTGGGGAGATATGCAATATCTTGGGCTACAGAGGTCCAAATGGAATTCCTAAAGATGTTACAGAAAGGGAACGGACTTTACTTTCAGTGGTCCGAATTTCAGAGTCAGAAGATGAACCAGTGACACGTGGCATGCCGTACAACTTCACTGTTCTGAACAGTCCAATAACAGGTCACCTTGGTAAAAGGATCATAAATAAAAAATGGTGAAACCAATTCTGATGAAACCTACGGTGTTGGATCCGGGACATATGATGTTACCACAGTGAGAAATGTCAGACACAGAGGATCCGTAATTTAGGAGATATCACAGAAATAGTAACAGGAATTTCTGCAGAAGAAATCAGAAAATTAGGGCTTCCTGTTCCGAGAGTTTCCCTTCACTGTTTTCAGAAAAGGAGTACATTGGACAGCTCCATTTGAAGATATCTATCTGTTCATCCAATAAGATCTAAAAGATTCCAAGTTTTGAAAATTAGGGTTTCTGTGACAAACCCTAGATCAACGAACTCCGGGACAAGGACGGACACCTCAAATCGGTAAGATCTAATCCTTTGCTATTTCCATTTGAGGTTCTCATTTCAATATGATATATCACATCAGCTTAGTTAAAAGCTTGCGGAAGTTGACAACTTCCAAACCTGGAAGTATATGATCTCTCTGAAGAAAATGGATTGGACACCTACATGAGGATGGAGGTTCCAGTTTCAGAGGGAGACGAGGCCAAAGAAGACATCATGCTCATGTTGCAGAGGATGATGAACCATCCAGAAAGAGATCCAGATATGAAAGAGAAGATTCTTCAAGCGAGGATGAATATGTTCTAATATCAGCTCTCATAGGTAACATTACTCATGGAAGTGATGATTGGCTTATATACAGTGGGGCTTCCAAACATATGATGGGATTCAAGGAATCCTTTGTAAGACTATCAGAACATGAATCACCTCACAAGGTGAAACATGTAGATGACTACCAATATCCAATAAAAGGTAGTGACGAATATTCATACAAGCTAGACTCTGGAATGCAGGTTGCATTCATAGATGGTCAAATCATCATGTGGCCAAAAGGAAAGACTATCAATGATGCGGTAGTGAATGGAGAACAAGAAGGAGGCTTGTATGAATTGAAGGGCCATCCAGAACAAGCCTTGATCCATGTAGAGCCAAATGAGCTTTGGCATAGAAGGCTTGCACATGTGCATTACAGAGCACTACCTATTGCAAGCAATGCTGTTGAAGGTCTTCCTGAATTTCAATCTATTTGAAGGGAAGAACAAAGTCAGAATATGACCTAAAGAAACCAGTTGAAGAATGTGAAGATCTAGAATGCAGAGACCATGCAGTCATAAGAGTTTCTCAAATCAAAGAACAACTTGAAGCGGTAAAAGAAAAAGTGAAGAATGCGAAAGTGATGATGGCCACCTTGAATGGCCTCCCAGGATCGTGGAATTCATTCATTCAAGGAATGTGTTCCAGAAGGAAGTGATTACTTTCAGCAAACTTTGGGAAGAAGAAGAAGCTTGAATCATAAGAAGAGAAGAGAAGATGGGAGCAATTGAAGATCAAGAAAAGAAGATCCCTCAAGCAATGAGGAATATGAAGAACTCAACTCTTGAAGAAATTCTTATCCACCTCAGCATTTGGATAAGAAACGATGCGACTATGAATGATGAAGACGATTAAACTA
>LPNX011058717.1:9686-34716 GCA_001517045.1 Pseudotsuga menziesii | reverse complement strand
GGTCAGATGTAAGGGCAGAGCCATTTTGTTCATGGCTAAAGGATTTAGTTCCTTCCATGTCAGATGTGAGTGCTGGCCATTCTGTCGAGTAGGACAGATGTAAGGGAAACTTCCATTCTCTAGGAGAATGGAGGTGCCTGTTCAGTTACCAGGTAGCTCAGTCGAGGAGGACTGGGGGCCATTCTGATATGATTGTTGGGATGTGTTCCCCTCATGATCAGATATGAGTGCATTCCCTTCCATCATTGTGAGCAGGATGTGTTCCCTCCTGGATGGATGTAAGTGCTGAGCCTTGTCACAGATGATAGTAGGTGTGTCCTATCATGTTGGTGACTATAAGTGCTGTACCATGTCACAGATGATAGTAGGTGTGTCCTATCATGCTGGTGACTGTAAGTGCTGTGCCATTTCACAGATGATAGTAGGTGTGTCCTATCATGCTGGTGACTGTAAGTGCAGTGCCATTTCACAGATGGTAGTAGGTGTGTCCTATCATGCTGGTGACTGTAAGTGCAGTTCCTTTTCACAGATGGTAGTAGGTGTGTCCTACCATGCTGGTGATTGTAAGTGCAGAGCCTTTTCACAGATGGTAGTAGGTGTGTCCTACCATGCTGGTGATTGTAAGTGCAGAGCCTTTTCATAGATGGTAGTAGGTGTGTCCTACCATCTTGGTGATTGTAAGTGCTGAGCCTTTCCACAGATGATAGTAGGTGTGTCCTATAATGCTGGTGGTTGTAAGTGCTGAGCCATTTCACAGATGATAGTAGGTGTGTCCTATCATGCTGGTGAATGTGAGTGCTGGGCCTTTCTGATGTGATTGTAGTTTACTACATGATCAGATGTGAGTGCTGAGCATTCCTTTCTGACGAGCAGGTCAGATGTAAGTGTTGGGCGAAGACCTACATGAGAGTAGGCCTACAACCAGCATGAAAAAGGGCTAGCTCTGAAGAAATTCCTATGAAGAGATAGTATACACATGATGATGACCAGGGAGATCCATATCGAGCTATGATCCAGATCCAATTATGATGACTCCGAGAGATCTAGATCGAGTGATGATCCAGATCCAGCTGTGATGATCCAGATCCAGTCCAGTGATGTTGATCCAGATCGAGTGATGATCTAGATCTAGTGATGCCATTCTTTGATGTTGATCCAGATCGAGTGATGATCTAGATCTAGTGATGCCATTCTTTGATGTTGATCCAGATCGAGAGATGATCCAGATGAAGATGACTTGAAGATGAAGATGACTCAAAGACAAAGATGATCCAGTTGATGCAGAGAAGAAGACCAGTGCTGAAAATTGTGTCGAAAGAATACCTTCCTAGTTAAGAGGGAGTGTTGATGTATATGTAACTTCGGAATGTATTCTTCTATGTATCTTATGTATTGTAACCCGATGTTTATTCCAGGATGTTTCTATTATGTATTTGAGTCATATTGTCTTACCCCGATGTTCCGATCGGGAGGATTATTAATGTAAACAAGTCTTGTCAAGTCATTAGGTAAGTCCCCACAGTTTCGGGGCACTTGGGTTATTATACACTAATTAAGGTGTAGGATCAAGTAATTAATTATAAGTTAAGCCTACATGGTTGAGTGCACTTCAAGTCAACGGAAGAATATAAATAGAGAGTGACAGTCTCTCTATTTATCACTTGTGAATTACATCACTTGCTCTCTCAAGTCTGGCGCACCTTTTGGAGAAGGAAATAATTTGGCTTGACAGAAGACAGAAGGATGTTGTTGTGTTGGGAGGTCATCTTACTGTTTTGGGTTTCACATCTTGTGGTGATACTATATTAGAGGAAGTTGAGGGGTTTTCTCCATTTATGGTTTCCCCTACTAAAATCTTTGTGTCTCTTGTCTCTTGTGATGTACTTATGTGATTGTTGTGCTTGTTATTCTCTCAGTGAAAATATCTTAACATAATGATAGCTTAAATGTTGAAAAACTAACAAAAATAGGGAAAGATTGGGAAAGATCGGGAAAAATCGGCAAATAGGGGATAAAATCGGTAAGCAAATTTTGACGCTATTGAAGTACAAAATTTGCATCTTTTAATGCTTGCCGTGGTTTGCCGATTTTTGCCATTTTTTTCATTGATGTTGCTGAGAAGATGTTTTCTGGACCCTTGCTGATTTTTTCCCACTGCCAATTTTTTCCACTATAGTTTGTACTGTATTATTCTGGATAGTTGTCAGTGGTTTGATGGCGTGTTGAACCCAGTTATGAGTGACATCAACAACTCTTCCCTTGCATTGTCTTTTACATAATCCATGACATTCGACTCATTGAAACATCAAATAGGTTGAACAAATTCTATGGTGTAAATTGGGGAGGGATTATTGTTATAGCTCAAAATGACACATCTCTTTGTGTGACCACTTTCCCATGATTACGTCGCCTGTCGACACTTCCATGATGACACTTCATGAAAGTAACTGAAAGTCACCGAAAAAACACCTAACTTGGAGGACCCATATCTTGAGCTCCGTAACTCTATTGGACCTCATCTTTGCACTGTTGGAAATACAGTTTAGCTAGATAAAACTTTCTAGAAGACACTAAAGTCTGAGAATGCCCATAAGTACTCTCAAAATGAGTTTTTTGATGTGTACGCGGGTTTTCTTAAGGAAACTTGCGTATGTACGTGACTTGCTATATATAATACTCATGTACGGCTTAAATATGTGAATTTATACATTGCAACCCACGTATACCTCCTCACGTACACGACTGTTGTCTCTGTAACCCGTGTACACCTCCTGAAAATGTCAAAAAAATATGTATTTTGAAATTCAGGTAGTTTGGGTAGTTTTGCAACTGACTCCTTCAGTTGTAACTACTTTTTCTTCAACACTAACTCTTCATAAAGCATATAAATAGAGGTAGGGAGGTCCATGAGAGAGGACTTGAATCTTTGCATTATTATGCTGGAGGAATTAGGACTCTCTTTTCTGACACCTTTTCCCTGGAAGCTATCTCCTTGTGTTGCATAGCTTGGAGGTTGATTTCCTTGGAGAAGAGAAGCAACAGAACCAATTCAAGGTTTCGTGAAGTGCCCAACTTGAAGAGAAGGTATACTTGTACTTGTTTTCAATATTAATAAATATCCGATGTCCTTCTTCTTCCCAAATCAATGTGTCTTGTATATTGAATATTTGATTATGATTATATGATGTTATTTATCAAGTTATGTTTTCATGTTTCATTGAATAAAATCTCCTTTCATATAGTCTATTTGGTTTGAGGAAGGTATAATTCATTTTGCAGGTCTCTTGGAGATAGAGGGGAAAGAGGAGCAAGAAGAGGATTGAAGGGCTACTTGGATCAACCTTTGTTTGGCTAAGGTATGAACCATTCTAATATTTGAATCTTGTTTTTATTTACTTGCAGAACCATTTGCAACCACCTTTCAACCCTGGTACATTGATGGCCTCTTAAACCCTAGCCATAGGAAACTTTCCTTTACAATAGAATTGGCGACTCTACTGGGGAGAGCCTTGTCTGTTTGGGGTTTCTCTGTCTTTCTTTCAGTATTTTTCATTGATTTCAGGTCCTTCTTGCCACTTAGGAACAACTTCTTAGTCTGATAGAACACCTTCCCTACCTTCCTAAGGTAGTTTTTGACCTTTTTATTGGGATTTTTTTCACCCATATGCAAGTTGTAGACTAAACAGTCGTGTGTTTGGGTTGGTACACAAGACTTTCTATACTGTCAACCCGTGTATGGTACGTGACTTGTCAGTGGTACAACTCGTGTGTTCTTGTACAAGCGACTTGTTGTATTATCAACCCGCGTATGAAACGTGACCTTTCAGTAGTACAACCTGCATGTGCCCCTAAAACAATGTTTTTTCCTCATTTTTGTGGTTTTTTCTACTGTTGTGGGCTGTTTGGTAGGCCTTTTGGTGTCCTTTGCCGGTGCATGACTCCAGGGAGTTAGTGTCATCCCTTTTGGTTGTTTTTTAACTATGTGGTAAGCCTTTTTATAGCATTAGGGTTTGCTCTTTGTTGTTTCCCCCCATCCCCTTTGTTTGGCATGATTTTTGGCTTATGTTTCTGGTTAGCCTCTGTTAGTGATCGTTTTGTGAGTTCAGAATCTTGTTGGTGTTTGTTTCCTTCTTCTTTTGTTGGTTAACTTCACCATGCCAAAATAGTTGACTTGTATCTTATGCAAGCTTTCCTTCCAAGTAGGGTTTATATTGACTTTAGGGCATTCTAGAGTTTGTTTGGTGGTTGTCTAGCAGAGTTCATTTTGCTTTGTTCTTGTTATCTGCATACTTTACTTTTTAGGTAATTTTTTATTTTGCATTTATAAACGAAAAAGACAAAAATAGATGTTTGGATTATATGCATGTAGATTAGGTTTTTAGTCTAGATTGCATGGCATATCATTGTTTTTGAAAAGATAAAAAAAAAAATTGTTCTTTTGTGGCTTTCAATTTTCTGTTTGATAAAGAAAGAGAATAGTTTTTTTTTTTTTTTGCATTTCATTTCTCTTTGCTTAGTCATTTTGTTTCAACTTTGAGTCAAAACACCACACAAGTTTCACGCCATTTACCCTCTAACTAAAAGCATCCTATTAAAATGAATGATATAATTTAAAAATTATTAGTAAGTTTTATTTTATAGACTCATACACCAACTAGCTTAAGATAGACTTGTGGATTAGGGAGTTTTAACTCTCCACAAGTATTAAAATTTCAGACATAGTTGGCCAATCACTAGGTAAACCCTTTTCTATGATGATTATATCTAGGAGGCTCCTCTCAAATGGGAGTTAAGCATGAGGCCACGTGGAGACTTGGACTAAGGAGATAACCCTTCGATTCCTTGTCAAATCATAGACCTAGGTTTTTGCGCATCTGGGGATTTTGTCTTAGGCAGGGTTTCAATATTTGCTACCCTGCCCATGTGTACGAACCAGGCTTGCGATATCCTTTAGTCAATATAGTTAAGGTAGCCTTTAGTCTCTTTGACATCTAGGGTTCATACATAGGTACACCGGAAGGCTATTTTGGGTTGACCTTGGACAGGCTTGGAAGGTAACCCCGGTAGAAGGTGTGGGAGGGTGGTGGTTGATTCTTCCACTTGTGCCTAAGAACATCTATAGGGACACCAAGTAAATGTCTATCAGATTTCTTCTGGAAAGCATATCTTATAGTGAGTGTTACGTGGTTTGTCTATACTTAGTTTTCCTTTAGGTGTGTGCTTTGTACTTTTGGTTTCTTGTCAAACTCAGACTTTGTATCCTTGTTTGAAAACTATGGCTAACACCCATTTGAACACCAACCAAGAGATACCCATGCTAGGAACTCCTTGTACTACTCCTCTCATGGGGAATGTTGGTGTTCCTTTGATGGCCACCTTAAATCTACCTGGATTCGCCCTAGGGCTACCGGTGTGGTTGTTTTCTACTCCAACTATCCTAAATGCTCCTGATGCTTCTCAAGTAAGATCCTTATTTCAAGGGAATCAAAACACTAATTCCCCTTCACCTGTAATTGATTCTCCTCCTCCTTCTACCTCATGTGGTGAAAGTACTGATACTACTAACCGATAGTCTAAAAGGAGTAAAAGAAGAAGGAATAGGAAGAAGGCACATAAGCAAGGGGGCACCCATTCAACCTATGTAGGTCAATTTCAACCTCACCAACTAGCCTATGCAGTTCATGTTGGATGCACGTATCGAACCTCTGCAGGTCATGTTGGATCTAAGCACTCAACCTATGCAAGTCAAGTTGATCTTCACCATCCAGCCTCTGTTGATCATGCTAGTGGGATCCTTCAAACCTTTCAAGGTCACGTTGGATCCACTCACTTATCCTATGCAGTTAATGCTGATGGCACCCGTTCTACCTCTGTTCAAGTTAAAGCTCCCCATCCAACCTCTGCAAGTCATGTTGGATCCATCCACCTAGCCTCTGAAGTTCATGCTAGGGGAACACACTCAACTGTTGCAAAGCTTGTTGATCCTAACCATTCAGCCTCTGTTGTTCATGCTAGTGGTTCCCATCCAACCTCTGCAAGTCATGTTGGACCCAATCTCTCAGGCTCTGCAAGTCATGTTGGGGGAAGTCTATCAGCCTCTTTGGTTCATGTTGAAGACAATCTGTCAGCCACTGCGAGTCATGTTGACACTATTGAAAAGACTACCTGTTCAAAACACAAGCCCAAGTTTCCTTGTAAGATTTGTGGGGGAGACCAGCTTACTTATAAATTCCCTTCCATTGCGGAGATGCAAAGAGTTTGGTTTCATGGTCATCCTATTTTTGAACATTCTAAAGTCTCTCAACAACCAGCCTCTCTTATTCATGTTGGACCCAGCCACCCATCCTATGGTGGTCATGCTGGGGGAAAACTCTCAGCCTTTGCAGGTCATGTTGAGAGAAAACAGTCAGCCACTTCTAGTCATGTTGAAACCATTGAAAAAATGGTCGTTCAAAGTGAAAAATTAAGTTCCCTTGTAAGCTATGCGAGGGATATCATCTTACTCACCAGTGCCCTGCTATCGCAGAGGTGCGAAGAGTGTGGTCCAAGACTCAAGAATTTCCTTCTTCTAAACAACCTACTCAACCTTTGGTTGATCAAGTGGTCGAACCAATATCAGCTTTGGTCAATCCCACTCTTCTTTCGGAGAGTGATCCTTATGTGATTGAACCAATGTCATCTTTGGTCGATCCCACTCTCCCTTCGGAGAGTGAATTTCACGAAGCGATTGAATCGATTCCATTGTCGATTAATCCCACTCTTTCTTTCGAGAGTGAAGTGTCTTCTAGTCACATTTTCTTCACTTCCAGTTCAAAAATTACTGAACAAGGGGGCATTGAACTCGCTTCGGATCAACCCCCACCAAGCTCTCGGATTGCTTGCTTTGATTGGGATAGCCTAGTTGAGCCACGTCTTGCTTCTGATGCACCTTTCCAGATAAAGGTCAAAGTTGAACCTTAAATGATTGATCATTGTATTGTTGATGAAGGAGCCTCATTTAGTGTCTTGTCTGCTTGTGGTTGGTGAGGCATGGGATCTCCCATCCTTGTGTCAACTGCTAGTCAATTACTGGCTTTTAATAGAAGAACTTGTATAGCCTTGGGAATTCTTTCTCAAACACCTGTTACTTTCGGTGGGAAGACCGTCTTAGTTGACTTCATGGTGATAGAAGACCCCTTGGACTTCAATATGCTCCTTGGACATGATTATTTCTATGCCATGCAAGCTATGGTGTCAACATTCTTTTGTATGATGTACTTTAATCATGGCGAAGAAATTGTCACTATCGATCAGTTGGATTTTCTTGATCCTTCTCTTGACCCAACTAGAGACCAGGTCTTTCCTTTATTTATTCCCAGTGTTTCTATAGACACTACCCCACCATAGGTGAGCTATGTGGCCTCATGTCCTTTGCGTTCAATTAATACTGAGAAGAAGCCTCTGTTTTCATTCTTAACTTCTCAAGACTTGGTCCCAGTAGTTGACTAGGTGAGTCATCCTATACAGACTGTGGGGCCTAATCTCCACTCTGTCAATCCATTTGAAAGTTTAGACATGTGTCCTATCTCAGATGATCTCCTTCCTTTAGATGAAGTCTTCCTAGAGTCTTTGATACAGTTTGACCTTCTTTTGGATCTTGGTTCAGTTCTAACTAAGTCTAACCATGATTTGCTTAGTAAGTCTGATTTTACCATGGATCAGACTTCTTATGGTGGTCTTGTTGATTTTTTGGGCTCTCCCTTCAAACAACAAGTCAGTGATCCTGATGAGTTTTATTTTTCCTTTGAATTTTTCAACTCCTGTGATACTGAGTTTTCTCTTACATACTCTATCTCTCCTGTTGATTTTTACTCTCCTTCTGAGGTTGATCTTACTGATTATAAACCCTCGATCCTTGGTGCTATAGAATCTTCTTCGGTCGATTCTTCCTTGACTACACCTTTTGTAGAAGATAGCAAAGTTGCATGTGTTTCTGCCAAAGTGACTTGCATCAAAAATTTTCTCTTGAATATGATCCTGATGCTGTTGTTTCTTGGAGACAAGATTCTTAGTTGGATTCACAACTGTTTACTGGCCTTGTATTGTTGTTCAATATGTAACTGCATTTGCATGTGCCCTTCTCGTGCTTATGAGCCTTGTAATGTCCCCGGCCCTCAGACCGGCAAAGAGGACGCTACCATACATCAACCCTCTAGGAAACTAGCCCCATGAACATGGACATACATATAAACTGAAAAATAAAATTCTTGGAAGTAAAAACATACATACATGATTATCTTATAGTGGAAGAAACCCATACATTCAAGCATTCAACATGTTCATTATAATTCATTAACAGTAAATATGATTGCAGAAACAAAATGGTCAAGAATACTTATCTTATAAAGAGCTCATCCTACAACTAGCTACGTTGCTGCAACGTTCCAGCCAACCATAGGCCAGCGTGCTCCTTAATCTCTCAGCAACGCTACCACCACCGACCTGGGCATGTTTCCCCAAGGAATAAGGAACAAGCAGGCTTACACATAGCCTAGGATACACAAAACAGCCAAGCCAACACAATTGGGTTTACCAGGCCATCAAGGAGATGGGAAAGGATGAATGCTAAGTTGGTGATCCCACTAAATAGATAAGGACACCTACACCAGAACTAGCCTGACTTCTAGGACACCCACACACACCCAACACAAGTAAATCAGTCCCTTCTCTGTTACACAGTCCTTGAGGCCCTGACCACCCTTCGAGTTCTATTCAGGGGTTGTGGAGAAGAAATCCAGCCCTCTAGCTCTATATGTGTGGTTCCCAAACACACTAGGTTTATCAAGCAAACCAATCCCTAATCCCCACTCCAACACAATTTGAAAACCAACCACTGCATACACGCAACAAAACCAAGCAATTCACAGCTCTGTGAGAAACAAAATCAAACTGGATGGAAACCAAATGGTGAACACGGCTCAGGCTAAACAAGCGATTCAGATTTGTTCTTGTCCCTAGCATGGCAAGAACAAATCAGCAGCAACCCAAATCTTAAAGGATCCCAAAGCAACCGAATCATGGATGAACCTACATCAAACCACATTTCATGGGGAGAACAACAACAAACCCAAATCGTGAATGGATCGTTCAAAGGAAAAATCGTTGATGAACCTACAACAAATGGTTTTCTCCATCTCTCTGCGTGAGAAAAATGACAAAGAAATTCTTGTGCATGAGGATGAAGAGAGAATGTCCCTACGTGAGGGTGGGAAAAAACAATCAAAACCAAAAAGACTGAGAGTCTGCTAGTGGAGTGGTCGTGTGGGAAAGGACTGACAGTCTTGCCACCCACCACTTCCCAGCAATAACTACAATCAACTAACATAAGTAGTTTTAAATGGGTGGTTGACAAATGGATTTTTCCCCATTGGTTCAAGGTTTAAAAATTCCCGCTCCTTATCCTTGGGAAAATCATTCCCTTTTCATTATGGTTGCATTGACATAGCCAGTTGGGGTTTATTTTAATTAAAGATGTATATTTACATGATGCCAAAACTAATATGTGTCGTATATCATGATATACCATTGGCAACGATTTAAATCTCTAAACATAACACAACCAAATTGATGGTGGGTCTTTTGCCTTTAGCTCGACACCACGATTAATATATACATCATATACGTTTAATGCAAACGGGGTCAAAATCAGGGTGTTACAAGCCTAATGCCGGATTCCATGCTTTTAGCTCTTTGTATAATCCCTCATCTTTGTTCTCATCATCGCTAAGCCTTGTATCACTTTTCCTTTGCAACTTGACACCCTTTACCTATAGGAGACGTTCCCCAAGTGTCTTCATCCTTCTCATCTTCCTTGCATTATGCATAGGTTTGTTCCTTGCGCTTGGAACTAGTTTTTCTTGCCTATGACACTTGTCTCCTCACATTTAGAGCATTCTTTCTTGTCTCCTATGAGCTCGTTAAAAATAGTAAGGAGGTCGCTAGTTCAATTTTCTGGAATCGTTAAAAATTCACGGGAAAGATATTGAGTTTGTTTAGGCCCAAGTATGACTCCTCAAAATAGACTTGACTTCCAAGTAAACTTATCCATTCAAGCTCGTTAAGAATACGTGAAGGGGCATCCACATTGGTGGTAGGTTATCGCTTTCTCGGACCACGTGGAATAATATGAGAAAGGAACACTCTCTTTTCTTTGGAATTGGGAAGAGTATTCTAAGGTATAGGTTTATCACTTTTCCGGACCTAAGGGACTAAATTTATAGAAAAGGAACCCTCGGTATGAGCTTAGTTTTCTCTTTTTCATGATCTGGACCAAAACATGAAAAAGAGTCTGAGTGTACTTTATTTCTTTGTCATGCTTGTTAAACCCTAAAGAAAAAAGCATCAAGTTTACTATTGTAAGCCCCATTTATTGTAATCAAATGGATGTTTCTGTGTGATCTTGCCTTCCTTCACACTCGTAAAACTCAGGCTATATGCTGCTTTTGAGGGAGCATTGGGTAGGTGGTAATTTAACCTTTTTTGGACCTTCCTGACTAAGTACAAAAAAGGTGTGCCTTAATTATTCGGAAGCTAAGAGAGTTCTTATGTGGTTTGTTTTATACTTTTTCAGCCTCGGGAGACTAAATTGGACAGAAAAGGACCCCCTTGGAGTCTTCTTTGGATTTTTCAAATTCTATAAACTATGAAAACACCATCGAGCATGTACTAGTTAGGGCTTGTAAAATCCACGAATCAGTTCTTTATCAAGCATTCTTCTGTCTCTTCTTTGAGCTTTCCAAAAATGAAGAAGGTCCCTAGTTTGCTTTCTCGGACTCATTAAACCTTTACAAGAAAGAGGGGAAGGGAAGTTCATTCACATTTATTTTACATCATGGCAGCAAGTCTTGTTTCCTTAAACAAAGAACCAATTTTGAGTCTATCAATAGTTGGGACTCAGTATTTTGACCTTATCCCGATTTAGAGTTTCTTACTCCTCTGGTTTGGTTTCTTTTCCAATTATATGGGGAATCTTTCAATGTCTCCTACATTGCATATTTTTATCGTTGGTCCTTTTGTGTCAAAAGCTGCCTAAGTCACTTTTGTGCCATGCTCACTATTCAAGAATTAAACCTTTTTCGACCATTTTGCAGTTTCCTTGACCTTTTGTGTTGGCCATTCTCTAGTATCAATTCATTACATCATGTCATTGGTGGTCCTTGTCATGAAATTCAGTACCAATTCTAGATCCAATTAGTCTTTGACTTACCTCCTGTTGGATGATGAAGGATGCCTTAATTCCTTCCTTCCAATAGATCTCTTCCTATTGACTGCAACACATCTTGCTCTGGGGATGAGATTTAGATTTTTATGACATTACCTTTGGGATTTTAGTCATCAGTGGCAATTTCCCTCGCTATTGGGTAGTGGGAATACATTAATGTCTCCTAATCAATGGATTCTTCAGGTGATTGAATTCAAGTCCTTGTATTCACTCTTGTTAGAATGTACTAGGTACTTTGGGGACCATTTTCATTAATGGTGGTTTCCCTCACATTTGTTCATGGTTCTCATTATTGACCGGTAATCAAACGGTTTCCTCCATGTTCGACTTCAACTCCTTTATTCGTATGGTTAGGATTTGTACCTTTTGGGTGGTTTGGATTGAAGACCTTGGGCCGACAGTAGCTTCATGATTTTTTTCTATTGCTCGAGTTGCACAAGACCTTGTTACAATTTATATGACATTTTCCTGAGACATAGATCCACCTTGTATTTTTGTGGCTATGATCGATTGTTGAGCATGGATCCACCTTGTTCATTTGTGGCCATGACTCCTTTAGATTTGATATGGCACCTTTTTGCATATTGAGCGACCATGATAGTTTCATCAGTTATACATATGTTGGATCCACCTGTATCTTTATGGCGATGATTTGTACATGGAATTGTATGTCCCAGAGATTAGTTTTTTTTGACATTTATCTCTCTTTCAGGTACCTTTTTTTGAGCCTTTTGATCTTTGATTCTCTGCTCTCTCCATACTCAATTGTTTCCTTTATAATGCATTTCGTCTATCGTCTTCCCCTATAACCTCATACATTAGGGGGCATCTGTTATAGCTCAAAATGACACATCTCTACCTATGACAACTTTCCCATGATTACATCGCATGTTGACACTTCATGAAAGTAACTGAAAGTCACTGAAAAAACACCTAACTTGGAGGACCCATATATTGAGTTCTATAACTTTGTTTGACCTAATCTCTACATCGTTGGAAATATATTTTAGTTTTCTAAAACTTTTGAGAAGACACTAAAGTCTGAAAATGCCGAAAAGTACCCAAAAAATGAGCTTTTTAATGTGTACGCAGGTTTCTTGAAGGAAACTTGCGTATGTACAAGAATTGGTATATATAATACTCACGTATGCCTTAAATAGACGACTTTATGCATTGCAACTCGAGTATACCTCCTCGCGTCTATGACTGTTGTCTCTGCAACCCATGTACACCTCCTGAAAATGTCAAAAAAATATGTATTTTGAAATTCGGGTAGTTTGGGTAGTTATGCAACGAACTCCTTTAGTTGTAACTACTTTGTATTCGACCGTAACTCTTCATAAAGCATATAAATAGAGGTAGGGAGGTCCATGAGAGAGGACTTGAATCTTTACATCATTATGTTGGAGGAATTGGGACTCTCTTTGCCTACACCTTTTCCCTGGAAGCTATCTCCTTGTGTTGCAGAGCTTGGAGGTTGAGTTCCTTGGAGAAGAGAAGCAATAGAACTAGATCAAGGTTTCATGAAGTGCCCAACTTGAAGAGAAGGTATACTTGTACTTGTTTTCAAGATTAATAAAGATGTGATGTCCTTCTTCTTCCCAAATCAATGTGTCTTGTATATTGAATATTTAATTATGATTATATGATGTTATTTATCAAGTTATGTTTTCATGTTTCATTGAATATAATCTCCTTTCATATAGTCTATTTGGTTTGAGGAAGGTATAATTCGTTTTGCAGGTCTCTTGGAGTGAGAGGAGCAAGAGGATCAAGAAGAGGATTGAAGGGAGTCTTGGATCAAAATCCATTTAGCCAAGGTATGAACCATTCCAATATTTGAATCTTGTTTGTATTTACTTGCAGAACCATTTGCATCCACCTTTCAACCCCAGTACGTTGATGGCCTCTTAAACCCTAGCCATAGGAAACTTTCCTTTACAAAAATTATCCTTTTTCATTTTCACATGTGATTGGAAACACTTTGAACTAATGATGTTTCTCTTTTCCATTAGGATGAAGAGACTGCAAGAGTAATAGGATCACATTTATACAATAGGCTCATGGAAAATCTTGTAGCATTGGTAACTGGAGTTCAATGGCCTGTTTCAACATCTTGTCATTCAAATACAAAGAACAATAACATCTACCAATAGGATCCAATTGGCCAAGAATGATTTTTTCTGTAAAACCCTATGTGGGTCTCGTTCAGCAAAAACAACATCCAAAAGGATATCCATAGTCTCCTCAAATGAACATCTCATCGTTGGCCCCGTGTCGTTACTATTAATACCATGTCGAGTAATACCCATTAAATGACCTCGATATATCAATGTGTCACATAAAATAGATAAATTCATGTAGTTCACATATGACCCATCAAAATATATCACAACTCAAAGTTCATCTAAAAGAGCCTTCCTCACAACCTCAATTCCAAGTACTTCAATAAACGCTCAATCAATTGATTACTTGTTGTCCTAGTAGCATCTACATCTATATGGCACATCACAACTAACATATTGACACATCATGTATCTAGCATCCATTCTGTCTCAGGATTAAATCCATCATTCTCATAAATCTTGTTGATTCTTCCAGACATGATAAAAACTTTATTAATATCTGGAATTCCCCTAGGAGCCATTTCTGTAAGCATGTAATTTCAATTTTCTTCAAAAAGACATCATCTTCAGAATTTTGGTCGTGTGATTCCCCTTTAGGACCCTCTTCATTCATAATACGGAAACGAATAATATGTTTTTTTTCTTTATCGTCTTTAAAAATGCATGTCAAATCATCATCAAACTCAAGTTTTATATTTTCTGCAATGTCTGCCATACTCAACTTTTTATCAACCATCATCTCTCCATTCAATTCTATATGTAGCAACCATGGAGATATTTTTTTTGGTGCAATATCCTCATCTGGCATTTCATAATATGATTTGATAATGTCAACATCCTCCTTTATGATAGTACTCATTGCATCTGGATCATACCACACTTCAGTTGCCTCTGTAACACTTTGCAAGGTTGTGTACTCTGAAGCAAACTGCATGTTCTTTGCCCTTTCCTTTGTATTTTCGACCTCAGTTTTTAGATACACAGACAATGATGGTGTTTTTATTTTCTTTTCCAAATTTATTATTTCCCTCAACCTGGGGACATCGATACTGACATTCTTAGCACTGACACCATCATAATGGAAAGTATTCAGTGTCATCTAGGTAGTTGGTTCACCAATAGACTATGTTGCAACACAACCAATAATCTCACCTGGAGCTACTAAGGACTGTAGGAAATAAGATTAAATATCACCCAACATTACACAAATCAAACTCAGAAAAGACTTGGCTGGCATGTGACTCGTCGACTCAGGAAAGACTCCGGACAGACTCGGCAAGACTCGACAAATAGGGAAAAAACTCAAAATATGGTAAATTTTGTGCACACCATGAGGGCCAATTAGTAATGCCAATGTAGTTGTTACAACTGCAAATAAGAAGTCAAGTGGACAAGATAATAACTTATGTCACATTGTGGGAGTTCTAGTCCGGGTCACCAGGGTGGAAGTTTGATTCAAATTCGAATTTTCCAATAAAGTTTGGCATTAAATTTGACAATATAAATATTTTCAAAATAAAAATATTTTATAAATTAACTTATCAAATATAATTATATATATATAACATTTAATATTTAATATAAAAATTGTGCAATATAGTTAATATTTTATAAATTAAAATTAAAATATAATATATTATTATATTTATATAAAAAAACATGTAATATTTAATATATAATAAAATGTGAAATGTCATAATATATTTATAGCTATAATTAATATATAAAATATAAAAAAATATTTATTATAAATTATAATAATTATGGTTAATATTTTATAAATTAAAATTAAAATATAATTTTATATTCTATTTATAAATAAAAACCATTTAATATTTAATATAGAAAATTGTAAAATGTCATAATATATTTATCGTTAATAACTTAATAGTTGATATATAAAATAAAATAAAATATTTACTATAAATTATAATAAGTTATAACCTATGCAACTAACTACTAGGATTATTAATCCTCCCTTGTTCATAATTTCTATTAGATTAATTATTGCCTAACTTAGGAACCTTAAAATTAATTAATCGGGTCTACTAGTACAATTGGGTCCACTTGGCCCAATTGGGACACATGTACCCGTCATTGAAGTGTGGGGAACACTACTATAGGATAACTGCCACTTACTGCATGTGCATGCATCAATTAGGGCGCCTCCTATATCCCTACATTTTCGGAGCCATTGGGAGTCTCAACACCAACCTACTTCAGTTAATTGGTGTTACTACTAGTTAGTCTTAGTCAGGCCCCAGTTACCTTCAGTTAGCTCACAGCTAGTTAATCTAGCGCTACAAATGCATGGATAATGCATGGTTACATGGGGAGGAGCACTCTTCCTACCTACCTCACTCTCAGTTGGACTGAGTTAACTAGTTGTCATTGGTTGTTGAGTTATTGGTCATTAGGGAGTTGTCTAATTGGGCTCCGATATTGATTGGGAGACCTTGAGTTAGAGATTTAGTTAGATATGGTATTATTCACCTCAAGGATTCGAATTGATTACTCATGCATTCGAATTATACCTATGTAAAACACATTGTAACACTGGATATTATCATGATGAATATACTATAAATTCTTGAGCAATACTTGTCCATTTCCTATGTGGTTTTGTTGGATTTGTATTTTCATTCTCCATTCAATTGCTGCAACATTATCAGAAATCTCTACCTGAAGATCTAAATGGCATTCAAATTCTAACATGGTATCAGAGCCTCCTCAGGAAGGTTTCATGTTTGTTCTTCCTCATCGAACATCAGAAGCAGCTGGGTTTCCACATAAGTCCCCTATGAAAATTTGGTAGCTCTGGATTCATTCAGAGCAGCGGAGACAGCATGAAAGACCCTAAAAACATGTTTTTCCAGAGGAAAATCATGATTCTTACAGTTCTTACGTTTTAGTGTTATTTGCAGTGAAATTGACAAGTTCTATGTAGCTTGAAAGAAGTATTTCCAGTCTCCCTGTCGGAGCAATTATGAGTTCTCAAAATCCTAAGCCATGGATCCTCATAGCTTCCAATTACATTGATTGGAGGATTGATATGCAGCTGGCATTGTGCAAGCATGGCTACCATAGGACCATACATGGATGGGAGGATGAGCCTCATCAGTTGGTAGAGAGAAACAAGTTCCTAAGTTGTTGTGATGAAGCATTCGGGTACTTATGTACTTATATTTATAGAGATATCCTCTTTCATCTAGAAGGATTGAGGACTCTTAGAGAAGCTTGGGAGAATATTGATAGATTGTATAACAAACAAGATGAGATTTAGGGACACATTCTAGAAAATGAGTTGGTATCTTTACATCCCAGTAGTTTCGATACTATTGATCAATTCTTCTCCAAATTCAAGTCTCTAGTGCTACAATGTAGACAATGCAGGATAGAGCGAAAGGATTGAGCAGAATGTCCTTTCAATACTCAAAAAAAATAGGTCCTGAGTACTCTGTATATGTCTCTATGTTTCATTCCAAGAAGGAAAGCTTTCGTGATTGAAAACTTCTTTCTTTAGATTCATTCTTCGAGTCCTTAATCAAAGAGACAAGCAAATTGATTTGAATGGGAGTCACCTAGAGCTTCAAAGATCAAGCTCTCTTGGTTACTAACTCTTCCAAAGTGAAAGCAATGGGGAAATCAAAGAAGAAGGAACCAAAGGCATCTGATTCAGAGCCGAAACAAAATCAACAAGATTTCAAAAGGGCCTCCAGCTCTAAAAAGAAGAAGTTTGGGAAAATATTACGTCCCTACTGTGAAAAAGTGTATCACCTTGAATATCATTGTATGATGAAAGGAATTTATGAAATGGATGCTCTTCTCAAGAAGCATATAATTCAAAGAGAAAAATAGTCTGATAATTGACATGAAATATGTCATGCTTTGAAAGTAGGACTACCTCGGTCTACAGCCTATTTGATTGATTATGGAGCCTCCAACCACATGGTTTCCTCCAAGGATCTCTTCTCCTATATGTGCCCTTACTTACAGCTAATCTGTTTATAAGATGACTCATACTGGCTCACCAAAGCAGGTATTCTTTGGACCTGACTCATTAGATATCACCAATATCTCAACTGGGGAGATTGTAGTGAAAGGGATTGCTGATCATGCCTCCAATGCATACTATTTCACTCAGTTCATTCCATTCTCAGTTCTAGCATCATCATAGGTTCCCTTCGAAGCCGATGAAGGTATAAACATTCCTTCACTTCCTATTACAGTTCCAGTTTTAAATCCTGACATTTATGATTCGGATTCAGAAGAGGAGCCATCCCAGTATGATCCAAACATTGAGATTAAAACTCACAGGGATCTAGATCCAGATCTAGAATCTACCTCATCCTAGCATCCTAAATGGGCTAAGCAACTCATAGAAGTAGCTGGAGATAGTGCTGTGGATCCAAATGACAAAAGAATAATGAGGTCCCAGTATAAGAAGGAGAGTGTAGTACTATCTCACACAAATCCTCTTCTTGCTAAAAGGTGTTTTATGATGTTTGGGTTAGATCCTCAATCCTTCAGGGAGGCTTGCCATGATCCTAAATGGCAGGAAACCATGGATGAGGAGTTTGATTCGCTACATGACAACCAGACCTAGGAACTTGTCCACTTACCTCCAGGAAGGAAGCTGGTATAGTCCAAATGGATCTACAAAACCAAAATAGCTATTTATGGGACCACAACCAAGTAAAAGGATTGGTTGGTGGAAAAAAGGTATTCTCAGGTCCAAGTCTTGGACTACAATGAGACATTCACTCCAGTAGATAGAATGGACTCCATCAAGCTGGTATTGGCCATTGCTGCTTCCAAGAGATGGGAAGTACACCACATGGATGTGAAGAGTGCCTTCCTCCATGGTGATTTGGAGGAGGAGATCTATATGAAACAACCTGAGGGGTTTATTGATGATCCTTTCTTAGTCTAAAAACTAGGGAAATCACTTTATGGACTCAAACAAGCCCCAAGGACATGGTACTCCAAGATGGATTCCTTCCTCATCTCTTGAAAGTTTGAAAGGTGCAAATCTGATTGCAATGTCTACATGAAGAAGAAGGATGGGTTCTTTCTTCTAGTTGTATTGTATGTGGATGACTTGCTGATTACTAGCAGCTCTACTACTAGATTGAGCAACATCAAGTCTGCTCTTAATAAAGCATTCTCTATGATTGACTTAGGACTGTTAAGACAATTCATTGGTCTCGAAGTAAGTCAAAAGACTTTGGGAATCATGATCTCACAGTCCAGGTATTCATCAGACATGCTTAATAGGTTCCACGTGGAGGATTGAAAGGTAGCCCCCTGCCCTTTCTTATCAGGCATTAGGCTTGAAGAAGGTGTTTCCACACCTTTGGTGGACAACACTCTCTACAGTAAGCTCATTGGAATCCTTTTGTATCTCACTCATTCAATACCATACATATCCTATGTTGTGAGTGTTGCTTCCAGATATATGCAGGAGCCACATGAGCTGCACTAGAAGGAATCAAAGAGGATCTTGCACTATGTTCAGGGTACTATTGATTATGGGATCCACTAGGCTGCTAGAGCATAGTTGGATCTCATAGGATTTACAAACTCATACTGGGCAAGAGATGGAAATGATAGGAAATTCACCTTGGGTTTTATATTCATGGTTGGATTTGGGCCAATTTGTTAGTCCAACAAGAAGCAAGTAGCCCTTGCACTTTCTTTAGCAGAAGCAGAGTATCAAGGAGCTATGAATGTAGTTATTCAGGTAGTTTGGCTACATGGAATCTTGACAATTTTTGGGATTCAGACTTCACCTACAGTAGATCTTTATTGTGACAACTAGAGTACAATCAATATCTCCAGTGATCCTGTTCAGAAGCAGAGGACAAAGCACATAGAAGTTCACATGCACTACATCCGGGAAATCATGCATAATAGAACCATCACACTGCACTATTGTCTAATAGAGGATCAGATTGCAGATATTTTTACCAATTCTTTTACTGAAAAGAGATTTTCCTTTCTCATGTCTCTTTTTGGCATTAAGGCTTGATTCTCAATTCCTATCTTGAGGGGTTTTTTCACAATAGGTTTTCCTACCTCATTTGTATTATGTATCTTAGATTATATATTGGGTGACATATCGTCTTGTTACCAGGGATCACAGTTGTCCAATTTAGGATTCAGGGTGTTTGTTAGGATTATTAATCCTCCCTTGTTCGTACTTTCTATTAGATTAATTATTGCCTAACTTAGGAACGTTCAAATTAATTAATTGGGTCTACTAGTACAATTGGGTCCACTTGGCCCAATTGGGACACATGTACTAGTAATTGAAGTGTGGGGAACACTACTAGATGATAACTGCCACTTACTGCATGTGCATGCATCAGTTAGGGTGCCTCCTAGACCAATCCCTACATTTTAGGAGACACTAGGAGTCTCAGCGCCAACCTACTTTTGTGAATTGGTGTTAGTACTAGTTAGTCTTTGTTAGCCCCCGGTTACCTTCATTTAGCTCACAATCAGTTAAGCTAGTGCTACTAATGCATAGATAATGCATGGTTTCATGGGGAGGAGGGGTTTTCCTACCTACATCACTCTCATTTGCTCTGAGTTAACTAGTTGTCACTATTTGTTGAGATATTAGTCATGAGGGAGTTCTATATTTGGACTTCGATATTGATTGGGATACCTTGAGTTAGAGATTCGATTAGATATAGTATTATCCACTTGGATGATTCAAATTCATTACTCATGTATTTGAATTCTACCTATGTAAACTACATTGTTACACCGGATATTATCATGATGAATATACTCTAAATTCATGAGCAATACTTGTACATTTCCTGTGTGGTTTGTCTTGTTGGATTTGTATTTTCATTATCCATTCAATTGATGTAACATTATCAGAACTCTTTGCCTGAATATCTAAATGGCAGTCAAATTATAACAATAACAAAACATACCCATATTAATTTACATCTTGACATTTAAAAGTTAAAACACACACTATGTCGACTTACGGGAACACCACACCAGTCCCACAAATTTTCAGAGTCAAAATGTTGGAACACCCATACTGCTCATGTCCACAAATAACGTGGGTGCAGTTGATGACTAAGCTATTTTGGAAATCACATACCCATTGATCTATCATTTCCACATCGTTGATTCTACAAAATGACATTCAATATATCATTTTTGTGGGACTGTATTTGATTTTCCCTTCAACCTCCGAGTCCGTCGAGTCCACACGAGCAAGGCCGAGTTAGGGAGAGTTCCACAAGTTTCCCGAGTTAAGGTGAGTTCCACAAGTTCAGGATGATTTTGTTGTGAGTAATCGGTTCGAGGGTTCAATCATCCTTACTCGTGGGTACTCGCGAGTATGGGGTGAGTGGTGCTTCAATGATATCACCAACTACCCATTCAAATGTTTCCTTTGAAAGGTGGTACTCCTTCAGGACACGTTTACTAGAAAATCTACTTCGAAGAAGAATGTTGAAAAAGAGAGTGGCATTCTTCTTTGCTTCAATACTCATTGGGTCATCACTAGGAACAACCCTAAGTCTTTCCTAAACCCTGTCAATAATGAGAAATTAGCTACTATTAGTCGTCGACTCAAATTGTAATGTCTATAATCACCCTGTCTCCCAACTGTTTAGAGGTGTAATAGGTGCTTGATTTATTGGAGGTGTAATAGGTGCTTGATTTTTTTTTTCCTACTACAATGGACTATAAGAAGTGTGAAAGAAATTTCTTAAATTTATCTTAGGCATTGTGATATTAAATCTCTCATGAGTAATAAACACACGTATCTACTAAATATTTTGTATAATTTGAAATTTAGTATACATGGAAATTACTAAGTATAGTATTTGTTTTATACTCTTCCAATCATACATTGTGAAACGTTTACAAGCAATATCATGCAATAAATCTAGATTTGTCAATACGCAATACATGCTTTCATCTTGTTCGATACTATGTCACGCTTTAGTTTTTTATTATAAAGTTAAACTTTGATGATTTCCAAACCATACTTGACAATCTATCTTGTTGTACCATGTATTCCTATGTATGCCTCAGTGTCACAGTATGTTGTGTTTCCTAGTCTCTACTGGTGTAATTTTTGGCATCACACTTTCTCTTCTTAATGGGGATATATATTTCTCCCATTGGCCTCAATGTATGGTCTTGAAAATACAATTGTGTGCAACTACAGATCAATAGCGTACATTTTTAAGTAAGCGTATCTAAATGCCTAGACATCTGGTATAATTGGCATTTCTTATGTCTTATAGTTGGTGCCCCTTTTGTGCAAAAGTTCTAGGCAAATTCCTCATTGTCTTTCTCAATTTGTCTTCAAATAGAGCATCTCACATATTGAATTTTGAATAGAGGCATATCATTGATCTACAAAATACTGCTTATATTCAGCATATGATCCATGCCAGAAAATCAAAGCAATATTCATTGATATACTATTATATTTCTCTACTACATTGGTGGGCCTCTTGGCATTATTTTTGAGGATGGGAATCCCATGTCTTCTCACACTGCGACCTTCAATAGGCATCTCACAACAATGACATAGTGATATCCTCTAGAATGATGGAATTGGTTGCTCATACTTCGACATTTAATGAGCATCACACATCAAATAGCATAGTGAACATCTTACATATTCTTTAAAATACTCTCCTTTACAGTCTTTTGTTTCAAATATGGAAGTTCATCTTTCTTAATGTCTCATCTTCTTGAATGTTTGTATTTGAACTTCCAATATATTAAATGTTTTCAACCTTTGTTTTTAGTCTCTCATTTATTTTCCTTCATTTAAAATAAAAAACTGAATGCTTTGGTGGTTTCTTCACCTTAAACTTTAAATGTATAATAAAAAACATTATCAAACAATCTAAAATTAATTGCTTTCCTCAATGTTTGTGTCAAATCCTTGTGGCATGGAATTCAATAGACTCAATTGTCCATGAAATCAATTCTCAACTAAATATCACTCTTCAAAGATATTTCTTTCCTATCACAGGATTTGGACCAGTATTGCTCTGATACCTTGTTGATGTTTATGACTGCATACATAATGAGAAGAGAGAGATGGAGAAAATAAAAAATGTTTATATTTATGCTACAAAAATACATGATAGGGAACCCAAGTTAGCTTCCCATACATACAATCTTACCACTCTCTTCTTGTACATCACTGTGCATTACATTTTTACAACACCCCTTGGAGGTTATGGTGGTTTAACCACCTTAACTTTATGACATATTACATTCAGTGACATGTCATAACATTAAACATCAAACAATAAAAACACACATGTATATACATATATTTGTGTCATGACATTATATGATTATCCTAACATGGTTAACATAATCCAAAGCAAATTGGAAGAAAAAGTTAGAGTCTTAGATACCAAATTAATAAAAACAACTCACCAGTCCCTATTTTTCGGGACTTTTAAGTAGAGAGAGATTATTAGTGAAGATAATGAACATTATGATTGGAAAAGTTAAAAGAAGATTTCGATTTAAACTTTTTTAACTTAATTTTTTAATCAGGTATGGCTCGTCATCATGGCCACCCTAGATTAAATATTTCAATGTTTCTTACCAAGAGCAAGGAGGCACTACCTCATAATAGCTTTAACAATGCAGCCTCAGGTTGAATACCAAATTGGTGGACATCCATCACTCCCCCATGCTAAATCATCTCAAAATGATAGATCATTAGAGAGAACAACTAGGAAGAAGGAAAGGGTCCAAAAAAAACTTGAGGGCTAAAAGGCTCAACTAGTTGCAATTTGTAAGAAAAACATAATCTTGTAAGCAATCCATTGAGCAGGGAGGTCAAGGAGGAAAGAAGTTGTGGCTAACAAGGAGAAGACCTCGGGCGGGTTCAATCAAGACTAATAAAGAATCTACATCACAAGAAATAAGGACAATGAAAATTATAGACATAGGCCCAATTATACCTGTGGAAGCAAAAGTTGTTTACAAAAAAATTATGGAGGGGGGTAGAAAATGGGGAGTACAGGTCCCAAGGTAAGTTTAAAAGCACTGGGCCACTCCATGTCAAGGAGAAATGTTTTTATTTTGGATTTAGAGTTAGGAAAAGAGGATCAAAAATCTATGGAAAGGATCAGGGAAATCCTTAGACATATCTATGAAAATATTCCACAAGCCCCAAATAATCTGCCAAAAGAAATGGATTATATGAGTGAAACGGTCGACCACTTGTAGGACCATGAAATAACCAAAGTTATGGTATTTCACAACAAAATATCTTTTGCAGATATGAGGTTTCAATCATCAGCAACATGCAAAATCCGATATAGAGAACAAGGAACCAGAGATTCTTCAACACCCAGCATTGCAATTTCTTTGGGACAAGGACATTCCAAGAGGGGCACTGTCACAATGTCCATGGATATTACTACTGTTCCAGACAGAATGAATTGTGACCTAATACCAGCACTTAAGAATAAGGATGGAATTGTATTGTCTATTGTATATGCTGCACGCGAACCTGTGCTCACACCAACAATTCTCAGAAAGCACATTGCTGCTAAGAGTTCCAACTAAAAGAAGAAAGTCAATTTCCATGATAAACAGTAATGAAATTATGTTTGAATGCCACAATTTTGTGATAGAATAGCATTGGATTGATTGTTGTATATGTTACACGAGAATCTATGCTCATACCAACAATTCCTTGAAAGCACGTTGCTACTAAGAGTTCCAACTAAAACAAGAATGTCAATTTCCATGATCAACAGCAAAGAAATTAATTTTGAATACCCCAATTTTGTGTTAGATCAGCTAGGAATAGGTTAAGAGTGGCTTAAACTTTAAAGGGTGTATGGAATATTTAGAATAGGATAACTTAGGTTTATTAAAGTTGTATATTATTTATCTCAAGTGTAAAAATCAATGGGTCAAATGTNTAGGAATAGGTTAAGAGTGGCTTAAACTTTAAAGGGTGTATGGAATATTTAGAATAGGATAACTTAGGTTTATTAAAGTTGTATATTATTTATCTCAAGTGTAAAAATAAATGGGTCAAATGTAAACTAAAAACTTATAAGGAACACTAGGAGAATTTAATGTTAGGACTATATATCCTTCGTGCAAGAGACGAATTTTGGTTTCTTGCAGGTAGATGGTAGAAGACTAAACTAGGCCAAGAGCATCACTAATAACGTCATTGGATACTCTTGGTTTGAGTTGGTTTCCATACCTTATGTGGGACTTTGTGTAGTTTAAAGTATCACCATAGAAGACTAAACTAGGCCAAGAGCATCACTAATAACGTCATTGGATACTCTTGGTTTGAGTTGGTTTCCATACCTTATGTGGGACTTTGTGTAGTTTAAAGTATCACCAAGCTCTATTTTGGCTAATATTTACATCTTCCATTCAACTTCAAACTATTGTCCTAATGTTTCATAGTGTTGTATTTCATAATATATATTTTTTGTTATTATTCTACTATTGCCGAATTTTACTATTGTTATTATAGAATCTGTTGTACTACAAATTGCTAAATATTATTGTTACCATAAGCAAACCTGGCTAGATTAGAACTGTAATTTCAAAATATCAATCTCACATTAGGTGGTTTATAGGTTCTTACTAC
>LPNX011058709.1:0-31888 GCA_001517045.1 Pseudotsuga menziesii | reverse complement strand
CAAATTGGCATCCAAATTTATGATCAAATTTAAACTCTAAGAAACTGCTCGAAAGGGAAACTCCGTCGTGCGGTTTCAACGGGGTTGGGCTTAAAGGGGGTCCAAATAGCTTGAAACGTCGCGAAAGTTGGCGCGCATGCTTGTCTATCCAATATGCATCCAAACATATGATCAGGTTTAAATTCTAAGAATCTGGTCAAAGCTGAAACTGCATCATGCAGTTTTGTTAGGGTTTGGCTTAAAGATGGCGAAAATAGCTCTCAACATCGTGAAAGTTGGCATGCACTTTTATTTTCCACATGCGGATTTAAATCTATGAATAAATTTTAATTTTGAGAAATTAGTCAAACGTGAAACTTCGTTGTGCGGTTTTCGTAAGGTTGGGCTTAAAGGGGGTGAAAATATTTTGGAATGTCTCAAAACTTTGCATGCACGCTTGTTGATCAAACTGGCATCCAAATTTATGATCAAATTTAAAGTCTAAGAAACTGCTCGAAAGGGAAACTCCGTCGTGCGGTTTCAACAGGGTTGGGCTTAAAGGGGGTCAAAATAGCTTGAAACGTCGCGAAAGTTGGCATGCATGCTTGTCTATCCAATATGCATCCAAACATATGATCAGGTTTAAATTGTAAGGATCTGGTCAAAGCTAAGCCTGCATCATGCAGTTTTGTTAGGGTTTTGCTTAAAGATGGCGAAAAGAGCTCTCAACATCGTGAAAGTTGGCATGCACTCTTATTTTCCAAATGCGGATTTAAATCTATGATTAAATTTTAATTTTGAGAAATTAGTGAAACGTGAAACTTCGTTGTGCGGTTTCGAGAAGGTTGGGCTTAAAGGGGGTGAAAATATTTTGGAATGTCTCAAAAGTTTGCATGCACGATTGTTAATCAAATTGGCATCCAAATTTATGATCAAATTTAAATTCTAAGAAACTGCTCGGAAGGGAAACTCCGTCGTGCGGTTTCAACAGGGTTGGGCTTAAAGGTGGTCAAAATAGCATGAAACGTCGCGAAAGTTGGCGTGCATGCTTGTCTACCCAATATGCATCCAAACATATGATCAGGTTTAAATTCTAAGAATCTGATCAAAGCTGAGATTGCATCATGCAGTTTTGTTAGGGCTTGGCTTAAAGATGGCGAAAATAGCTCTCAACATCGTGAAAGTTGGCATGCACTCTTATTTTCCAAATGGGGATTTAAATCTATGATTAAATTTTAATTTTGAGAAATTAGTCATACGTCAAACTTCATTGTGCGGTTTTGCTAAGGTTGGGCTTAAAGGGGTTGAAAATATTTTTGAATGTCGCAAAAGTTTGCATGCACGCTTGTTGATCAAATTGGCATCCAAATTTATGATCAAATTTAAACTCTAAGAAACTGCTCGAAAGAGAAACTCCGTCGTGTGGTTTCAACAGGGTTGGGCTTCAAGGGGGTCAGAATAGATTGATGCATCGCGAAAGTTGGCGTGCATGCTTGTCTATCTAATATGCATCCAAACATAGGATCAGGTTTAAATTCTAAGAATCTGGTCAAAGCTGAGACTGCATCATGCAGTTTTGTTAGGGTTTCGCTTAAAGATTGCGAAAATAGCTCTCAACACCGTGAAAGTTGGCATGCACTCTTATTTTCCAAATGTGGATTTAAATCTATGATTAAATTTTAATTTTAAGAAATTAGTCAAACGTGAAACTTCGTTGTGCGGTTTTGCTGAGGTTGGGCTTAAAGGGGGTGAAAATATTTTGGAATGTCTCAAAAGTTTGCATACACGCTTGTTGATCAAATTCGCATCCAAATTTATGATCAAATTTAAATTCTAGGAAACTGCTCGAAAGGGAAACTCCGTCATGCGGTTTCAACAGAGTTGGGCTTAAAGGGTGTCAAAATAGATTGAAACGTCGCGAAAGTTGGCGTGCATGCTTGTCTATCCAATATGCATCCAAACATATGATCAGGTTTAAATTCTAAGAATCTGGTCAAAGCTGAGACTGCATCATGCAGTTTAGTTAGGGTTTGGCTTAAAGATGGCAAAAATAGCTCTCAACATCGTGAAATTGGCATGCACTCTTATTTTCCAAATGCCGATTTAAATCTATGATTAAATTTTAGTTTTGAGAAATTAGTCAACGTGAAACTTCGTTGTGCGGTTTTGCTAAGGTTGGGCTTCAAGGGGGTGAAAATATTTTGGAATGTCTCAAAATTTTGCATCCACGCTTGTTGATCAAATTGGCATCCAAATTTATGATCAAATTTAAATTCTAAGAAACTGCTCGAAAGGGAAACTCCGTCGTGCGGTTTCAACAAGGTTGGGCTTAAAGGGGGTCAAAATAGGTTGAAACATCATGAAAGTTGGCGTCCATGCTTGTCTATCCAATATCCATCCAAACATATGATCAGGTTAAAATTCTAAGAATCTGGTCAAAGCTGAGACTGCATCATGCAGTTTTGTTAGGGTTTGGCTTAAAGATGGCGAAAATAACTCTCAACATCGTGAAAGTTGGCATGCACTCTTATTTTCCAAATGCGTATTTAAATATTTGATTAAATTTTAATTTTGAGAAATTAGTCAAACGTGAAATTCATTGTGCGGTTTTGCTAAGGTTGGGCTTAAAGGGGGTGAAAATATTTTGAAATGTCTCAAAAGTTTGCATGCACGATTGTTGATCAAATTGGCATCCAAATTTATGATCAAATTTAAATTCTAAGAAACTGGTCGAAAGGGAAACTCCGTCGTGCGGTTTCAACAGGGTTGGGCTTAAAGGGGGTCAAAATAGCTTGAAACGTCGCGAAAGTTGGCGTGCATGCGTGTCTATCCAATATGCATCAAAACATATGATCAAGTTTAAATTCTAAAAATCTGGTCAAAGCTGAGACTGCATCATGCAGTTTTGTTAGGGTTTGGCTTAAAGATGGTGAAAATAGCTCTCAACATCATGAAAGTTGGCATGCACTCTTATTTTCCAAATGCGGATTTAAATCTGTGATTAAATTTTAATTTTGAGAAATTAGTCAAACGTGAAACTTCGATGTGTGGTTTTGCTAAAGTTGGGCTTAAAGGTGGTGAAAATATTTTGGAATGTCTCAAAAGTTTGCGTGCACGCTTGTTGATCAAATTGGCATCCAAATTTATGATCAAATTTAAACTCTAAGAAACTGCTCGAAAGGGAAACTCCGTCATGCAGTTTCAACAGGGTTGGGCTTAAAGGGGGTCAAAATAGCTTGAAACGTCGTGAAAGTTTGCGTGCATGCTTGTCTACTCAATATTCATCCAAACATATGATCAATTTTAAATTCTCAGAATCTGGTCAAAGCTGAGACTCCATCATGCAGTTTTGTTAGGGTTTGGCTTAAAAATGGCGAAAATAGCTCTCAACATCTTGAAAGTTGGCATGCACTCTTATTTTCCAAATGCGGATTTAAATCTATGATTAAATTTTAATTTTGAGAAATTAGTCAAACGTGAAACTTCGTTGTGCGGTTTTGCTAAGGTTGGGCTTAAAGGGGGTGAAAATATTTTGGAATGTCTCAAAAGTTTGCATGCATGCTTGTTGATCAAATTGGCATCCAAATTTATAATCAAATTTAAAGTCTAAGAAACTGCTCGAAAGGGAAACTCCGTTGTGCGGTTTCAACAGGGTTGGGCTTAAAGGGGGTCAAAATAGCTTGAAACGTCGCGAAAGTTGGCGTGCATGCTTGTCTATCCAATATGCATCCAAACATATGATCACGTTTAAATTCTAAGAATATTGTCAAAGCTGAGACTGCATCATGCAGTTTTGTTAGGGTTTGGCTTAAATATGGTGAAAATAGCTCTCAACATCGTGAAAGTTGTTGCATGCACTCTTATTTTCCAAATATGGATTTAAATCTATGAATAAATTTTAATTTTGAGAAATTAGTCAAACGTGAAACTTCGTTGTGCAGTTTTGCTAAGGTTGGTCTTAAAGGGGATGAAAATATTTTGGAATGTCTCAAAAGTTTGCATGCACGCTTGTTGATCAAATTGGCATCCAAATTTATGATCAAATTTAAACTCTAAGAAACTGCTCAAAAGGGAAACTCCGTCGTGTGGTTTCAACAGGGTTGAGCTTAAAGGGGGTCAAAATAGCTTGAAACGTCGCGAAAGTTGGCGTGGATGCTTGTCTATCCAATATGCATCCAAACATATGATCAGGTTTAAATTCTAAGAATCTGGTCAAAGCTGAGACTACATCATGCAGTTTTGTTAGGGTTTGGTTTAAAGATGGCGAAAATAGCTCTCAACATCGTGAAAGTTGGCATGCACTCTTATTTTCCAAATGCGGATTTAAATCTATGATTAAATTTTAATTTTGAGAAATTAGTCAAACGTGGAACTTCGTTGTGCGGTTTTGCTAAGGTTGGGCTTAACGGGGGTGAAAATATTTTGGAATGTCTCAAAAGTTTGCATGCACGCTTGTTGATCAAATTGGCATGCAAATTTATGATCAAATTTAAATTCTAAGAAACTGCTCGAAAGCGAAACTCTGTCGTGCGGTTTCAACAGGGTTGGGCTTAAAGGGGGTCAAAATAGATTGAAACGTCGTGAAAGTTGGCGTGCATGCTTGTCTATCCAATATGCATCGAAACATATGATCAGGTTTAAATTCTAAGAATCTGGTCAAAGCTGAGACTGCCTCATGCAGTTTTGTTAGGGTTTGGCTTAGAGATGGCGAAAATAGCTGTCAACATCGTGAAAGTTGGCATGCACTCTTATTTTCCAAATGCGGATTTAAATCTATGATTAAATTTTAATTTTGAGAATTTAGTCGAACGTGAAACTTCGTTGTGCAGTTTTGCTAAGGTTGGGCTTAAAGGGGGTGAAAATATTTTTGAATGTCTCAAAAGTTTGCATGCACGATTGTTGATCAAATTTGCATCCAAATTTATGATCAAATTTAAATTCTAAGAAACTGCTCGAAAGGGAAACTCCGTCGTGCGGTTTCAACAGGGTTGGGCTTAAAGGGGGTCAAAATAGCTTGAAACGTTGCGAAAGTTGGCGTGCATGCTTGTCTATCCAATATGCATCCAAACATATGATCAGGTTTAAATTCTAAGAATCTGGTCAAAGCTGAGACTGCATCATGCAGTTTTGTTAGGGTTTGTCTTAAAGATGGCGAAAATAGCTCTCAACATCGTGAAAGTTGGCATGCACTTTTATTTTCAAAATGCGGATTTAAATCTATGATTAAATTTTAATTTTGACAAATTAGTCAAACGTGAAACTTCGTTGTGCAGTTTTGCTAAGGTTGGGCTTAAAGGGGGTGAAAATATTTTGGAATGTCTCAAAAGTTTGCATGCACGCTTGTTGATCAAATTGGCATCCAAATTTATGATCAAATTTAAACTCTAAGAAACTGCTCGAAAGGGAAACTCCGTCGTGCGGTTTCAACGGGGTTGGGCTTAAAGGTGGTCAAAATAGCTTGAAACGTCGCGAAGGTTGGCGTGCATGCTTGCCTATCCAATATGCATCCAAACATATGATTAGGTTTAAATTCTAAGAATCTGGTCAAAGCTGAGACTGCATAATGCAGTTTTGTTAGGGTTTGGCTTAAAGATGGCGAAAATAGCTCTCAACATCTTGAAAGTTGGCATGCACTCTTATTTTCCAAAATGCGGATTTAAATCTATGATTAAATTTTAATTTTGAGAAATTAGTCAAACGTGAAACTTCGTTGTGCGTTTTTGCTAAGGTTGGGCATAAAGGAGACGAAAATATTTTGGAATGTCTCATAAGTTTGCATGCACGCTTGTTGATCAAATTGGCATCCAAATTTATGATCAAATTTAAATTCTAAGAAACTGCTCGAAAGGGAAACTCCGTCGTGCGGTTTCAGCAGAGTTGGGTTTAAAGGGGGTCTAAATAGCTTGAAACTTCATGAAAGTTGGCGTGCATGCTTGTCTATCCAATATGCATCCAAACATATTATCAGGTTTAAATTCTAAGAATCTGGTCAAAGCTGAGACTGCATCATGGAGTTTTGTTAGGGTTTGGCTTAAAGACGGCGAAAATAGCTCTCAACATCGTGAAAGTTCGCATGCACTCTTATTTTCCAAATGCGGATTTAAATCTATCATTAAATTTTAATTTTGAGAAATTAGTCAAACGTGAAACTTCGTTGCGCGGTTTTGCTAAGGTTGGGCTTAAAGGGGGTGAAAATATTTTGGAATGTCTCAAAAGTTTGCATGCTCTCTTGTGTATCAAATTGGCATCCAAATTTATGATCAAATTTAAATTCTAAGCAACTTCTCGAAAGGGAAACTCCGTCGTGCGGTTTCAACAGGGTTGGGCTTAAAGGGGGTCAAAATAACTTGAAACGTCGCGAAAGGTGACGTGCATGCTTGTCTATCCAATATGCATCCATACATATGATCAGGTTCAAATTATAAGAATCTTGTCAAAGCTAAGACTGCATCATGCAGCTTTGTTAGGGTTTGGCTTAAAGATGGCGAAAATAGCTCTCAACATCGTGAAAGTTGGCATGCACTCTTATTTTCCAAATGAGCATTTAAATCTATGATTAAATTTTAATTTTGAGAAATTAGTCAAACGTGAAACTTCGCTGTGCGGTTTTGCTAAGGTTGGGCTTAAAGGGGGTGAAAATATTTTGGAATGTCTCAAAAGTTTGCATGCACGCTTGTTGATCAAATTGGCATCCAAATTTATGATCAAATTTAAATTCTAAGAAACTGCTCGAAAGGGAAACTCCATTGTGCGGTTTCAACAGGGTTGGGCTTAAAGGGGGTCTAAATAGCTTAAAACGTCGAGAAAGTTGGCGTGCATGCTTGTCTATCCATTATGCATCCAAACATATGATCAAGTTTAAATTCTAAGAATCTTGTCAAAGCAGTTTTGTTAGGGTTTGGCTTAAAGATGGAGAAAATAGCTCTCAACATCATGAAAGTTGGCATGCACTCTTATTTTCCAAATGCGGATTTAAATCTATGATTAAATTTTAATTTTGAGAAATTAATCAAACTTGAAACATTGTTGTGCGGTTTTGCTAAGGTTGGGCTTAAAGGGGGTGAAAATATTTTGGAATGTCTCAAAAGTTTGCATGCACGCTTGTTGATCAAATTGGCATCCAAATTTATGATCAAATTTAAATTCTAAGAAACTGCTCGAAAGGGAAACTCCATTGTGCGGTTTCAACAGGGTTGGGCTTAAAGGGGGTCTAAATAGCTTAAAACGTCGAGAAAGTTGGCGTGCATGCTTGTCTATCCATTATGCATCCAAACATATGATCAAGTTTAAATTCTAAGAATCTTGTCAAAGCAGTTTTGTTAGGGTTTGGCTTAAAGATGGAGAAAATAGCTCTCAACATCATGAAAGTTGGCATGCACTCTTATTTTCCAAATGCGGATTTAAATCTATGATTAAATTTTAATTTTGAGAAATTAATCAAACTTGAAACATTGTTGTGCGGTTTTGCTAAGGTTGGGCTTAAAGGGGGTGAAAATATTTTGGAATGTCTCAAAAGTTTGCATGCACGCTTGTTGATCAAATTGGAATCCAAATTTATGATCAAATTTAAACTCTAAGAAACTGGTCGAAAGGGAAACTTCATCGTGCGGTTTCAACAGGGTTGGGCTTAAAGGGGGTCAAAATAGCTTGAAACGTCGCGAAAGTTGGCGTGCATGCTTGTCTATGCAATATGCATCCAAACATATGATCATGTTTAAATTCTAACAATCTGGTCAAAGTTGCGACTGCATCATGCAGTTTTGTTAGGGTTTGGCTTAAAGATGGCGAAAATAGCTCTCAACATCGTGAAAGTTGGTATGCACTCCTATTTTCCAAATGCAGATTTAAATCTATGAATAAATTTTAATTTTCAGAAATTAGTCAACTGTGAAACTTCGTTGTGCGATTTTGCTAAGGTTGGGCGTAAAGGGGGTGAAAATATTTTGGAATGTCTCAAAAGTTTGCATGCACGCTTGTTGATCAAATTGGCATCCAAATTTATGATCAAATTTAAACTCTAAGAAACTGCTCAAAAGGGAAACTCCGTCGTGCGGTTTCAACAGGGTTGGGCTTAAAGTGGGTCAAAATAGCTTGAAACGTCACGACAGTTGGCGTGCATGCTTGTCTATCCAATATGCATCCAAACATATGATCAGGTTTAAATTCTAACAATCTGGTCAAAGCTGAGACTCCATCATGCAGTTTTGTTAGGGTTTGGTTTAAAGATGGCGAAAATAGCTCTCAACATCATGAAAGTTGGCATGCACTCTTATTTTCCAAATGCGGATTTAAACCTATGATTAAATTTTAATTTTAAGAAATTAGTCAAACGTGAAACTTCGTTGTGCGGTTTTGTTAAGGTTGGGCTTAAAGGGGGTGAAAATATTTTGGAATGTCTCAAAAGTTTGCATGCACGCTTGTTGATCAAATAGGCATCCAAATTTATGACCAAATTTAAATTCTAAGAAACTGCTCGAAAGGGAAACTCCGTCGTGCGGTTTCAACAGGGTTGGGCTTAAAGGGGGTCAAAAAAGATTGAATCATCGCGAAGGTTTGCGTGCATGCTTGTCTATCCAATATGCATCCAAACATATGATCAGGTTTAAATTCTAAGAATCTGGTCAAAGCTGAGACAACATCATGCAATTTTGTTAGGGTTTGGCTTAAAGATGGCGAAAATAGCTCTCAACATCATGAAAGTTGGCATGCACTCTTATTTTCCAAATGGGGATTTAAATCTATGATTAAATTTTAATTTTGAGAAATTAGTCAAACGTGAAACTTCGTTGTGCGGTTTTGCTAAGGTTGGGCTTAAAGGGGGTGAAAATATTTTGGAATGTCTCAAAAGTTTACATGCATGCTTGTTGATCAAATTGGCATCCAAATTTATGATCAAATTTAAACTCTAAGAAACTGCTCGAAAGGGAAACTCCGTCGTGCGGTTTCAACAGGGTTGGGCTTAAAGGGGGTCAAAATAGCTTGAAACGTCACGAAAGTTGGCGTGCATGCTTGTCTATCCAATATGGATCCAAACATATGATCAGGTTTAAATTCTAAAAATCTTGTCAAAGCTGAGACTGCATCATGCAGTTTTGTTAGGGTTTCGCTTAAAGATGGCGGAAATAGCTCTCAACATCGTGAAAGGTGGCATGCACTCCTATTTTCCAAATGCAGATTTAAATCTATGATTAAATTTTAATTTTGAGAAATAGGTCAAACGTGAAACTTCGTTGTGCGGTTTTGCTAAGGTTGGGCTTAAAGGGGGTGAAAATATTTTGGAATGTGTCAAAAGTTTGCATGCACGCTTGTTGATCAAATTTGGATCCAAATTTATGATCAAATTTAAACTCTAAGAAACTGCTCGAAAGGGAAACTCCGTCGTGCAGTTTCAACAGGGTTGGGCTTAAAGGGGGTCAAAATAGCTTGAAACGTCGCGAAAGTTGGCGTGCATGCTTGTCCATCCAATATGCACCCAAACATATGATCAGGTTTAAATTCTAAGAATCTGGTCAAAGCTGAGACTGCATCATGCAGTTTTGTTAGGGTTTGGCTTAAATATGGCGAAAATAGCTCTCAACATCGTGAAAGTTGGCATGCACTCTTATTTTCCAAATGCGGATTTAAATCAATGCTTAAATTTTAATTTTGAGAAATTAGTCAAACGTGAAACTTCGTTGTGCGGTTTTGCCAAGGTTGGGCTTAAAGGGGGTGAAAATAATTTGGAATGTCTCAAAAGTTTGCATGCATGCTTGTTGATCAAATTGGCACCCAAATTTATGATCAAATTTAAATTCTAAGAAACTGCTCGAAAGGGAAACTCCGTCGTGCGGTTTCAACAGGGTTGGGCTTAAAGGGGGTCAAAATAGCATAAAATGCCGCGAAAGTTGGCGTGCATGCTTGTCTATCCAATATGGATCCAAACATATGATCAAGTTTAAATTCTAAGAATCTGGTCAAAGATGAGACTGCCTCATGCAGTTTTGTTAGGGTTTGGCTAAAAGATGGCGAAAATAGCTCTCAACATCGTGAAAGTTGGCATGCACTCTTATTTTCCAAATGCGGATTTAAATCAATGCTTAAATTTTAATTTTGAGAAATTAGTCAAACGTGAAACTTCGTTGTGCGGTTTGGCTAAGGTTGGGCTTAAAGGGGGTGAAAATAATTTGGAATGTCTCAACAGTTTGCATGCATGCTTGTTGATCAAATTGGCATCCAAATTTATGATCAAATTTAAATTCTAAGAAACTGCTCGAAAGGGAAACTCCGTCGTGCGGCTTCAACAGGGTTGGGCTTAAAGGGGGACAAAATAGCATGAAACGTCGCGAAAGTTGGCGGGCATGCTTGTCTATCCAATATGGATCCAAACATATGATCAAGTTTAAATTCTAAGAATCTGGTCAAAGATGAGACTGCCTCATGCAGTTTTGTTAGGGTTTGGCTAAAAGATGGCGAAAATAGCTCTCAACATCGTGAAAGTTGGCATGCACTCTTATTTTCCAAATGCGGATTTAAATCAATGCTTAAATTTTAATTTTGAGAAATTAGTCAAACGTGAAACTTCCTTGTGCGGTTTTGCTAAGGTTGGGCTTAAAGGGGGTGAAAATAATTTGGAATGTCTCAACAGTTTGCATGCATGCTTGTTGATCAAATTGGCATCCAAATTTATGATCAAATTTAAATTCTAAGAAACTGCTCGAAAGGGAAACTCCGTCGTGCGGCTTCAACAGGGTTGGGCTTAAAGGGGGTCAAAATAGCATAAAATGTCGCGAAAGTTGGCGTGCATGCTTGTCTATCCAATATGGATCCAAACATATGATCAGGTTCAAATTCTAAGAATCTGCTCAAAGATGAGACTGCCTCATGCAGTTTTGTTAGGGTTTGGCTAAAAGATGGCGAAAATAGCTCTCAACATCGTGAAAGTTGGCATGCACTCTTATTTTCCAAATGCGGATTTAAATCTATGATTAAATTTTAATTTTGAGAAATTAGTCAAACGTGAAATTTCGTTGTGCGGTTTTGCTAAGGTTGCGCTTAAAGGGGGTGAAAATATGTTGGAATGTCTCAAAAGTTTGCATGCATGCTTGTTGATCAAATTGGCATCCAAATTTATGATCAAATTTAAATTCTAAGAAACTGCTCGAAAGGGAATCTCCGTCATGCGGTTTCAACAGGGTTGGGCTTAAAGGGGGTCAAAATAGCTTGAAACGTCGCGAAAGTTGGCGTGCATGCTTGTCTATCCAATATGCATCCAAACATATGATCAGGTTTAAATTCTAAGAATATTGTCAAAGCTGAGACTGCATCATGCAGTTTTGTTAGGGTTTGGCTTAAAGATGGCGAAAATAGCTCTCAACATCGTGAAAGTTGGCATGCACTCTTATTTTCCAAATCCGGATTTAAATCTATGAATAAATTTTAATTTTGAGAAATTAGTCAAACGTGAAACTTCCTTGTGCAGTTTTGCTAAGGTTGGGATCAAAACGGGGTGAAAATATTTTGGAATGTCTCAAAATTTTGCATGCACGCTTGTTGATCCAATTGGAATCCAAATTTATGATCAAATTTAAACTCTAAGAAACTGCTCGAAAGGGAAACTCCGTCGTGCGGTTCCAATAGGGTTGGGCTTAAAGGGGGTCAAAATAGCTTGAAACGTCGCGAAAGTTGGCGTCCATGCTTGTCTATCCAATATGCATCCAAACATATGATCAGGTTTAAATTCTAAGAATCTGGTCAAAGCTGAGACTGCATCATGCAGTTTTGTTAGGGTTTGGCTTAAAGATGGCAAAAATAGCTCTCAACATCGTGAAAGTTGGCATGCACTCCTATTTTTCAAATCCGGATTTAAATCTATGAATAAATTTTAATTTTTAAAAATTAGTCAACCGTGAAACTTCGTTGTGCGGTTTTGCTAAGGTTGGGCTTAAAGGGGGTGAAAATATTTTTGAATGTCTCAAAAGTTTGCATGCACGCTTGTTGATAAAATTGGCATCCAAATTTATGATCAAATTTAAATTCTAAGAAACTGCTCGAAAGGGAAACTCTGTTGTGCGGTTTCAACAGGGTTGGGCTTAAAGGGGGTCAAAATAGCTTGAAACGTCACGAAAGTTGGCGTGCATACTTGTCTATCCAATATGCATCCAAACATATGATCAGGTTTAAATTCTAAGAATTTGGTCAAAGCTGAGACTACATCATGCTGTTTTGTTAGGGTTTGGCTTAAAGATGGCGAAAATAGCTCTCAACATCGTGAAAGTTGGCATGCGCTCTTATTTTTCAAATGCGTATTTAAATCTATGATTAAATTTTAATTTTGAGAAATTAGTCAAACGTGAAACTTCGTTGTGCGGTTTTGCTAAGGTTGGGCTTAAAGGGTGTGAACATATTTTGGAATGTCTCAAAAGTTTGCATGCACGCTTGTTGATCAAATTGGAATCCAAATTTATGATCAAATTTAAACTCTAAGAAACTGCTCGAATGGGAAACTTAGTCGTGCGGTTTCAATAGGGTTGGGCTTAAAGGGGGTCAAAATAGCTTGAAACGTCGCGAAACTTGGCGTGCATGCTTGTCTATCCAATATGCATCCAAACATATGACCAGGTTTAAATTCTAAGAATCTGGTCAAAGCTGAGACTGCATCATGCAGTTTTGTTAGGGTTTGGCTTAAAGATGGCGAAAATAGCTCTCAACATCGTGAAAGTTGGCATGCACTCTTATTTTCCAAATGCGGATTTAACTCTATGATTAAATTTTAATTTTGAGAAATTAGTCAAACGTGAAACTTCGTTGTTCGGTTTTGCTAAGGTTGGGCTTAAAGGGGGTTAAAATATTTTGGAATGTCTCAAAAGTTTGCATGCACGCTTGTTGATCAAATTGGCATCCAAATTTATGATCAAATTTAAATTCTAAGAATCTGTTCGAAAGGGAAACTCCGTCGTGCGGTTTCAACAGGGTTGGGGCTTAAAGGGGGTCAAAATAGCTTGAAACGTCGGGAAATCTGGCATGCATGCTTGTCTATCCAATATGCATCCAAACATATGATCAGGTTTAAATTCCAAGAATCTGGCAAAAGCTGAGACTGCATCATGCAGTTTTTTTAGGGTTTGGCTTAAAGATGGCGAAAATAGCTCTCAACATCGTGAAAGTTGGCATGCACTCTTATTTTCCAAATGCGGATTTAAATCTATGATTAAATTTTAATTTTGAGAAATTAGTCAAACGTGAAACTTCGTTGTAAGGTTTTGCTAAGGTTGGGCTTAAAGGGGGTGAAAATATTTTGGAATGTCTCAAAAGTTTGCATACACGCTTGTTGATCAAATTGGCATCCAAATTTATGATCAAATTTAAATTCTAAGAAACTGCTCGAAAGGGAAACTCCGTCGTTCGGTTTGAACAGGGTTGGGCTTAAACGCTGTCAAAATAGCTTGAAACGTCGTAAAAGCTGGCGTGCATGCTTGTCTATCCAATATGCATTCAAACATATGATCAGGTTTAAATTCTAAGAATCTGGTCAAAGCTGAGACTGCATCATGCAGTTTTGTTAGGGTTTGGCTTAAAGATGGCGAAAATAGCTCTCAACATCGTGAAAGTTGGCATGCACTCTTATTTTCCAAATGCGGATTTAAATCTATGATTAAATTTTAATTTTGAGAAATTAGTCAAACATGAAACTTCGTTGTGCCGTTTTTCTAAGGTTGTGCTTAAAGGGGGTGAAAATATTTTGGAATTTCTCAAAAGTTTGCATGCACGCTTGTTGATCAAATTGGCATCCAAATTTATGATCAAATTTAAATTCTAAGAAACTGCTCGAAAGGTAAACTCCGTCGTGCGGTTTCAACAGGGTTCGGCTTAAAGGGGGTCAAAATAGCTTGAAACGTCGTGAAAGCTGGCGTGCATGCTTGTCTATCCAATATGCATCCAAACATATGATCAGGTTTAATTTCCAAGAATCTGGTTAAAGCTGAGACTGCATCATGCAGTTTTGTTAGGGTTTGGCTTAAAGATGGCGAAAATAGCTCTCAACATCGTGAAAGTTGGCTTGCACTCCTATTTTCCAAATGCGTATTTAAATCTATGATTAAATTTTAATTTTGAGAAATTAGTCAAACATGAAACTTCGTTGTGCCGTTTTTCTAAGGTTGTGCTTAAAGGGGGTGAAAATATTTTGGAATTTCTCAAAAGTTTGCATGCACGCTTGTTGATCAAATTGGCATCCAAATTTATGATCAAATTTAAATTCTAAGAAACTGCTCGAAAGGTAAACTCCGTCGTGCGGTTTCAACAGGGTTCGGCTTAAAGGGGGTCAAAATAGCTTGAAACGTCGTGAAAGCTGGCGTGCATGCTTGTCTATCCAATATGCATCCAAACATATGATCAGGTTTAATTTCCAAGAATCTGGTTAAAGCTGAGACTGCATCATGCAGTTTTGTTAGGGTTTGGCTTAAAGATGGCGAAAATAGCTCTCAACATCGTGAAAGTTGGCTTGCACTCCTATTTTCCAAATGCGTATTTAAATCTATGATTAAATTTTAATTTTGAGAAATTAGTCAAACGTGAAACTTCGTTGTGCGGTTTTGCTAAGGTTGCGCTTAAAGGGGGTGAAAATATTTTGGAATGTCTCAAAAGTTTGCATTCACGCTTGTTGACCAAATTTGCGTCCAAATTTATGATCAAATTTAAATTCTAAGAAACTGCTCGAAAGGGAAACTCCGTCGTCCGGTCTCAACAGCGTTTGGCTTAAAGGGGGTCAAAATACCTTGAAACGTCGCGAAAGCTGGCGTGCATGCTTGTCTATCCAATATGCATCCAAACATATGATCAGGTTTAATTTCAAAGAATCTGGTCAAAGATGAGACTGCATCATGCAGTTTTGTTAGCGTTTGGCTTAAGGATGGCGAAAATAGCTCTCAACATCGTGAAAGTTGGCATGCACTCTTTTTTTCCAAATGCGGATTTAAATCTATGATTAAATTTTAATTTTGAGAAATTAGTCAAACGTGAAACTTCGTTATGCGGTTTTGCTAAGGTTGGGCTTAAAGGGGGTGAAAATATTTTGGAATGTCTCAAAAGTTTGCATGCATGCTTGTTGATCAAATTGGCATCCAAATTTATGATCAAATTTAAATTCTAAGAAACTGCTCGAAAGGGAAACTCCGTCATTGGGTTTCAACAGGGTTGGGCTTAAAGGGGGTCAAAATAGCTTCAAACGTTACGAAAGTTGGTGTGCATGCTTGTCTATCCAATATGCATCCAAACATATGATCAGGTTTAAATTCCAAGAATTTGGTCAAAGCTGAGACTGCATCATGCAGTTTTGTTAGGGTTTGGCTTAAGGATGGCGAAAATAGCTCTCAACATCGTGAAAGTTGGCATGCACTCTTTTTTTCCAAATGCGGATTTAAATCTATGATTAAATTTTAATTTTGAGAAATTAGTCAAACGTGAAACTTCGTTGTGCGGTTTTGCTAAGGTTGGGCTTAAAGGGGGTGAAAATATTTTGGAATGTCTCAAAAGTTTGCATGCTCCCTTGTAGATCAAATTGGCATCCAAATTTATGGTCAAATTTAAATTCTAAGAAACCGCTCGAAAGGGAAACTGCGTTGTGCGGTTTCAATAGTGTTGGGCTTAAAGGGGGTCAAAACAGCTTGAAACGTCACGAAAGCTGGCGTGCATGCTTGTCTATCCAATATGGATCCAAACATATGATCAGGTTTAAATTCCAAGAATCTGGTCAAAGCTGAGACTGCATCATGCAGTTTTGTTAGGGTTTGGCTTAAAGATGGCGAAAAAAGCTCTCAACATCGTGAAAGTTGGCATGCACTCTTATTTTCCAAATGCGGATTTAAATCTATGACTAAATTTTAATTTTGAGAAATTAGTCAAACGTGAAACTTCGTTGTGCGGTTTTGCTAAGGTTGGGCTTAAAGGGGGTGAAAACATTTTGGAATGTCTCAAAAAATTGCATGCACGCTTGTTGATCAAATTGGCATCCAAATTTATGATCAAATTTAAATTCTAAGAAACTGCTCGAAAGGGAAACTCCGTCATGCGGTTTCAACAGGGTTGGGCTTAAAGGGGGTCAAAATAGCTTGAAACGTCACGAAAGCTGGCGCGCATGCTTGTCTATCCAATATGCATCCAAACATATGATCAGGTTTAAATTCCAATAATCTGGTCAAAGCTGAGACTGCATCATGCAGTTTTGTTAGGGTTTGGCTTAAAGATGGCGAAAATATCTCTCAACATCGTGAAAGTTGGCATGCACTCTTATTTTCCAAATGCGGATTTAAATCTATGATTAAATTTTAATTTTGAGAAATTAGTCAAACGTGAAACTTCGTTGTGCGGTTTTGCTAGGGGTGGGCTTAAAGGGGGTTAAAATATTTTGGAATGTCTCAAAAGTTTGCATGCACGCTTGTTGATCAAATTGGCATCCAAATTTATGATCAAATTTAAATTCTAAAAAACTGCTCGAAAGGGAAACTCCGTCGTGCGGTTTCAACAGGGTTGGGCTTAAAGGGGGTCAAAATAGCTTGAAACGTCGTGAAAGCTGGCGTGCATGCTTGTCTATCCAATATGCATCCAAACATATGATCAGGTTTAATTTCCAAGAATCTGGTCAAAGCTGAGACTACATCATGCAGTTTTGTTAGGGTTTGGCTTAAAGATGGCGAAAATAGCTCTCAACATCGTGAAAGTTGGCATGCACTCTTGTTTTCCAAATGCGGATTTAAATCTATGATTATATTTTAATTTTGAGAAATTAGTCAAACGTGAAACTTCGTTGTGCGGTTTTTCTAAGGTTGGGCTTAAAGGGGGTGAAAATATTTTGGAATGTCTCAAAAGTTTGCATGCACGCTTGTTGATCAAATTGGCATCCAAATTGATGATCAAATTTAAATTCTAAGAAACTGCTCGAAAGGGAAACTCCGTCGTGCGGTTTCAACAGGGTTGGGCTTAAAGCGGGTCAAAATAGCTTGAAACGTCGTGAAAGTTGGCGTGCATGCTTGTCTATCCAATCTGCATCCAAACATATGATGAGGTTTAAATTCCAAGAATCTGGTCAAAGCTGAGACTGCATCATGCAGTTTTTTTAGGGTTTGGCTTAAAGATTGCGAAAATAGCTCTCAACATCGTGAAATTTGGCATGCTCTCTTATTTTCCAAATGCAGATTTAAATATATGATTAAATTTTAATTTTGAGAAATTAGTCAAACGTGAAACTTCGTTGTGCATTTTTGCCAAGGTTGGGCTTAAAGGGGGTGAAGATATTTCAGAATGTCTCAAAAGTTTGCATGCACGCTTGTTGATCAAATTGGCATCCAAATTTATGATCAAATTTAAATTATAAGAAACTGCTCGAAAGGGAAACTCCATCGTGCGGTTTCATCAGGGTTGGGCTTAAAGGGGGTCAAAACTGCTTGAAACGTCACGAAAGTTGGCGTGCATGCTTGTCTATCCAATATGCAAGCAAACATATGATCAGGTTTAAATTCTAAGAATCTGGTCAAAGCTGAGACTGCATCATGCAGTTTTTTTAGGGTTTGGCTTAAAGATGGCGAAAATAGCTGTCAACATCGTGAATGTTGGCATGCACTCTTATTTTCCAAATGTGGATTTAAATCTATGATTAAATTTTAATTTTGAGAAATTAGTCAAACTTGAAACTTCGTTGTGCGGGTTTGCCAAGGTTGGGCTTAAAGGGGGTGAAAATATTTTGGAATGTCTCAAAAGTTTGCATGCACGCTTGTTGATCAAATTGGCATCCAAATTTATGATCAAATTTAAATTATAAGAAACTGCTCGAAAGGGAAACTCCATCGTGCGGTTTCATCAGGGTTGGGCTTAAAGGGGGTCAAAACTGCTTGAAACGTCACGAAAGTTGGCGTGCATGCTTGTCTATCCAATATGCAAGCAAACATATGATCAGGTTTAAATTCTAAGAATCTGGTCAAAGCTGAGACTGCATCATGCAGTTTTTTTAGGGTTTGGCTTAAAGATGGCGAAAATAGCTGTCAACATCGTGAATGTTGGCATGCACTCTTATTTTCCAAATGTGGATTTAAATCTATGATTAAATTTTAATTTTGAGAAATTAGTCAAACTTGAAACTTCGTTGTGCGGGTTTGCCAAGGTTGGGCTTAAAGGGGGTGAAAATATTTTGGAATGTCTCAAAAGTTTGCATGCACGCTTGTTGATCAAATTGGCATCCAAATTTATGACCAAATTTAAATTCTAAGAAACTGCTCGAAAGGGAAACTCCATCCTGCAGTTTCATCAGGGTTGGGCTTAAAGGGGGTCAAAACTGCTTGAAACGTCGCGAAAGTTGGCGTGCATGCTTGTCTATCCAATATGCATCCAAACATATGATCAGGTTTAAATTCTAAGAATCTGGTCAAAGCTGAGACTGCCTCATGCAGTTTTGTTAGGGTTTGGCTAAAAGATGGCGAAAATAGCTCTCAACATCGTGAAAGTTGGCATGCACTCTTATTTTCCAAATGCGGATTTAAATCTATGATTAAATTTTAATTTTGAGAAATTAGTCAAACGTGAAACTTCGTTGTGCGGTTTTGCTAAGGTTGGGCTTAAAGGGGGTGAAAATATTTTGGAATGTCTCAAAATTTTGCATGCACGCTTGTTGATCAAATTGGCATCCAAATTTATGATCAAATTTAAATTCTGAGAAACTGCTCGAAAGGGAAACTCCGTCGTGCGGTTTGAATAGGGTTGGGCTTAAAGAGGGTCAAAATAGCTTGAAACGTCGCGAAAGTTAGCGTGCATGCTTGTCTATCCAATATGCATACAAACATATGATCAGGCTTAAATTCTAAGAATCTGGTCAAAGGTGAGACTGCATCATGCAGTTTTGTTAGGGTTTGGCTTAAAGATGGCGGAAATAGCTCTCAACATCGTGAAAGTTGGTATGCACTCTTATTTTCCAAATGCGGATTTAAATCTATGATTAAATTTTAATTTTGAGAAATTAGTCAAAGGTGAAACCTCGTTGTGCGATTTTGCTAAGGTTGGGATTAAAGGGGGTGAAAATATTTTGGAATGTCTCAAAAGTTTGCATGCACGCTTGTTGATCAAATTGGCATCCAAATTTATGATCAAATTTAAATTCTAAGAAACCGCTCGAAAGGGAAACTCCGTTGTGCGGTTTCAACAGGGTTGGTCTTAAAGGGGGTCAAAATAGCTTGAAACGTCGCGAAAGTTGGCGTGGATGCTTGTCCATCCAATATGCATCCAAACATATGATTAGGTTTAAATTCTAAGAATCTGGTCAAAGCTGAGACTGCATCATGTAGTTTTTTTACGGTTTGGCTTAAATATGGCGAAAATAGCTCTCAACATCGTGAAAGTTGGCATGCACTCTTATTTTCCAAATGCGGATTTAAATCAATGCTTAAATTTTAATTTTGAGAAATTAGTCAAACGTGAAACTTCGTTGTGCGGTTTTGCTAAGGTTGGGCTTAAAGGGGGTGAAAATATTTTGGAATGTCTCAAAAGTTTGCATGCATGCTTGTTGATCAAATTGGCATCAAAATTTATGATCAAATTTAAATTCTAAGAAACTGCTCGAAAGGGAAACTCCGTCGTGTGGTTTCAACAGGGTTGGGCTTAAAGGGGGTCAAAATAGCATAAAATGTCGCGAAAGTTGGCGTGCATGCTTGTCTGTCCAATATGGATCCAAACGTATGATCAGGTTTAAATTCTAAGAATCTGGTCAAAGATGAGACTGCCTCATGCAGTTTTGTTAGGGTTTGGCTAAAAGATGGCGAAAATAGCTCTCAACATCGTGAAAGTTGGCATGCACTCTTATTTTCCAAATGCGGATTTAAATCTATGATTAAATTTTAATTTTGAGAAATTAGTCAAACGTGAAATTTCGTTGTGCGGTTTTGCTAAGGTTGCGCTTAAAGGGGGTGAAAATATTTTGGAATGTCTCAAAAGTTTGCATGCATGCTTGTTGATAAAATTGGCATCCAAATTTATGATCAAATTTAAATTCTAAGAAGCTGCTCGAAAGGGAATCTCCGTGGTGCGGTTTCAACAGGGTTGGGCTTAAAGGGGGTCAAAATAGCTTGAAACGTCGCGAAAGTTGGCGTGCATACTTGTCTATCCAATATGCATCCAAACATATGATCAGGTTTAAATTCTAAGAATATTGTCAAAGCTGAGACTGCATCATGCAGTTTTGTTAGGGTTTGGCTTAAAGATGGCGAAAATAGCTCTCAACATCGTGAAAGTTGGCATGCACTCTTATTTTCCAAATACGGATTTAAATCTATGAATAAATTTTAATTTTGAGAAATTAGTCAAACGTGAAACTTCGTTGTGCAGTTTTGCTAAGGTTGGGCTCAAAAGGGGGTGAAAATATTTTGGAATGTCTCAAAATTTTGCATGCACGCTTGTTGATCCAATTGGCATCCAAATTTATGATCAAATTTAAAATCTAAGAAACTGCTCGAAAGGGAAACTCCGTCGTGCGGTTCCAACAGCGTTGGGATTAAAGGGGGTCAAAATAGCTTGAAACGTCGCGAAAGTTGGCGTCCATGCTTGTCTATCCAATATGCATCCAAACATATGATCAGGTTTAAATTCTAAGAATCTGGTCAAAGCTGAGACTGCATCATGCAGTTTTGTTAGGGTTTGGCTTAAAGATGGCGAAAATAGCTCTCAAGATCGTGAAAGGGGTTCAAAATAGCTTGAAACATCGGGAAAGCTGGCATGCATGCTTGTCTATCCAATATGCATCCAAACATATGATCAGGTTTAAATTCCAAGAATCTGGAAAAAGCTGAGACTGCATCATGCAGTTTTTTTAGGGTTTGGCTTAAAGATCGCGAAAATAGCTCTCAACATCGTGAAAGTTGGCATGCACTGTTATTTTCCAAATGCAGATTTAAATCTATGATTAAATTTTAATTTTGAGAAATTAGTCAAACGTGAAACTTCGTTGTAAGGTTTTGCTAAGGTTGGGCTTAAAGGGGGTGAAAATATTTTGGAATGTCTCAAAAGTTTGCATGCACGCTTGTTGATCAAATTGGCATCCAAATTTATGATGAAATTTAAATTCTAAGAAACTGCTCGAAAGGGAAACTCCGTCGTGCGGTTTGAACAGGGTTAGGATTAAACGGGGTCAAAATAGCTTGAAACGTAGCAAAAGCTGGCATGCATGCTTGTCTATCCAATATGCATCCAAACATATGATCAGGTTTAAATTCTAAGAATATGGTCAAAGCTCAGACTGCATCATGCAGTTTTGTTAGGGTTTGGCTTAAAGATGGCGAAAATAGCTCTCAACATCGTGAAAGTTGGCATGCACTCTTATTTTCCAAATGCGGATTTAAATCTATGATTAAATTTTAATTTTGAGAAATTAGTCAAACATGAAACTTCGTTGTGCGGTTTTGCTAAGGTTGGGCTTAAAGGGGGTGAAAATATTTTGGAATGTCTCAAAAGTTTGCATGCACGCTTGTTGATCAAATTGGCATCCAAATTTATGATCAAATTTAAAGTCTACGAAACTGCTCGAAAGGTAAACTCCGTCGTGCGGTTTCAACAGGGTTGGGCTTAAAGGGGGTCAAAATAGCTTGAAACGTCGTGAAAACTGGCGTGCATGCTTGTCTATCCAATATGCATCCAAACATATGATCAGGTTTAATTTCCAAGAATCTGGTCAAAGCTGAGACTGCATCATGCAGTTTTTTTAGGGTTTGGCTTAAAGATGGCGAAAATAGCTCTCAACATCGTGAAAGTTGGCATGCACTCTTATTTTCCAAATGCGGATTTAAATCTATGATTAAATTTTAATTTTGAGAAATTAGTCACACGTGAAACTTCGTTGTGCGGTTTTGCTAAGGTTGGGCTTAAAGGGGGTGAAAATATTTTGGAATGTCTCAAAAGTTTGCATGCACGCTTGTTGATCAAATTCGCATCCAAATTTATGATCAAATTTAAATTCTAAGAAACTGCTCAAAAGGGAAACTCCGTCGTACGGTCTCAACAGGGTTTGGCTTAAAGGGGGTCAAAATACCTTGAAACGTCGCGAAAGCTGGCGTGCATGCTTCTCTATCCAATATGCATCCAAACATATGATCAGGTTTAAATTCCAAGCATCTGGTCAAAGCTAAGACTGCATCATGCAGTTTTGTTAGGGTTTGGCTTAAAGATGGCGAAAATAGCTCTCAACATCGTGAAAGTTGGCATGCACTCTTATTTTCCAAATGCGGATTTAAATCTATGATTAAATTTTAATGTTGAGAAATTAGTCTAACGTGAAAGTTCGTTATGCGGTTTTGCTAAGGTTGGGCTTAACGGGGGTGAAAATATTTTGGAATGTCTCAAAAGTTTGCATGCATGCTTGTTGATCAAATTGGCATCCAAATTTATGATCAAATTTAAATTCTAAGAAACTGCTCGAAAGGGAAACTCCGTCGTTGGGTTTCAACAGGGTTGGGCTTAAAGGGGGTCAAAATAGCTTGAAACGTTACGAAAGTTGGTGTGCATGCTTGTCTATCCAATATGCATCCAAACATATGATCAGGTTTAAATTCCAAGAATTTGGTCAAAGCTGAGACTGCATCATGCAGTTTTGTTAGGGTTTGCCTTAAAGATGGCGAAAAAAGCTCTCAATATCGTGAAAGTTGGCATGCACTCTTATTTTCCAAATGCGGATTTAAATCTATGACTAAATTTTAATTTTGAGAAATTAGTCAAACGTGAAACTTCGTTGTGCGGTTTTGCTAAAGTTGGGCTTAAAGGGGGTGAAAACATTTTGGAATGTCTCAAAAAATTGCATGCACGCTTGTTGATCAAATTGGCATCCAAATTTATGATCAAATTTAAATTCTAAAAAACTGCTCGAAAGGGAAACTCCGTCGTGCAGTTTCAACAGGTTTCGGCTTAAAGGGGGTCAAAATAGCTTGAAACGTCGCGAAAGCTGGCGTGCATGCTTGTCTATCCAATATGCATCCAAACATATGATCAAGTTTAATTTCCAAGAATCTGGTCAAAGCTGAGACTGCATCATGCAGTTTTCTTAGGGTTTGGCTTAAAGATGGCGAAAATAGCTCTCAACATCGTGAAAGTTGGCATGCACTCTTATTTTCCAAATGCAGATTTAAATCTATGATTAAATTTTAATTTTGAGAAATTAGTCAAACGTGAAACTTCGTTGTGCGGTTTTGCTAAGGTTGGGCTTAAAGGGGGTGAAAATATTTTGGAATGTCTAAAAAGGTTGCATGCACGCTTGTTGATCAAATTGGCATCCAAATTTATGATCAAATTTAAATTCTAAGAAACTGCTCGAAAGGGAAACTCCGTCGTGCAGTTTCAACAGGTTTCGGCTTAAAGGGGGTCAAAATAGCTTGAAACGTCGTGAAAGTTGGCGTGCATGCTTGTCTATCCAATATGCATCCAAACATATGATGAGGTTTAAATTCTAAGAATCTGGTCAAAGCTGAGATTGCATCATGCAGGTTTCTTAGGGTTTGGCTTAAAGATGGCGAAAATAGCTCTAAACATCGTGAAAGTTGGCATGCACTCTTATTTTCCAAATGCAGATTTAAATCTATGATTAAATTTTAATTTTGAGAAATTAGTCAAAAGTGAAACTTCGTTGTGCGGTTTTGCCAAGGTTGGGCTTAAAGGGGGTGAAAATATTTTGGAATGTCTCAAAAGTTTGCATGCACTCTTGTTGATCAAATTGGCATCCAAATTTATGATCAAATTTAAATTCTAAGAAACTGCTCGAAAGGGAAACTCCGTCGTGCGGTTTCAACAAGGTTGGGCTTAAAGGGGGTCAAAATAGCTTGAAACGTCGCGAAAGTTGGCGTGCATGCATGTCTATCTAATATGCTTCCAAACATATGATCAGGTTTAAATTCTAAGAATCTAGTCAAAGCTGAGACTGCATCATGCAGTTTTTTTAGGGTTTGGCTTAAAGATCGCGAAAATAGCTCTCAACATCGTGATAGTTAGCATGCACTCTTATTTTCCAAATGCGGATTTAAATCTATGATTAAATTTTAATTTTGAGAAATTAGTCAAACGTGAAACTTCGTTGTGCAGTTTTGCCAAGGTTGGGCTTAAAGGGGGTGAAGATATTTCAGAATGTCTCAAAAGTTCGCATGCATGCTTGTTGATCAAATTGGCATCCAAATTTATGATCAAATTTAAATTCTGAAAAACTGCTCGAAAGGGAAACTCCGTCGTGCGGTTTCAACAGGGTTGGGCTTAAAGGGGGTCAAAATAGCTTGAAACGTCGCGAAAGCTGGTGTGCATGCTTGTCTATCCAATATGCATCCAAACATATGATCAGGTTTAAATTCCAAGAATATGGTCAAAGCTGAGACTGCACCATGCAGTTTTGTTAGGGTTTGGCTTAAAGATGGCGAAAATAGCTCTCAACATGATGAAAGTTGGCATGCACTCTTATTTTCCAAATGCGGATTTAAATCTATGATTAAATTTTCATTTTGAGAAATTAGTCAAACGTGAAACTTCGTTGTGCGATTTTGCTAAGGTTGGGCTTAAAGGGGGTGAAAATATTTTGGAATGTCTCAAAAGTTTGCATGCACGCTTGTTGATCAAATTGGCATCCAAATTTATGATCAAATTTAAACTCTAAGAAACTGCTCAAAAGGGAAACTCCGTCGTGCGGTTTCGACAGGGTTGGGGTTAAATGGGGTCAAAATAGCTTGGAACGTCACGAAATCTGGTGCGCATGCTTGTCTATCCAATATGCATCCAAACATATAATCGGGTTTAAATTCCAAGAATCTGGTCAAAGCTGAGACTGCATCGTGCAGTTTTGTTAGGGTTTGGCTTAAAGATGGCGAAAATAGCTCTCAACATCATGAAAGTTGGCATGCACTCTTATTTTCCAAATGCGGATTTAAATCTATGATTAAATTTTAATTTTGAGAAATTAGTCAAACGTGAAACTTCGTTGTGCGGTTTTGCTAGGGTTGGGCTTAAAGGGGGTTAAAATGTTTTGGAATGTCTCAAAATTTTGCATGCACGCTTGTTGATCAAATTGGCATCCAAATTTATGATCAAATTTAAATTCTAAGAAACTGCTCGAAAGGGAAACTCCGTCGTGCGGTTTCAACAGGGTTGGGATTAAAGGGCGTCAAAATAGCTTGAAACGTCGCGAAAGCTGGCGTGCATGCTTGTCTATCCAATATGCATCCAAACATATGATCAGGTTTAAATTCTAAGAATCTGGTCAAAGCTGAGACTGCATCATGCAGTTTTGTTACGGTTTGGCTTGAAGATTGCAAAAATATCTCTCAACATCGTGAAAGTTGGCATGCACTCTTATGTTCCAAATGCGGATATAAATCTATGATTAAATTTTAATTTTGAGAAATTAGTCAAACGTGAAACTTCGTTGTGCGGTTTTGCTAAGGTTGGGCTTAAAGGGGGTGAAAATATTTTGGAATGTCTCAAAAGTTTGCATGCACGCTTGTTGATCAAATTGGCATCCAAATTTATGATCAAATTTAAATTCTAAGAAACTGCTCGAAAGGTAAACTCTGCCGTGCGGTTTCAACAGGGTTGGGCTTAAAGGGGGTCAAAATAGCTTGAAACGTCGCGAAAGCTGGCGTGCATGCTTGTCTATCCAATATGCATCCAAACATATGATCAGGTTTAATTTCCAAGAATCTGGTCAAAGCTGAGACTGCATCATGCAGTTTTGTTAGGGTTTGGTTTAAAGATGGCGAAAATAGCTCTCAACATCATGAAAGTTGGCATGCACTCTTATTTTCCAAATGCGGATTTCAATCTATGATGAAATTTTAATTTTGAGAAATTAGTCAAACGTGAAACTTCGTTGTGCGGTTTTGCTAAGGTTGGGCTTAAAGGGGGTGAAAATATTTTGGAATGTCTCAAAAGTTTGCATGCACGCTTGTTGATCAAATTGGCATCCAAATTTATGATCAAATTTAAATTCTAAGAAACTGCTCGAAAGGTAAACTCTGCCGTGCGGTTTCAACAGGGTTGGGCTTAAAGGGGGTCAAAATAGCTTGAAACGTCGCGAAAGCTGGCGTGCATGCTTGTCTATCCAATATGCATCCAAACATATGATCAGGTTTAATTTCCAAGAATCTGGTCAAAGCTGAGACTGCATCATGCAGTTTTGTTAGGGTTTGGTTTAAAGATGGCGAAAATAGCTCTCAACATCATGAAAGTTGGCATGCACTCTTATTTTCCAAATGCGGATTTCAATCTATGATGAAATTTTAATTTTGAGAAATTAGTCAAACGTGAAACTTCGTTGTGCGGTTTTGCTAAGGTTGGGCTTAAAGGGGGTGAAAATATTTTGGAATGTCTCAAAAGTTTGCATGCACGCTTGTTGATCAAATTGGCATCCAAATTTATGATCAAATTTAAATTCTAAGAAACTGCTCAAAAGGGAAACTGCGTTGTGCGGTTTCAATAGTGTTGGGATTAAAGGGGGTCAAAATAGCTTGAAACGTCGTGAAATCTGGCGTGCATGCTTGTCTATCCAATATGCATCCAAACATATGATCAGGTTTAAATTCTAAGAATCTGGTCAAAGCTGAGACTGCATCATGCAGTTTTGTTAGGGTTTGGCTTAAAGATGTCGAAAATAGCTCTCAACATCGTGAAAGTTGGCATGCACTCTTACTTTCCAAATGCGGATTTAAATCTATGATTAATTTTTAATTTTGAGAAATTAGTCAAACGTGAAACTTCGTTGTGCGGTTTTGCTAAGGTTGGGCTTAAAGGGGGTGAAAATATTTTGGAATGTCTCAAAAGTTTGCATGCAAGCTGGTTGATCAAATTGGCATCCAAATTTATGATCAAATTTAAATTCTAAAAAAGTGCTCGAAAGGGAAACTTCGTCGTGCGGTTTCAACAGGGTTGGGCTTAAAGGGGGTCGAAATAGCTTGAAACGTCGCGAAAGATGGCGTGCATGCTTGTCTATCCAATATGCATCCAAACATATGATCAAGTTTAATTTCCAAGAATCTGGTCAAAGCTGAGACTGCCTCATGCAGTTTTGTTAGGGTTTGGCTTAAACATAGCGAAAATAGCTCTCAACATCGTGAAAGTTGGCATGCACTCTTATTTTCCAAATGCGGATTTAAATCTATGATTAATTTTTAATTTTGAGAAATTAGTCAAACGTGAAACTTCGTTGTGCGGTTTTGCTAAGGTTGGGCTTAAGGGGGTGAAAATATTTTGGAATGTCTCAAAAGTTTGCATGCAAGCTTGTTGATCAAATTGGCATCCAAATTTATGATCAAATTTAAATTCTAAGAAAGTGCTCGAAAGGGAAACTCCGTCGTGCGGTTTCAACAGGGTTGGGCTTAAAGGGGGACAAAATAGCTTGAAACGTCGCGAAAGCTGGCGTGCATGCTTGTCTATCCAATATGCATCCAAACATATGATCAGGTTTAATTTCCAAGAATCCGGTCAAAGCTGAGACTGCATCATGCAGTTTTGTTAGGGTTTGGCTTAAAGATGGCGAAAATAGCTCTCAACATCGTGAAAATTGGCATACACTCTTATTTTCCAAATGCGGATTTAAACCTATGATTAAATTTTAATTTTGAGAAATTAGTCAAACGTGAAACTTCGTTGTGCGGTTTTGCTAAGGTTGGGCTTAAAGGGGGTGAAAATATTTTGGAATGTTTCAAAAGTTTGCATGCATGCTTGTTGATCAAATTGGCATCCAAATTTATGATCAAGTTCAAATTCTAAGAAACTGCTCGAAAGGGAAACTCCCCCATGCGGTTTCAACAGGGCTGGCCTTAAAGGGGGTCAAAATAGCTTGAAACGTCACGAAAGTTGGCGTGCGTGCTTGTCTATCCAATATGCATCCGAACATATGATCAGGTTTACATTCTAATAATCTGGTCAAAGCTGAGACTGCATCATGCAGTTTTGTCATGGTTTGGCTTAAAGATGGCGAGAATAGCTCTCAACATCGTGAAAGTTGGCATGCGCTCTTATTTTCCAAATGGGGATTTAAATCTATGATTAAATTTTAATTTTGAGAAATTAGTCAAAAGTGAAACTTCGTTGTGCGATTTTGCTAAGGTTGGGCTTAAAGAGGATGAAAATATTTTGCAATGCCTCAAAAGTTTGCATGCACACTTCTTGATCAAATTGGCATTCAAATTTATGATCAAATTTAAACTCTAAGAAACTGCTCGAAAGGGAAACTCCGTCGTGCGGTTTCAATAGGGTTGGGCTTAAAGGGGGTCAAAATAGCTTGAAACGTCGCGAAAGTTGGCGTGCATGCTTTTCTATCCAATATGCATCCAAACAAATGATCAAGTTTAAATTCTAAGAATCTGGTCAAAGCTGAGACTGCATCATGCAGTTTTGTTAGGGTTTGCCTTAAAGATGGCGAAAATAGCTCTCAACATCATGAAAGTTGGCATGCTCTCTTATTTTCCAAATGCGGATTTAAATCTATGATTAAATTTTAGTTTTGAGAAATTAGTCAAACGTGAAACTTCGTTGTGCAGTTTTGCTAAGGTTGGGCTTCAAGGGGGTGAAAATATTTTGGAATGTCTCAAAAGTTTGCATGCACGCTTGTTGATCAAATTGGCATCCCAATTTATGATCAAATTTAAATTCTAAGAAACTGCTCGAAAGGGAAACTCCGTCGTGCGGTTTCAACAGGGTTGAGCTTAAAGGGGGTCAAAATAGCTTGAAACGTCGCAAAAGTTGGCGTGCATGCTTGTCTATCAAATATGCATCCAAAAATATGATCAGGTTTAAATTCTAAGAATCTGGTCAAAGCTGAGACTGCACCATGCAGTTTTGTTAGGGTTTGGCTTAAAGATGGCAAAAATAGTTCTCAACATCGTGAAAGTTGGCATGCACTCTTATTTTCCAAATGCGGATTAAAATCTATGATTAAATTTTAATTTTGAGAAATTAGTCAAACGTGAAACTTCGTTGTGTGGTTTTGCTAAGGTTGGGATTAAAGGGGGTGAAAATATTTTGGAATGTCTCAAAATTTTTGCATGCACGCTTTTTGATCATATTGGCATCCAAATTTATGATCAAATTTAAATTCTAAGAAACTGCTCGGAAGAGAAACTCCGTCGTGCGGTTTCAACAGGGTTGGGCTTAAAGGGGGTCAAAATAGCTTGAAACGTCACGAACGTTGGCGTGCATGCTTGTCTATCCAATATGCATCCAAACATATGATCAGGTTTCAATTCTAAGAATCTGGTCAAAGCTGAGACTACATCATGCAGTTTTGTTAGGGTTTGGCTTAAAGATGGCGAAAATAGCCCTCAACATTGTGAAAGTTGGCATGCACTCTTATTTTCCAAATGCAGATTTAAATCTATGATTAAATTTTAATTTTGAGAAATTAGTCCAACATGAAACTTCGTTGTGCGGTTTTGCTAAGGTTGGGCTTAAAGGGGGTGAAAATGTTTTGGAATGTCTCAAAAGTTTGCATGCACGCTTGTTGATCAAATTGGCATCCAAATTTATGATCAAATCTAAATTCTAAGAAACTGCTCGAAAGGGAAACTCCGTCGTGCGGTTTCAACAGGGTTGGGCTTAAAGGGGATCAAAATAGCTTGAAACGTCGCGAAAGTTGGCGTGCATGCTTGTCTATCCAATATGCATCCAAACATATGATCACGTTTAAATTCTAAGAATCTGGTCAAACCTCAGACTACACCATGTAGTTTTGTTAGGGTTTTGCTTAAAGATGGCAAAAATAGCTCTCAACATCGTGAAAGTTGGCATGCATTCTTATTTTCCAAATGCGGATTTAAATCTATGATTAAATTTTAATTTTGAGAAATTAGTCAAACGTGAAACTTCGTTGTGCGCTTTTGCTAAGGTTGGGCTTAAAGGGGGTGAAAATATTTTGGAATGTCTCAAAAGTTTGCATGCACGTTTGTTGATCAAATTGGCATTCAAATTTATGATCAAATTTAAATTGTAAGAAACTGCTCGAAAGAGAAACTCCGTCGTACGGTTTCAACAGGGTTGGGCTTAAAGGGGGTCAAAATAGCTTGAAACATCGTGAAAGTTGGCGTGCATGCTTGTCTATCCAATATGCATCCAAACATATGATCAGGTTTAAATTCTAAGAATCTGGTCAAAGCTGAGACTGCATCATGCAGTTTTGTTACGGTTTGGCTTAAAGATGGCGAAAATAGCTCTCAACATAGTGAAAGTTGGCATGCACTCTTATATTCCAAATGCAGATTTAAATCTATGATTAAATTTTAATTTTGAGAAATAAGTCAAACATGAAACTTCGTTGTGCGGTTTTGCTAAGGTTGGGCTTAAAGGGGGTGAAAATATTTTGGAATGTCTCAAAGTTTGCATGCACGCTTGTGTATCAAATTGGCATCCAAATTTATGATCAAATTTAAATTCTAAGAAACTGCTCGAAAGCGAAACTCCGTCGTGCGGTTTCAACAGGGTTGGGCTTAAAGGGGGTCAAAATAGCTTGAAACGTCGCGAAAGTTGGTGTGCATGCTTGTCTATCCAATATGCATCCAAACATATGATCACGTTTAAATTCTAAGAATCTGGTCAAAGCTGAGACTACACCATGCAGTTTTGTTAGGGTTTGGCTTAAAGATGGCGAAAATAGCTCTCAACATAGTGAAAGTTGGCATGCACTCTTATATTCCAAATGCAGATTTAAATCTATGATTAAATTTTAATTTTGAGAAATTAGTCAAACGTGAAACTTCGTTGTGCGATTTTGCTAAGGTTGGGCTTAAAGGGGGTGAAAATATTTTGGAATGTCACAAAAGTTTGCATGCACGATTGTTGATCAAATTGGCATCCAAATTTATGATCAAATTTGAATTCTAAGAAACTGCTCGGAAGGGAAACTCCGTCGTGCGGTTTCAACAGGGTTGGGCTTAAAGGTGGTCAAAATAGCTTGAAACGTCGCGAAAGTTGGATGCATGCTTGTCTATCCAATATGCATCCAAACATATGATCAGGTTTAAATTCTAATAATCTGGTCAAAGCTGAGACTGCATCATGCAGTTTTGTTAGGGTTTGGCTTAAAGATGGCGAAAATAGCTCTCAACATCGTGAAAGATGGCATGCACTATTATTTTCCAAATGCGGATTTAAATCTATGATTAAATTTTAATTTTAAGAAATTAGTCAAACGTGAAACTTCGTTGTGCGGTTTTGCTGAGGTTGGGCTTAAAGGGGGTGAAAATATTTTGGAATGTGTCAAAAGTTTGCATGCACGATTGTTGAGCAAATTGGCATCCAAATTTATGATCAAATTTAAATTCTAGGAAACTACTCGAAAGGGAAACTCCGTCGTGCGGTTTCAACAGGGTTGGGCTTAAAGGGTGTCAAAATAGCTTGAAACGTCGCGAAAGTTGGCGTGCATGCTTGTTTATCCAATATGCATCCAAACAAATGATCAAGTTTAAATTCTAAGAATCTGCTCAAAGTTGAGACTGCATCATGCAGTTTTTTTAGGGTTTGGCTTAAAATGGCGAAAATAGCTCTCAACATCGTGAAAGGTTGCATGCACTCTTATTTTCCAAATGCCGATTTAAATCTATGATTAAATTTTAGTTTTGAGAAATTAGTCAAACGTGAAACTTTGTTGTGCGGTTTTGCTAAGGTTGGGCTTCAAGGGGGTGAAAATATTTTGGAATGTCTCAAAAGTTTGCATGCACGCTTGTTGATCAAATTGGCATCCAAATTTATGATCAAATTTAAATTCTAAGAAACTGCTCGAAAGGGAAACTCCGTTGTGCGGTTTCAACAGGGTTAGGCTTAAAGGGGGTCAAAATAGCTTGAAACATCACGAAAGTTGGCGTGCATGCTTGTCTATCCAATATGCATCCAAACATATGATTAGGTTTAAATTCTAAGAATCTGGTCAAAGCTGAGACTGCATCAT
>LPNX011058651.1:128926-165377 GCA_001517045.1 Pseudotsuga menziesii | reverse complement strand
GACATGTGTATATATATATATATATATATATATATATATATATATATATATATATATATATAACATTTTATTTAATCCATATCGTATTATGATAATTATAATTATAATTATAATTATTGATATGTGATAAGCTAATTTCCAATGTAGTGGGATGCACTAAAAATAAATAAAATTCTATTTTAAAATTTAAATAAATAAATTTGACCCTAATTTGTTTTTATCTTTTCTAGCAATTTCATAGTTCTTCTATCATCTTTCAGCACAAATACTATGTGAAATGTATTTTAATAACTTTTAAAATTAATTTTATGATAATGATACGCTTGTCACTTCCTATATATATGAAATTTGTTTTTATAACTCAATGGACACAAGCTCACAATGTTTCAACAAGGACATCTCAAATTCAATTGATCAAACTAACAACCATTAAACACACACAAACTAATTATTTCTTTTATTTTTTTAATATGTTTGAGTTCAATTAAAATAAAATACATGAAAATAAAATAATCAATCTCATTATTTAACATTTAATTTTATTGATTCGTTCAAATTGTTATGCAAGAATAAATGTTAGTATCTTGTGATTTATACTTTTAGGAACAAGAAAATGTGTTTGACAATTCCACTTTTACATTCAATGATGATACTAAAACTCTTTTTGAAATACATGGTACAAGAAGTTTTAAAGTTTATAGGCCTTGAAAATGAAGTAATAGGTGATGGCTATATTAATTATGATAATATATTTTATTTTTTTCATATTGATTAAATCTCCTTATTCTTACACAACACTCATCATTAAAGAGGAATTTACACAATAATGTTTCGGTTGAAACAATTAATGAAAGTTATCCTATCAAAAAAATCATTCAACTTTTACATTTTAAAATTTATTATTTGGCTATCATAGTTTACACTTTATTATTAATTATTAAAGTTCAGTCTTCACTATGTCTAGATTCTAGTTTGGTGCAAAATAAATAAAAAGTTTCTTATATGGATGAAGGAAATCTTTCAATTCAAACTAATTCATTTCGAGAAGAAAATAATACTTTTCTATTTCTTCTGATGTCATTCGAAATGCTGATTTGGTTTATAATTTAGAAAGGCATACAATCTTTCTCATGTTGTCGATGACACTCAAGTGCTTCATCACAAGGTGGTGGTCAGATCGGGATCTTATGTCACTTATCCTAATCTTGAATGTGTAATGCAACATTAGGTAATTTATTTTGTCAATGAAGTGGGATCCCGAACGGTGGGGAAGGTGGTTTTCACTCAGCCCACTAGGGATCAAATCCCACCTAGACATGACCTGTTGTGATAAGGCTCAAAGGGTAGATGCCCCTTGGATAGGCTACCACCCCTTGTCGGGATTGGAGTCCGGGACGTCTCGGCCCTTGCTGAGTCACAAGTTTTTGGTATATCCTGGCTTGCGGGTTGTCGGATATATCTAGGGGTTTATAGTGGCAGCCGGCGGCTTTGAACCTGGGCCTGGCCCAGGTAATCCCGACGAGTTATCGATTTCCCTACTTAAAAAAACATTAAGTAATTTATTCTAAGCTAATGTAAAATATTTTTTTTTCTTTTCAATTTAGTAATGAATCATGATATTTTTTTACAAGAAACATTCAATTTTCTAATCACGATCTTCATGACATTCTTTCTAAGTATGATCCTGACGTATCTTTTCTTTTCAACACTAAAAGACGTCCAATCTTTTCTTTTCAACACTAAAAGACGTCCAATTTGCTTTTTGTGATCCAATTGAAAGCTTAGTTAGAAGAATCATTTGGAAGAAATTTCCACGTCAATGTTTTTCTTTGTAAATACAAAATTAGATTTAATTCTTCCAATTTTTGGATATGTAATATCAAGTTTAAATTACTAATACTTCACTCATTTGCTTTTGCAAGATATTAGTTACTTTGATGGTTTCACTAAAAATTTGAGATTATTTAGTTTTTTTGGTTCATTCTAGTAATGTACAATTTCTTTAACAAGGTGAGCTGCTATAGGCAGCAAGTTCCTGCCATCAGATATAAAATACTATGCAAATGTTGAATCTACTTCATTTGCCTTGTATTGTTTCCTTCTATTGTGATGATAGCTTGATTATGGGTGTTTGTCCTACATAATACCTCTTTGTACCTCTTGGAATTATTCAAAGATATGGTTGATGTCCATCTGTCCATATAGAGAACCTTCCTCTAGAGAGGAAAGACTAGGCAGAGTTTTCATCTGAACCACTTTGACTACTCTCATGGCTTCTTCTCTTAATGCATACAATTAGTGCCTAGCTTCCTAACACTGTATCGCTAATGTAGTGTCTGAGCTAATGAGAATGCCTCTTTTAACATTGCATTGTTGAATCCATTCATCTAACAATGGTTTCAGGAAGGAGTCAAGTCAATGAATGTGTCTACCTTATATGGCAATGGGTTTGAGGCTTTTTCCAATTTGTAAGTATTCCAGTTACAGTTAATATTTTGTTGATAATGGCTATAGTTGGCATTCAAAATATGATTCTTATTTCCAATTGTTGAAAAATTGGTTATGGCTTTGGATTGGGATTATGTATTCATTTCCAATTATAGAGAAGCATGTTATCAATAGTGTATCAATATTGGTTTGCTAAAAGCATTGGCATAACTGCGAATCGAGCTCAAGCTGGTTTCTTCATTGCAAGTATGTCTATTTATTCTGATACTAAGCATGTGCACAAACTATGTTCTTGTAAAAGAAAGAACGTACAAAAGCTATATCAGACCAATGGTTTCAATTGTTTGTTTTAAAACAAGCAATGTTGCAATTGCAAAGGTATAGTTCTTATGTTGAATGCGGGGAATTTATTGTATGGGTTTAGATGTCAAGGCTTCATTGTTTATGTCTACATATGTATGCATCCACTCACATAGAGTTATCATGCTATAAGTATAAAATACACCCAGTTAGTACAAGAAAGAGGCCAAGAGGGAGGAGTGGCGTTCATTCTGCAGTTTACAGTTTGGGTAATGGTGATCATCAAATTTTCTGTTTCTCTGTAATTACACATGGTTTCTAAATGATGCATTTGCTATTATAATTGTGTTGAGGCCTGGAAATTCGCAGGCAACAACAGAAAGGGATTCTCCCCAGTCAACGTTCCCAACTAGCCCGTGACTGTTTATTATGGGGAATCCGTCCAGTTTGCAGTCCGGCTACCGTAAGTCAAAGAAACAAAAACAAAGGTTTTACCGGTTGCGGCCTGGTCCACCGTGTATATTTTTGTATTTTTCGACTTATGTATGAGATGCATATGCCTACTTAACCATGCAGGGTGACAAGGATGCATGGAGTATTCACAATGTGATGCGCAGGTTCTTACCTCTCGTCTTAGGCTCACAAGCATCTAAATCACATATGCAAAAATAAAACTAACTACCTACCTATCTATCTATCTATCTATCCCCGGGGAGCGAACTTTAACTTATTTGTGAGTAATGTGAATTGTGCATGTATCATAAAGAGAGATTACATATAGCTAATATTTCTTCCTATAACACATGAATGATTAAAGATATTTCAACAATCAGTTAGCTAATTGTTTTATGAACATCATACATTACTCATGGTGGTAATTCCACAACATAAACCAGAAATCATCTAAACAAGAACATAGGTTCTGAGAGCTAGAACGATCTCACGATTAATGGACAAAAATCTAGAAAAACAAAATAGTTCATCTTTCAGCCATCCACTGCATAACATTTGAAAGTGCCACCAATCTTTCTCCAACAAGCAAATAATGCTTCTTTAGTGCAAAGAGAAATAGTTCTTCTTACAATATTGTTTCCATGTCTAACTGGGAAAAATCCCTTTTCTTCCTCTAAGTCTATTACATTTATACAAAAAGGTGAGACGGTTGGGCTGCCCAAAGTAACATTTGGGCTTCCCAACTCTTCGTTTCCCAATGCTTGACTTTTCTCAAAGGTTTTTCAAAAAATGTTACATATTACAAAAAAAAATGACCGATCCTTTACGAGGAGGGCCCCACTTGGGCATCTAGAAATTTCTTCCATGCTAAAGCTTCAGAGGCAATGCCCTCAAATGCACAAGGCTCTAAAAACTGAATATTAATCTCACGCTTAGCAGCCTGGTCCTTTATGGCCTCAATCCTGGCTGCACTCAATCGAAGCTGGTCTTCCAGAAGCTGCACGTTGATAGCTGAATGATCTACTTCGTTTTTCAAGATTTGATCATTCAGGGCTTTAATCTACTGTACTTTAGCTTCCTCTTCCTAGTATCTCTTCTGCAGCAGCTACACAAAGGCATTGTGATCCGGGAAAGCCTCAAGCCTCTGCTCAGCCTCCATCTGGCACCGGTTGTAGGTAATGAGAAGTCTCCTGAAAAACTCGGTGCATGCTCCTTTTGTTTTCTTAACTAATTTTTTGAAATCCTCCGCGGTATTTATGGAAAATTCCAATAAGTCATAATCCCACTTGAGGGCCTGTGTATCCTTTGATGGCAGTTCTGCTGGATTTTCTTCCTAGTTTTCCAGCCTTGCCATTCTTGCAGTCAGGACTTCAAGGACATCCTAAGATCGATCTACAAAGTAACAGGAGGTCTCCAGGATTTCCTCCAATCTGCTATCTACCTGCAACACCTTGCACCTTTCTCCTTCTATAGCAGTCTGTAGCTGCAGCATCTTCGTATTCTGGTCCAAGATGTGCTCTTTGAATGGTTGGAGGTTAAGCTGCTGCTCCGTTGCTTCCTCTAGAGCAGTTGTTAGAGAAGAAATCTGCTCTTGATGTTTCTCTCTCTGTTCTTGGGAGTGCATCTCATTGGCCTGCAAGATAATCTTCTAGCTCTTCTACCTTCTCCTGCAGCCGTTCCTTTTCTATCTTCAGCTCTTGACATTCTTTCTGCACTTTCTCCAGAGCCTCCTGTGTATTTTCCATAACCTGTCTTTCTACTTGGAGGGCCTGTACTTCAGCTGTTGAGGACTTCATTTCCCTTTGCATATCTTCATATTTCCTCTTAAGCCTATTGCTTTCTTCTCTCTCTCTCCTCAATGTATCTTTCAACTGAGCAGAGGACTTCTTGGACTGCTCCAAGTCAGTTATTACCTTGTCCATGTTATCTTCTGAGGCGTGGATTAGTGCAGTCCCGGCTCTCAGGGTGAATCTTGGATATTGGTCTGTTCCTAACATAACAGCTGTATCCGTGATCATTTTACCAGGCATATCTCCTGTTTCAACCCTCTTTTCTGTTCTCTTTATTATCCTCTTTGTAGCCCTTTCATAAAACACAGTGTTAAAATTAGGAATTTCTTCTCCCTTTTTCTGCACAAAGGGGACCAGCTTCAGCGTGCAGACCATGGGTGTGCTGGCAATAGGTACTTGTGGGTCCTGAACCTCAGGGTTCTCCACGTCCTGGGTCTACCCTGCAGCTGTTTCAGAAGCTGACTGCTCTGTCTGTGTCAACTTTAGCCTTTCAGCTTCTTGCTTTTGAAGCTCCTCATCCATCTTCCTTTTCTTTTCTTCTTCTTCTTTCTTAGCTGCTTCTTTTGCTTTCTCAGCTGCTTCCTGAGTAGCTTTTCTTTTCTCTTCTTCTTCTGTGTGCAGCCACCCTGCAGCTTCTTGCTCCAACCTCTGGGCTTCCTCATCTCTCTTTATGGCCTCTTCATCAGCCTTCGCTTGTTCGTCACCCTTCCCACCTTTTGTGGTAATCTTCTTCTTAAACCTTCTTCGCAAGGCTGTCATGTTTACTGCATTTCAGAAGATGGACTCCTCTCGATCCCAATGGTGGGCATACTCAAAATGCACATTGTGTTCTTTACAGTGTTCAGCCACTTTGCCTTGAGTATCATTTCTACGGAAGGGCATTTCGCCAAAATGAAATCTTTCCAGTTCTTCTTCAAATTCATCGGCTTTCTTCACTTTTGTGAACTTGTAGCTTCCTAACTTGAAGGGAAAAGGGGGATAGGTAGTCTTCTTGTGCTCAAATAGAAAACTGCCTATTCCATCCAGGAACACTTGTCTGACTGCCTCCTTGTGAATAAGGTAATCAGTTGCATATTTGGGTAGCAGGGAAGGTGCTCTCGAACCTCCAAACATCTTGAAGTACAGGCCATTTTCAGTCAAATAGTAGTCTGCATACTCCACTATTACTTGCAGTGCCTCTTCTAACATACAATCACACTCCTTTAGGAAAGTGAGTGTGTGTAAGGGCATGATAAAGTGTTCACATACTTCTCGATAATGGTTGTGATATTTGTGTGCCCACAACGGTTTATAGGCAGCATAGATAGGCATTCTTTCCCTATCCCATATGCACCTGAGTTCGGGGAAAGGCTGATTACACAATATGCAATCAATGAGTATGGAACTCATATAGAATTCAGACCTCTTATGGGCCACTCCTCCCAAAGCTGAGGCCAAGCAAGCTAAAATACTATTTGATACAAGGCTAGCCCAGTTGAAAATTGTCCCCTGGGTTACAACATGAAAAATGATGGATATCCACATCAACTTGAAGAACCTACCATGTGCTCTTCCAAAAATCCTATTTAGCATCAAATCTATGAACCTATACGGAGCCCTTAAGCTTGCCGTATCATAATCACCCGTCGATCTATATCTGTAGTGTTTTCCCTGCAACAACATCCTTTTAATAGTTTCTACCAGGTCCATTCTGATGTTGTTCAGCCAATCATCAGATAAAAATACTTGGGCTTCTGGCAGGTGGTAAGCCAACGCTACATATCCAGGTCTATATGCAGCATAGCCCTGTCTTTCAACATTTTCCAGAATCATTGTTGTGACATATGCCCGGGGCAGAATCCATCCGATTACCTCAGAGCACGGGAACAACTCTGGCCTTCTGGTGATCTTCATCAGTGAATATCTTTCTATGTTGGCATATATGGACTCTTCTTTTAAGCCCATGTCAAGAACCTCTCTGTGGGTGATCAATCTATATACTTCCCCCCACTGGTATTCAGGTTCGATACCAGAAATGCACTTAGTGTCTTCATAAATGTATTCAGTTTTAGTGACAACTTCTACTTCTGGCTCTTCTTCGACCATAGGGGCCTTCTTCCTTTGTCTCTTTGACATTGTGAGCTCTTCCCGCCATAAAATTGTAACATTAAGCCCTTGTGGTTGAGTGACAAACTGGTATACATTAATGTGCAGTGTGCCATTTATTTCATGATTAACATGATAGCAATCAGTAAATGAAGCAAATATATGCATGTATAAACTGAAATGGCCTAACTAACAGAACTATTAAACCCAATGTGCAGCGTTCAGTGACTTAGTTTATGTCTAGCATGATCAAACATAGTTATATACAGTAAAATGTGCAATCTACCACTACTGTAGGATATTAAACAATTCTATCAACCATATTCAAAACGGAAATAGATCTACATTAATATGCAACAAATATCGGCTCTCTGTGCACTCCATGGTCGTTTCGCTGTGTGGTAAAGACAGTGGTAACTTCACGGTTTTCTTCAACGGCGCCATGCTCACCCACTAAGAGTAATGACATCCATTTCAGTAGGCTAGGGGTTCGACACTAAGCTCGAATGAGGTCGCGCGGAACCGTGTGATGAAAACGATTGGGGTTCAAATGACACGGAAAACCAAAAACATTACAAACAGTCCCAAACCCCCAAGGAAGGCCATGGAAAACCGATCTCCTACCCACCATCATTACATAGGGTGGTTTGGCGCAGACAACGTAACGGCCGTCTGCGCCAAGCCCCCTCACTCTCTATGCGCGGGGTTGCAAAATAAATGGCGGTGAGGGGAAAACTACTCCGCATGTCAAACTGCCCTCCCATGGTCTACTATGATACGAAATCCTCCAAATATATATACAATTACGGGGTCGAGTAAATGGTCAGGAAAACAAACCACCGTAGCAAGCATAACCACCAAACGTTCAACGGAAAGGTAAAGGAAAACGAAGCCTACCTGGCACTGATGTGTAACCGGCGTGTATGGCGGGACGAAGATAGTCAGGCTTCCACAGTTGCCACCTGGATGTGGGTACCAGCACTAGGGTCCAAACAAGCTCGAGCACTCGATAGCACGATAGCGACAGAGCATGGCGGTCAAAAAATAACAATAGAATAATCTAACACCTCAACCCCGTATATATAGTCAACCACAACGGGCGACCAAAGATCGGATGGTGGAGAGATTTTGAATCAGAAGATGAAAGCAAACGCCCTTCCGCAACGACGGATGATCGAAGCGCCAAGCCATCCACAACGAGTAAATTTAAGTCAAAAGCAACATGCATACACATCGGAAGGGCTAGTGTTTATTTCATCCACAACGGCGGAACCGTAAAGTGCACCATCGTCCGCAACGTCGGGAATTAAGTTGGAAGCGGAAAGTCTAAGAGATCGGAAAGAAAAAGCGTTCAGCAGCCACAATGGCGGAGCTAACAAAAGGTCCAACCTTCCGCAACGACGGGCTTAAAATGACTCAAACGGCCCGAAGGAGAAAACTTCTGACAGCCGCAACGGCGGCAGTCGAAGACTTACGGGTTCAATGTAAAAAATCAAAGGGGGAGAAAAACTTCAAGCCATAATCAAGATAGATTGCGATTTACCGTCTGCAACTCCAGAAGGAGAAGGCTCCCCACAGCCGCAAGGGTGGAAACCCGTGACTTATGGAATCGATGGAAATGACAAACGGACCCGAAATGTCAAAGCACTGATCGGAAGAGCAAGCATTTTTCCTTCCACAATGGCGGAGAAATAAATGATGAAATTTTTGATGCCAAAACACAAAAGCAGTCGATGAAAATCAATCGAAACGGGAGAAAATTCGAAGTTAAAACCGAAATTCTATTTGTAATGGCGGAGAAAGAAATGACAAGTCCTTTCGATTCAAACATGTTGTAAATGCGTTTAACAAGAGAATTGAAGTTTGATCAGACATTGGATCTTTTCAAGTATTAAAGCAAGTGGTAGATCAATCCAATCATAGGAAAACAAAGAAGAAAATCAATTAATCCAAAGCAAAGTAGGGTCCTAAATTTTTTTGGAATTTTGGGAAATTGTTGCATCTGCAACAATTGGCGACTACTTGGTGAACCCCATATTTCTAAACTAACATCTTCCTAGCGCAAGACCGTCTGAATAAAAATTGAAATCTTCTAGATGTTTGTATCCTTAGGCTGGCCAACTTAAGCATTTAAACCGTTGAGAAGTAGTCCATTCTTTGGGAAATGGTAACATCAGAAATATTGCAAGTCTGAATGACTCTTTTGAGGCCTAATAAATGAGGTTTATTTTACCCGTCCTTAGGTAGTTTCATGCTTGGACGCCACAAGATTGTAACAGATAGTAAACAACATTATCCTTTTGTTCCTCATTCCCATGCCAATTGCACTTTTGTGGCATTAGAACTTTAGTTCTTTTGAGTCCTCCATTTGCTTTTCTTTCTTAATTTTATTCAGGCTCCTCTATCCCATAGTGCCCTTTTGTGTGAGAGAAGAATTGGCATTTCATCTCACGGACAGAGAGGAACTTTCGGCAATTTGAAATTCATGCTTTTTTATATTTTTCTTTGATATGTCTTGTTTCTTTTAAGGAGTTTTGACCCTTGATAGCTTTTAGCTTTTTCTGAAATCATGGCATGGGATCATTTATATATGATATATCGTTTACTCTGCATCCTTTCCGTGGGTCTTTCGCTGTCACCCCCTTTGATATTAAGATGTGAAATTGATGGAGCCTCGAAATAGTATTCCAGACCTCTTTTACTTCTGAGTTATTTACAGGGTTAAGTAAGACTTCAATGAATGCATGGCCAGTTAGGGACACTGCTACTAGGAGACATTCTATACTTTAAAGCACAGTATTTTGCTCAAGATTTTAGTTAATAAAGAACCCTGATGTTTCCATTGCAACCAAAAGTTTGCCTCTTTATTCAAAACCAAAGACTTAGCAATAAAGCATTTAAAATAAAAGAAAACACCATTCAAAGTAATAAATCGAAGCAAACAGCATTAAAGAAAACAACACAATTTATTTATGTACAAAGCAAAAAGAAAAGAAAAAAAATAAAAATTCGCCCACTCCTGAAGAATCTTCAATCAAACGAGTTAAGGGATGGCCTGGATTATAGACATGAGATATCTAACCATGGTCTAGCTGTGCTATTTTTGCAATTGAACACATTTCTACTATCCTACATTCATCCTTTTCATCCTGAGGAAGTTGAAGGAGCTCAGGCTGATAGTTAATCTTAGAACTGGCCTTTCTTTCTATAAGATGTCTTATCTTAAGCTCAATCAGATAATTTCCCAAGACAGAATCAGTAGATTCATTTCCCTCTCCTAGCCCAGTAACATTGTGCTTCATGCAGGGCTCTCTTAAAATATTAATCAGGTTTGGGCTACCCTTCTGAGGCAACCATAGGTGTGACCAGTCTGAAGCAAAGTAACCATCTAGTCATGCTGACCAGTATCGATTCAAGATCAATCCATAGCCATCAGGTATGTCTTCTACTACAATATCAAGGCACTGACATATCTTTTTATTTGCAGACAATCGAATCAGAACATTCTTCATCTCCCCCACCACTTTGACACTAGTCTTGTCTAGTTGAGTGACGTCCCAATCAGTAGGTATTAGCTACCCATTAATTTTTTTGCAGATTACAAGAGGCATAAAATTCACCGATGATCCAGAGTCAACCAGACAATTATGCACCTTATGGTTCAGAATCTCCAGAGTTAAAAGGAAAGGTGGGGTGCTAGTTTTCCTTTCCCCAGTTGATTCGACCTTTTCTTCCACAGGTTGTTTTTTTGTGGGTATCTCCTTTTCAACATCCTCAACTTTTTCAGCGCTTCTTTCCTCAACATCTTCCACAGGTTTGACAGTCTCATTGCTCGGTTCTACCTCTTGGTTGAGGGTAGTGACTTTAAGTGGTTTATCTTCATTACTGACATCTGCCTGTCTCTTGACATTCTTTTGCAATATTTTGATCTTCGAAATTGTTAAATCCATGTCCTTTGTTGCTGTAGGTGTGCATTCATTTTTGAGGGCGCTCTCTTCAGTGTCAAATAGCGAGACACCATCCCATGAAAACATGGTGTCATTATCCTGTTTCTCCATAGTATGGTTTTTATTTTCCTCTTTACCACTGTCCTTGGTTAATTTAGAATCTAGCAGCCGATTCATAACCAATGTCATTGAATTCAACCATTGAGGACACTTCTTTTCAGAATGAGGCTGTTGGTGAAAAGTGCAGAAATTGTCTCCTCCTACTTCTGTTATATTCATTGAGGCTAAATTTGGGGAAGGTATTTTCCATTGGTTGCTATCCTCTTTTTTTGGATAGTATGGTTTGTAAGTTTTCCGCATTTCCCTTTCTTTTTCCAGATCTATGATTCAGTTGGATAGTTTTTGCATCATCTTCAGCATACCTTGATAATCATGTGCTTGTTCCTCTTTAGGTTTAGACAGCAATAACGTTCTTCTCTCGATAGTCTTTTCTCTCAGTTGCTCAGGATAGTCCTCTATGCTTTCCTTTTCAGCTTCTACCCTTTCTGCTTCTTCGTAAGTCTCTACCAATGTAGGTTTGGCTTTCATCTTGGAAAACATGGCCAGCTCAGGTCCTAAGGCTGAGGTATAATATTCAATTAAGAATTTGTCTGAGGGTCTGTCAGCTTCAGAAAAGTTCTTTAGGTATATTGAAAATCTTTGAGTGAAACTCCGTACCTTCTCATTCTTCTCTTTCCTTAACAAACCAAGACCTTTCATCAATGATGCATGAGTTCTCTGAGCTGCATATTTATTTCTGAATATTCTTTCAAAAGTATTCCAATCTGGAATTGAGTTTGCAGGCAGAGCAAAATACCATGAAGCAGCTGCCCCTTTCAAGGTATGAGGAAATAATCTACAAAAAACATCTTCGTACTCCCCAGCCCTTAAACCTTCTACCGCCAAATAGAAAATTTGTAAGTGGTCATCTACAACAATCCTTTCCTCAGGGTCAAACTTAGGCAGTAGCTTATCAAAATCTTGAGGCAGGTTATGCAATGGAGGTGTGAGGTTCAAAGGGTTTCTAGCTTTCCAAGCAGGCAATGGGTTGGGGTGATTCACAATTACACCAGCCATGAGCATAGGAAAAAGAACAAAGCCTGAGTAAAGAGCAACGTAGGGTGAGAACAGGCTTTCTTACCTCAAAGGTATAACCGAAACCTGTAAGTTCTTGGGTTGAGTCGAAAGTTTCAAAACATCTGCTGGTAAGGTAATCTTGGGAAAATAAGTTTCCACGGCCAGCCATGCACTGGCGGCCCTCCTTCTAGCGCTAGAACTGTTGAGGCCTGGAAATTCGCAGGCAACAACAAAAAGGGATTCTCCCCAGTCAACGTTCCCAACTAGCAAATAACTGTTTGGTATGGGGAATCCATCCGGTTTGCGGTCCGGCTACCGTAGGTCAAAGTAACAAAAACAAAGGTTTTACCGGTTGCGGCCTGGTCCACCGTGTATATTTTTGTATTTTTTGACTTATGTATGAGATGCATATGCCTACTTAACCATGCAGGGTGATAAGGATGCAGGGAGTATTCACAATGTGATGTGCAGGTTCTTACCTCTCGTCTTAGGCTCACAAGCATCTAAATCACATATGAAGAAATAAAACTAACTACCTACCTATGTATCTATCTATCTATCCCCCGGGAGCGAACTTTAACTTATTTGTGAGTAATGTGAATTGTGCATGTATCATAAAGAGAGATTACAGATAGCTGATATTTCTTCCTACAACACATGAATGATTAAAGATATTTCAACAATCAGTTAGCTAATTGTTTTATGAACAGCACACATTACTCATGGTGGTAATTCCACAAAATAAACCAGAAATCATCTAAACAAGAACATAGGTTCTGAGAGCTAGAACGATCTCACGATTAATGGACAAAAATCTGGAAAAACAAAATAGTTCATCTTTCAGCCATCCACTGCATAACATTTGAAAGTGCCACCAATCTTTCTCCAACAGGAAAACAATGCTTCTTTATTGCAAAGAGAAATAGTTTTTCTTACAATATCGTTTCCATGTCTAACTGGGAAAAATACCTTTTCTTCCCTCTAAGTCTATTACATTTATACAAAAAGGTGAGACAGTTGGGCTTCCCAAAGTAACCTTTGGGCTTCCCAACTCTTCGTTTCCCAACGCTTGACTTTTCTCAAAGGTTTTTCACAAAATGTTACATATTACAAAAAAAAATGACCGATCCTTTACGAGGAGGGCCCCACTTGGGCATCTAGAAATTTCTTCCATGCTGAAGCTTCAGAGGCAATGCCCTCAAATGCATAAGGCTCTAAAAACTTAATATTAATCTCAAACTTAGCAGCCTGGTTCTTTATGGCCTCAATTCTAGCTGCACTCAATTGAAGCTGGTCTTCCAGAAGCTGCACGCTGATAGCTGAATGATCTACTTCGTTCTTCAAGATCTGATCATTCAGGGATTTAATTTGATGTACTTTAGCTTCCTCTTCCTGGTATCTCTTCTGCAGCAGCTCCACAAAGGTGTTGTGATCCGGGAAAGCCTCAAGCCTCTGCTCGGCCTCTATCTGGCACCGGTTGTAGGTAATGAGAAGTCTCTTGAAAAACTCGGTGCATGCTCCTTTTGTTTTCTTAACTGATTTTTTGAAATCCTCCGCAGTATTTATGGCAAATTCCAGTAATTCATAATCCCACTTGAGGGCCTGTGTATCCTTTGATGGCAGTTCTGCTGGAGTTTCTTCCTTGTTTTCCAGCCTTGCCATTCTTGCAGTCAGGACTTCAAGGACGTCCTGAGATCGATCTACAAAGTAAGAGGAGGTCTCCAGGATTTCCTCCAATCTGCTATCTACCTGCAGCACCTTGCACCTTTCTCCTTCTATATCAGTATGTAGCTACAGCATCTTCGCCTTCTGGGCCAAGATGTGCTCTTTGAACAGTTGGAGGTTAACCTGTTGCTCCCTTGCTTCCTCTAGAGCAGTTGTTAGAGAAGAAATCTACTCTTGATGTTTCTCTCTCTGTTCTTGGGAGTACATCTCACTGGCCTGCAAGATAATCTTTTGCTGCTCTTCTATCTCTTCTACCTTCTCCTGCAACCGTTCCCTTTCTATCTCCAGCTCTTGACATTCTTTCTACACTTTCTCCAGAGCCTCCTGTGTATTTTCCATAACCTGTCTTTCTACTTGGAGGGCCTGTACTTCAGCGCTTGAGGACATTATTTCCCTTTGCATCTCTTCATATTTCCTCTTAATCCTATTGCTTTCTTCTCTCTCTCCTCAATGTATCTTTCAACTGAGCAGAGGACTTCTTAGACTTCTCCAAGTCAATTATTACCTTGTTTATGTTATCTTCTGAGGCATGGATTAGTGTAGTCCCAGCTCTCAGGGTGAATCTTGGATCTTGGTCTATTCCTAACATAACAGCCATATATGTGATCATTTTATCAGGCATATCTCATATTTCAACCCTCTTTTCTATTCTCTTTATTATCCTCTTTGTAGCCCTGTCATAAAACACAGTGTTAAAATCAGGGATTTCTTCTCCCTTTTTCTGCACAAAGGGGACCAGCTTCAGCGTGGGGACCATGGGCGTGCTGGCACCAGGTACTTGTGGGTCCTGAACCTCAGGGTTCTCCACGTCCTGGGTCTGCCCTACAGCTGTTTCAAAAGCTGACTGCTCTGTTTGTGTCAACTTTAGCCTTTCAACTTCTTTCTTTTGAAGCTCCTCATCCAACTTCCTTTTCTTTTCTTCTTCTTCTTTCTTAGGTGCTTCTTCTGCTTTCTCAGCTGGTTCCTGAGTAGCTTTTCTTTTCTCTTCTTCTTCTGTGTGCGGCCACCCTGCAACTTCTTGCTCCAACCTCTGGGCTTCCTCATCTCTTATTCTTGCCTCTTCATCAGCCTTGGCTTGTTCGTCTCCCTTCCCACCTTTTGTGGTAATCTTCTTCTTAAACCTTATTCCCAAGGCTGTCATGTTTACTGGATTTCGGAATATGGAATCCTCTCGATCCCAATGGTGGGCATACTAAAAATTCACATTGTGTTCTTTACAGTGTTCAGCCACTTTTCCTTGAGTATCATTTCTACGGAAGGGCATTTCGCCAAAATGAAATCTTTCTAGTTCTTCTACAAATTCATCGGCTTTCTTCACTTTGGTGAACTTGTAGCTTCCTAACTTGAAGGGAAAAGGGGGATAGGCAGTCTTCTTGTGCTCAAACAAAAAGCTGCCTATTCCATCCAAGAACACTTGTCTGACTACCTCCTAGTGAATAATGTAATCAGTTGCGTATTTGGGCAGCAGGGAATGTGCTCTTGAACCTCCAAGCATCCTGAAGTACAGGCCATTTTCAGTCAAATAGTAGTCTGCATACTCCGCTATTACTTGTAGTGCCTCTTCTAACATACAATCACACTCATTTAGGAAAATGAGTGTGTGTAAGGGCATGATAAAGTGTTCACATACTTCTTGATAATGGCTGTGATATTTGTGTACCCACAGCGGTTTATAGGCAGCATAAACAGGCATTATTTTCCTATCCTAGATGCATCTGAGTTCAGGGAAAGGCTAATTACACAATATGAAATCGATTAGTATGGAACTCATATAGAATTCAGACCTCTTTTGGGCCACTCCTCCCAAAGCTGAGGCCAAGCAAGCTGAAAGACTATTTGATACAAGGCTAGCCCAGTTGAAAATTTTCCCCTGGGTTGCAACATGACAAATTATGGGTATCCACATCAACTTGAAGAACCTATAATGTTCTCTTCCAAAAATCCTATTTAGCATCAAAGATATGAACCTATAAGGAGCCCTTAAGCTTGTCGTATCACAATCACCCGTCGGTCTATGTCTGTAGTGTTTTCCCTGCAACAGGATCCTTTTAAGAGTTTCTATCAGGTCCATTCTGATGTTTTTCATCCAATCATCATATAAAAATACTTGGGCTTCTGGCAGGTGGTAAGCCAACGCTACATATCCAGGGCTATATGCAGCATAGCCCTGTCTTTCAACATTTTCCAGAATCATTATTGTGACATCTACCTGGGGAAGAATCCATCCGATTACCTCAGAGCACGGGAACAACTCTAGTCTGGTGGCGATCTTCATCAGTGAAGATCTTTCTATGTTGTCATATATGGACTCTTCTTCTAAGCCCATGTCAGGAACCTCTCTGCGGGTGATCAATCTATATACTTCCCCCCACTGGTATTCAGGTTCGATAGCAGAAATGCACTTAGTGTCTTTGTAAATGTATTCAGTTTTAGTGACAACTTCTACTTCTGGCTCTTCTTCGACCATAGGGGCCTTCTTCTTTTTTCTCTTTGACATTGTGAGCTCTTCTTGCCATAAAATTGTAACATTCAGCCCTTGTGGCAGAGTGACAAACTGGTATACATTAATGTGCAGTGTGCCATTTCTTCCATGATTAACATGATAGAAATCAGTAAATGAAGCAAATATATGCATGTATAGACTGAAATGGCCTAACTAACAGAACTATTAAACCCAATGTACAGTGTTCAATGACTTAGTTTATGTCTAGCATGATGAAACATAGTTATATACAGTAAAATGTGCAATCTACCACTGCTGTAGGATATTAATCAATTCTATCAACCATATTCAAAACGTCAATAGATCTACATTAATATGAAACAAATCTCGGCTCTTTGCACACGCCATGGTCGTTTCGCTGCGCAGGAAAGACAATGGTAACTACGCGGTTTTCTTTAATGGCGCCATGCTCACCCACTAAGAGTAATGACATATCCTTTTCAGTAGGCTAGGGGTTCGACACTAAGCTCGAATGAGGTCGTGCGGAACCACGTGATGAAAATGATTGGGGTTCAAACGACAGGGAAACCCAAAAATGACACAAACAGTCCCAAATCCCCAAGGAAGGCCATGGAAAACCTATCTCCTACCCACCATCATTACACAGGGCGGTTTGGCGCAAACAGCGTAACGGCCGTCTGCGCCAAGCCCCCTCACTCTCTATGCTTAGGGTTGCAAAATAAACGCCGGTGAGGGGAAAACTAATCTGCATGTCAAACCACCCTCCCACGGTCTACTATGATACGAAATCCTCCAAATATATATGCAATTACGGGGTCGAGTAAATGACCGGGAAAACAGACCACCGTAGCAAGCATAACCACCAAACGTTCAACGGAAAGGGAAAGGGAAACAAAGCCTACCTAGCACTGATGTGTAACCGTTGTGTATGGCAGGACAAAAATAGTCAGGCTTCCACAGTTGCCACCTGGACGTGCGTACCAGCACTAGGGTCCAAACAAGCTCGAGCACTCGACAGCACGACAGCGACAGAGCATGGTGGTCAAAAAATAACAATAGAATAATATAACTCCTCGACCCCGTATATATAGTCAACCACAATGGGCGAGCAAAGATCGGACGGTGGAGAGCTTTTGAATCGGAAGATGAAAGCAAACGCCCTTCCATAACGGCAGATGATCGAAGCGCCAAGCCATCCGCAACGAGTAAAGTTAAGTCGGAAGCAACACGCATACACATCGGAAGGGCTAGTGTTTCTTTCATCTACAACGGCGGAACCGTAAAGCGCACCATCATCCACAATGTCGGGACTTAAGTTGGAAGCAGAACGTCTAAGAGATCGGCAAGAAAAAGCGTTCGGTAGCCACAATGGCGGAGCTAACAAAAGGTCCGACCTTCTATAACGGCGGGCTTAAAATGACTCAAATGGCTGGAAGGAGAAAACTTCCGACAGCTGCAACGGCGGCGGTTGAAGACTTACGGGTTCGACGTAAACAATCAAAGCGGGAGAAAAACTTCAAGCCATAATTGGGAGAGATTGCAATTTTCCGTCCACAATGCCGGAAAGAGGAAGGCTCCCTGCAGCCGCAAGGGCAGAAGCCCGCAACTTATGGAATTGATGGAAATGACAAACGGAACCGAAACATCAAAGCACTGATCGGAAGAGGAAGCGGTTTTCCTTCCGCAACGGTGGAGAAAGAAATGATGAAAGTTTCGATGCCAAAACACAAAAGCAGCCGATGAAAATCAATCGAAATGGGAGAAAAGTCGAAGTTAAAACCGAAAATCTATCCGTAATGGCGGAGAAAGAAATGACAAGTCCTTCCGATTCAAACATGCTGTAAATGTGTTTAACAAGAGCAATGAAGTTTGATCAGACATTGGATCTTTTCAAGCGTTAAAGCAAGTGGTAGATCAACCCAATCATAGGAAAACAAAGAAGAAAATCAACTAATCCAAAGCAAAGGAGGGTCCTAAATTTTTTTGGAATTTTGGGAAATTGTTGCAGCTGCAACAAATTGTAGAAAATAGCATAGATTCATTTAAATTAGGATAGGATATATATATATATATGCAACTTTTAGCTTTTGCAATTTCAACTCTCTTCCAAATTCAAGTTTAAATGAACACGTGTAGGGTATGTTCTGTTATGCTCTCAGTTGAGTATATGTTGATTGTTTTGTTGCTTTAAGCCATAGTAATTTTTCTTGATGTTATGCTCTAATGTACAATTATTTATTTCTGATTGCTTAGTTTTGTGAAAATTTCCTTTTCCAGTGTGGACAAATCCCTTTACATGTGAGTGTGTTGCTCCTCCAAATACCAATCATCGAGTTTACCCACCACCTCCATGGCTTATTTAAATAATATTGGGGCATGTTTACAACAAATAAGCTCATACAATGGAGCTCGAAAATTATAACAGATTCTAGCGGATTTTCACAAAAGGATGTAACCATGAAAATGTTAGTTTTTCAACATTAAGCTAACATTATTAGGATCTTTAACTGAGAGAATAAGAAGCACAAAAATCAAACACAAGAGACAATGAACACAGTGTTTTTCCTCAGGGAAACCATAAATGGATAAAACCCCGCAACTTCCTCAGATATAGAATCAGCACAAAAGATAAAACCGCAAAACAGTAAGATGCATTGCCGACAGCAGTAACCTTATTCGTCTCTAGCCCCAGTGTCTTCTCCTTCCACAACTATGCACTACACTTGAGTGTGTAAGTGATGTGTGCTAAATAGAGAGTCCATCTCTCTATTTATACTAATCCCAACATCACTAAAACCCTACTAGGGCCGACCTCTACTAGGAGAGTCTAATAACCCTAGTGCTTTGGAACTACGGGGACTTTAACCCTTAGACAATAGGAGGGTTACCCACAAAGACTTGACATAAATTGTTTACGTTATTGATCCTCCCGATCGGAACATTGGGGCATGACAACATGACTCAATTACATTATAGATACATCCCAGAATAAACATCGGGTTACAATACATAAGATACATAGATGAATACATTCCAAAGTTACAATTACATCAACACTCCCTCTTAACTAGGAAGGTATTCTCTCAATACAATTTTCATCACTAGTCTTATTCTCTGGATCTTCTCATCATTTGCATATTCAAGTCATCTTCATTTGGATCTGGATCATCACTCGATATGGATCATCGTCACTGGATCATACTCGATCTAGAACATCACTGGATCATCATAACTGGATCTGGATCATTACTCAATCTGGATCATCACTGCTGGATCTGTATCATCACTCAATCTGGATCATCACTGCTGGATGTGGATCATCACTCGATCTGGATCTCTCAGAGTCATCATAAATGGATCCGAATCATAGCTCGATCTGGATCATCACTGTTGGTCATCATCATATGTGCTATCTCATGATTCTTCTCGTCACAGGAAGTTCTACAGAGCCAACCCTTTTTCATGTTGGTCGTAGGCCTAGAATCCATGTAGGTCTTCTTCAACACTTATATCTGACCTACTCGTCAGAAAGGCACATCACTCACATCCATCCAGGGGGGAACACATCCCACTCACAATGATGGAAGATATCTACACTTACATCCATCCAAGCGAGAACACATCCTGCTCATAATGATGGAAGGGCTCTGCACTTACATCCATCCAGGTGGGAACACATCCTGATCACAATGATGGAAGGGATCTACACTTACATCCATCCAGGTGGGAACACATCCTTCTCACAATGATAGAAGGGCTCTGGACTTAAATCTAACCTGGTAGGAACCAAATCCTACACCCTCGCCAGAATGGCCCCTAGTCCCAGACTGAGCTTCCTGGTAATGAACCAGGTGCCTACACTCTCCCGAAGAGTGGCAGTTTCCCTTACATCTGTCCTACACGACAGAATGTCCAACACTCACATTTGACATGGGAGGAACCTAATCCTTTAGCCATGATAGAATGGTTCATCCCTTATATCTGACCTACTCATTAGAATGGCTCTCTCAGTCCCGGACTGAGTGTTCCTAGTAACTAACTAGGTACCTCCATTCCCATAATGGAAATTAGCACTCATATCTGACATGGAAGGAACCAACTCCTCTCACCATGACAGAATGGCTCAGCCCTTATATCTGACCTGCTCGTCAGAATGGCTATGGATCTCAGCACTCATATCTGACATGGAAGGAACCAAATCCTCTCACCATGATAGAATGGCTCAGCCCTTATATCTGACATACTCATCAGAATGGCTATGTGACTCGTCACTTTCCCTTGGAGGAAACCTTGATTTGGAGAACACCAAGCTTCTCTCTAAAGTACTCGAACATCACTCTGGCCAATGGCTTCATCAACACATCAACTATATGTTCCTCTGTTGCAACATACTGGAGCTTCACTGCTCCCCTCTGCACCATATCCCTGATATAGTGATACTTGATCTCGATATGCTTTGACTTGTCATGGAACACTGGATTTTCTGACAACTTCATGCAACTTTGGCTGTCACAATGTATACAAGTAGCATCCATTTGGAGATCAAATAAATCAGACAGTAGCTTTCGCAGCCATATTGCCTCACAACTAGCTAAACAAGCTGCGACATACTCTACTTTAGCTGTACTCAGTGCCACATAGGATTGCTTCCTACTGAACCAAGAGATCACACCTGATCCCATACTAAATCAACACCTTGAAGTGCTCTTCCTATCGATGGCACTGCCTGCCCAATATGAATCAACATAACCCTCTAGGTTAATCTTCTGATTCACATCGTACTTCATCCCATAATCAACTGTACCCCTGAGGTACCTCAGAATATGCTTTACAACAATCAAGTGAACATTTCTTGGATCTGTCAAGAACTGGCTCAAGGTGTTCACAGCAAAGAAAATTTCTAGTCTTGTGTTTGTCAGGTACATCAATGACCCAATCATTTGATGATACATCATAGCATCAACCGATTCTGATGAAGCATCACTCAATAGCTTCAGGTTCGATGCCATAGGTGTGGCCATAGTCTTGTGGTCCATCATCCCAAACCTCTTCAAAATCTGTACTACATACTTCCCTTGTCCAAGGAAGATTCCATCCGCACTCTGCCACACTTCCATACCTAGAAAATAATGCATCATACCCAAGTCCTTCATTTTGAACTTAGCAGCAATATTTTTCTTCGTATCAGCAATCAACCCATAAATACCTGTCACGAACAGATCATCTACATATAGTAGAAGTATCACTTGGTTGTCATCTTTAACATTGTAGTAAAGGTTGGAATCTTATTTACTCTTGGTAAAGCCCAAACTAGATAGAAAGCTATCAATTTTGTCGTACCATGTCCTGGGTTCCTGTTTCAAACTGTACAGTGCTTTCTTCAATCTGCATACACGAGACTCCTTGGCATGTGTCTCAAAACTGAGTGGCTATTCTACATACACTTCCTCTTCCACTACACCATTCAAGAAAGCAGTCTTGACATCCATTTGGTGTATCTTCCATTTCATCACTGTAGCCAAATCAAGTACTGATCTGATGGAAGTGTATCTGGCTATAGGTGCAAAGGTTTCTTTATAATCTATTCCTTCTTTCTGAGAGACCCCCCGAGCCACAAATCTTGCCTTATATTTTTTAATGCTACTATTTGCAGCATGTTTGATCTTGTAGATCCATTTGGAAGTTACAACTGACTTCCCCTCTGGTCTTGGGACAACATCCCAAACATCATTCTTCATGATTGTTTGGTATTATTCGGTCATAGAATCCTTCCATTCTTTCCATTCTGCCACTTCTTCATAATTGGAAGGTTCTTTATCAATGAAATCACATAGTAATGCTACATACCCGGAGCAGGATCTGGTCCTCTTTCTTTCTCTGTGATTCTTTTCTGGAGCCCCATATCTTTCTACACCTTAGATAAGATCTCGTACCGAAGCATGTTTCATCTTATGAGGATTCTTCTCGAGAGGTGGATCTACAATTCTTTTTGGTTCTTCAAATTCTCGATCTTCTTCTTGAGTTTCTTCGTTCATGGTTGTATCATGAATTCTGGGTGCTTCTACTTCTTCTGGTTCTTCAGCAGGTTTCTTTCTGGATTTGTTATAAGCTGTGTCTTCATCAAATGTTACATCCCTACTGATTTCAATCTTCTTGTATCATGGGAAATATATTTTGTAAGCCTTCGAGCTTTCAGAGTATCCCACAAATATACCCTTCTTTCCTGAAGGATCTAATTTTGTTCTCTTCTCTTTTGGAATGTGTATGTACACTGGATAGCTGAATATTCTGAGATGGTTGACTTGTGGTTTCTTGCTGGAGAATACTTCTTCAGGAGTCTTGTTCTCGAGTACTCTATGTGGAGTACGGTTCTGTAAATACATCGCTATTCTGGCAGCTTCCATGAAAAGATGCATAGGAACATCTTGATCATGAAGAATTGCTCTTGGAACTTCCATGATAGTTCTATTCTTCCTCTCTGCAATCCCATTCTGTTGTGGATTTAAAGGAGTGGACAAATCCCTCTTAATCCTTGATTCTTTGCATAGCTCTTTGAATTCATTTGAAGTGAATCTCCGCCATTATCTAATCGAAGGATCTTGATCTTATTTTCAGTATGGTTCTTGATCAAGGCTTTGAATTCCTTGAATTTGCTGAATACTTCATCTTTGTTCTTCATGAAGTAAACCCATGTCTTCCTAGAAAAGTCATCAATAAAGGAAACATAATATGCATACCCGCTTAGTGAGTTTGATGACATAGGACCGCATACATCAGAGTGGATGATTTCCAAGATTCCTTTTGCTTTGATTTCGCTGCTTGGAAATTTCTTCTTTGTATTCTTTCCTTTCTCACATCCTTTGTAGACCCCATCATGTTTTGCTTGGATTTCTAGAAGACCTTCAACAGCTTTGCTTGCATTAGGCAGTGCTCTGTAATGCACATGTGCAAGCCTTCTATGCCAAAGTTCACTTGGCTCTACTGTGCCATGGACCAAGTCTTGTTCTGGATGGCCCTTTAATTTGTAAAATCCTCCTTCTTGTTCTCCAATCACTACCACATCATCGATAGTCTTTCCTTTTGGCCACATGATGGCTTGACCATCTATGAATGCAACCCGCATTCCTTTTTCATCTAATGCCGATATGGAGACGAGGTTCTCATTGAGTCTTGGTACAAACAATAATTCTTTCATTTTCAAAGAATTTCCAGAGTCTAGCTTATAGGAAGATTCCCCACTACCTTTTATTGGATATTGGTTGTCATCTCGTAGCTTCACCTTGTGAGCTGATTCATGTTCTGATGGTATTACAAAGGATTCCTTGAATCTAGTCATATGTTTGGAAGCCCCACTGTCTATAAGCCAATCATCACTTCCATGAGTGATGTTACCTATGAGAGCGGAGATCAAAACATATTCATCCTTGCTTGAAGAATCTTCACTTTCATATCTGGTTCTTTTCTTGGATGGTTCATCATCCTCTGTAGCATGGGCATGATGTCTTCTTTTGTTGCTCCTCTTTGTTAGCTTTTGTTTCTTAGGAAAATTCCTTGCATAGTGTCCTGCTTCATCACATGTATAACATATGATCCTAGATAAATCTTTTCTAGTGTTATGTTTGTGAGAGTGCTTACCTCTGAAGTGATGAGATCTTATTTTGGTTGTCTTGGAGTGTGACTTGGAGTGTACTATAAGAGATTGATCTTCACTTCCCATCTTTTCTTCTCAAGCTTCTATCCAAGATTCTTCTTGAGATCACTCTTCCCATAGTCTGCTGAGTTTGACTACCTTCTTTCTAGCACAGATTCCTTGGATGAAAGAATCCCATGACCTAGGAAGGCCATTCAAAGTAGTCATCACAATCTCTACATTTTCCACTTCTTCATCTACTGCTTCTAGTTGTTCCTTGATCTGAGAAACTCTTGTGAAGTAAGACTGGATTGTTTCTGCATTCTGAATCTTCACATTCTTCAGTTCATTTCTCAGAGTCATCTTCCGGTTTATGTTATTCCCTTCAAACAATTTGGTTAGGGAATCAAACATAGATTTAGGTGTCTTGAGAGAGGACACCTATGGGATAAGGTGATCCTTGATAGAATCAACAATGATCCTCTTTTCCATAACCAACTTCTTCTTGTGCAAGGCCTTAGCCTCATCTCCCTTTGGAACTGGAACCTCCTCATGGATGTAGGAGTCTAACTCATTTTCTTCCAAGACCAGGGAGATCCTATACTTCCAGGCTCGGAAGTTATCAGCTCCCTCAAGCTTTTCATTAAGCTTGGTATGATGAGACATCTTAACTGAGAACCTCAAATGGAAATAGAAAATATTTTAGATCTTACGAGGTCAAGATGTCAGATTTGAATTTTGAGCTGAAATCCTACAGACATGGTTCAGGAGAAAAGTAGGGTTTTTATTTTTCGGAGTTCTGTCCAACCAAATGCCTTGAAATTTATCCCTAACTTTGATTTTGGGGAGGAGATCAATCCAGTCCTAGGCTCACTGAAAAATTCCTCTTTTGTGAAAATCCCTAATCTACGGCAACATTGACAGGTGCTAAACTAAAAAACCTCAGAATTAGATTCTGTTTTGACAGAAAGATGCACCCTAAAGAGGAGATTTATTCCACCTTACATTTGCTGAAAATCTGTGGAGAGAGATCCATAAAGTAGGAAGCCCTAGTTCCTGCAGCTGCACAATGTCTTCTTCTCATGTTAGCTCTGATACCATGCTAGTTTTTCAACATTAAGCTAGCATTATTAGGATATTTAACTGAGAGAATAACAAGCACAACAATCAAACACAAGAGACAATGAACACAATTTTTTTCCATGGGGAAACCATAAATGGATAAAACCCCACATCTTCCTCAGAGATAGAATCGACACAAAAGGTAAAACCCCAAAACAGTAAGATGCACTCCCAACAACAGTAACCTTCTTCTTCTCTAGCCCTAGTGTCTTCTCCTTCCTTAGTTATGCGCTACACTTGAGTGTGTAAGTGATGTGTACTAAATAGAGAGTCCAACTCTCTATTTATACTAATCCTGACATGACTAAAACCCTACTAGGGCTGATCTCTACTAGGAGAGTCTAATAACCCTAGTGCCCCGAAACTACGGGGACTTTAACCCTTAGACAATAGGAGGGTTACCCACAATGACTTGACATGACTTGTTTACATTATTGATCCTCTCGATCGGAACATAGGGGCATTACAAAATGACTCAATTACATTATAGATACATCTCGGAATAAACATCGGGTTACAATACATAAGATACATACATGAATACATTCCAAAGTTACAATTACATCAACAGAAAAATATTAATGCAATGAGGAAGAGAATAGAACAAGGAATGCAATTACAAAAATTAATGATGCGTCAAATAGGTGATGTATTATTTCATGTGGCGTTTAATCAAAACCAAGAAGTTCAATAAATAGGGAAAGGAACCCAAAAAATGGATTTCATTGTCATTGTTCATTGTTCAAGTTGCTCGCGGGACAAAAAACTTTTGAGGATTATATCTCTCATTCTAACCATTGGATTTTTAATTAGTGAGTATCATGTTAGTGTTCTAACCCTTCTCTTCCCTACATTGTTGTCCATGTACTTTTGTAGGTCATAACTTTATGGGCCCAACAAAAGAGCTAGAAGCTTCCTCATTGAGCACGTGTATAGAAAACAACCCAACAGGCCTATGGAGGACTTACTGGAAAATTGTATGGATGGGATGAGGTTGCATGAATCTGCCAAGTCGTGACCACGCATATATGCTTTTACAACAATTTTTCAGTGTTAAGAAGTTGTTTACAAAATAATTTTAGGACCACATTTTGAGAATCTATGACATTATATAAAAGAGTTTCTCTGCATTGTTTTTATCTTATCTTTCCATAAAGGACACTTAACTTTGATTCTTTGAATAGACGGATATTGCTTTCACACTTTTACCTTAGCATGCCTACCAAGCACCATGAATAGATTTGCAACAAGGGTTGCGAATGGATCAATGGTCGTCACCATCGGACGGGTGAAAATCAAGTTATTAATGGGAGATATGGATCCCTCTCCGAAGTCTATCTAAATATAGTGTTTTTTATTTATTATTTAGTAAATTTCTCAAAAGGAGATTTAACATAAAATAATGGAATAAAAATAATGAAACATAGGTGAAAGTGTAAAGGGTTACCATAACAACCCTTTTAAAGAAATCCTCGAAATGAAAAATAGTAGAACTTGAGAGCAACCACGTGTCTCCATGCATTCATCTTTGATAAAACTTTTGAACATTGGGCATCAAAACATAACTACTCAAGACAGATGTTTGCAACGATCTAAGTCGATCCATAAAGGCAACCTAAAAAATATGCTCAGAAAGCCCCTAGCTTCTATGTTAACATAGTGCATGACTGATCTACTCTTCTGGAAGTTTCTAATTGCACTGACACAGGAGGATATCCCACCGGATTTGGAAGTCTCGAATTGCACTGAAACAGGCGGATATCCCACAGGATTTGTTTGTTCAGCTCAGTTGTAGAGAAAATCCAACACAAAAGGCCTCATGTTTGTAACTTACCGGGTTCGTACACTACAGTTGCAGAGAATATTTTGATTTATGTCATCTAGTATTTGCATACCATGTTCGTACAGTACAGTTGCAGAGAATATTTTGATTTATGTCATATAGTATTTGCAAAGGGAATAATCCTTGTATTTGCAAATGATAAAGCCACTACCTTAATTATTGAGCAATGTTCTGGCCCGATATTTTTTCCAGTCAATTATTCACTTTATTGATTTCATATGATTGATGGACTGATCTACTTAAAAATGTATAAACCTTATCAAGTTGTGCTGAGAATGTTAAGGATTCATTAGATTAGCAACAATAGGAAGATATTTGTGTCTTTATATATGAAATCCATAGGGAAGAAAAGTCACACTAGTTCAACATTGTATCTCATTTTCTATTCTCTAAATCATTTGAACTTCGTAAAAAATATTTTCCGTAGGCGGGGTATTGATCCCATGCACAATAATCATTTAAAAATGAGTCAAATTTCGAAAGGATGGGCAAGGTATATCCCAGGCCTTCGAAATGGTGATTTCATTTTAAATTAAAACGTTGAAAAGCATGGGCGTCTCCTTGGGAGAACAACCCAATGCCCAAGAGAAAAAAATTGAAATTCATTAACTAAAATGTTGTCTATTGTGATAAAAATGCAGTTGTAATAGCCACTAGTTAATTCAATCTTAATTCAATCCATTTTTTCATATGCATATATCAATTAAACCTTGAATATACACCTGTTACCTCATTCTATTTACCAAAATATTACCAAATTTTGAATTATGGTTCATGCTGTTCAATTCAACCTCTTATTCTTTTGACCTTAACTTAATGTACAATTTTGTTGTATATATCATCATTAATACCATTTTGTTGTTCACATTTTGTTATTAAAAAATTGTTACTATTTCATCTATGCCTAATCGATTATTGTTCGTATGTTGGTTTACTTATGATTTGCATGACTGAATAGTGAAAATCATATGTAAACCGACATATGATTTGCAATATTATATGAAAAAATCTCTCAATGTCATGGTCACATCCTATGGCATCAACACAACAACCAGTTAGGACCTCGGGAGTCTTCTAGACCTACCTTCAAAAACAGGGCTCAGACGCATGTTCATTCACTAGGACCATTGAGCAGGTAAAGTGTAGAAAAATCCCAGGAGTTGATCCAGATCCAGCGATAGATTTAGTCTAAGTAGAATCATATATATCTATTTATAAGCATCAGTAATTGTTGAAGGAGCACCAAAAGAAGACTTATAAGTTTCATAGCTTTATGTTTGCATAGATTTTTTAAGGATAGTCTTGTCTGGTTGCCTGGTTCCTCTAATTTGGCGCACCACCGTACCTTACTTATGATACTTTCCTCATAGCTAGGAAGCATGTTTAAGTTAAGGAATGTTCTTCATATCAGTTTCTCATCTTGCTTTGGTAATGAAGAATTCCTGGATTGAGGAATGGGAATGACACCTATTGAAGAATAATTCCTACAAACAAACAGTGATCTAGGCATTAATCCATTCCAGTGACATTCTAGTGTAGTTAAATCCGAATGACACACGCTTCTTCCCAAACCAAATACACAAATTCTTTTCGAGGACACTCTCTATAGGCTGTTGATACAAGTTGTAGTGTTAGAAAACGGATAGTTTCAACTACTCACTAAGAAGTGTTTGTCTGCTGCAATATCCTATTCTTGCTCAACACAAGTGCAACGTAAGAAAAAAATAGCTAAATGTAACTCAATCGGTAGTATCATTCTATCTATAACTGTTAGTGGACGTTTTTAACTTGTTGTTCATTCATTTCTTCCTTCAACCTCGAGTGAGCAGCTTTAGGTCATATGGCTTCTCGGAGCTGGTTTTAACTTTTCAATCCATAGTGTTTTGTTGTTTTTCTGTGAAAGAACATAAGGAAATTTTTTACCATTGTTGATTCATACACATATTACCTATTGAGTGCTTGGAAAACATAAATCCTACCCGGTTCCTCTGATTCGGCGCACCAGCGTACCTTGTGATACTTTCCTAGCAGCTAGGAAGCATGTTTAAGTTAAGGTATGCTCTTCGAATCAGTTGTTTATCTTTTTTTAACGATTAAGAAACTCGCTCACTAGACTATTACTAATCCTCGTAGTTCATGGATAAGATCTCATATGCTAGGCCTTGATATGTAGGTGTATGATGTATAGAATTTAGAGATTCATGGTTAGAGTTATGGCCATATATGCTACAACCAACATTCTGTAATTATAAATATTGCAACAGTCACTTAGCAGATAATTATCAAAATTCATTCTCAATCATATTAGATTTTGTTACATCCAGTGTAAAAGCTAAATTTTGTTTAGTGAGTTGTAGTCGATAGAAAATGTCTAGCCAAAAATCTATTCTGTAGATCTAGTGTTAATGTTGCAGTAATTACATGATAGCCAACTAGCTACTCCATACAAGAAGTCACATCACACCTTAGCCAACTAGCTACTCCATAGGAGAAGACACATCACACCTTATTAGAAGATGCCTTGTGTAGATTTTTCTTGAAGATGGAAACCAACCTCTGTATTCAACAATGCTCCCTTAGACCACTTCCATTTGAGCTCCTAATAGTAGCGGTTTATGTTGTAGAATTAAATATAAAGGAATATAAGAGTGAAAGACAATGGAAATGTCCTATTAGAGGAGGCTGTGAAAAGTATAGCCATGACAAATGGGCATTCAACAAAGCCGTGGAAATTGTAGCAATGTCCATGAGCATGTGGCATATTTTTAAAGATAAAGTGGTGGCTTCTAGAGCTAAAAATGTTTTGATTCATTTCTCTAAATCAAACAAACATCTATTGTTAACAATTACTGCCAAACTAATGCTAAGGGGGTCATAGCATTAACATATGTCAGTGGATTTTTATCGAGTTCATACTTGAAACTTACGATGTCATGATATTGAAAAACATACCCGCCTCGAGAAGAGGCCAAATAAGAGGTTCAATTTGCTAATTGGTAGAAAAAAAGTCATGTTGAAAAAGTCAAGTTAATAATTGGATGAGAGAACGATGGTTAAATCCTTGTTATAAGACCCAAGCTAATGATTAGTTAAAAAAACGGTTTTATAAATAATTAAATCAAACATAGGAAAATAGTTACATAAATCACTGTGCAGATTAATAGAATCAGCCGCAAGCCATTTCATAGAATCCCTGTAGCCTGAGGGTAGGGACTAATAATGTACGTTACTTGTTACTTATGACTTTTTGGGACTAATAATGTACGTTACTTATGACTTTCAAAATGAAGAGGAGACATCATTCACTTGCTATATTGCTTTTTCTTTTTATTGGCTATATTATTTTATTCCTAATTACATATATTAGACATTTCCCTTTAGGTATGATCTTTAACTTATCATTAATAGGACTTTATTGGGGAATGTTTAAGTGTGACTAATTTTCTAAAACTATGAACGAAGAATATTCTAAAATAGAAAATGATAAAAAATGTGATCTTGATCACACTTAACTATTACTCTTTTAATCTTTCTTATCATGAACGATGAAACATTTGTCCTGAATTTTATGTCCTACAGTGCACATTAAACTTCATACATTGCACCTATTTAATTCAGGATTTATCTTTAGGTTTTCTTTTTCTTTTTAAATTTCTTTGTGGTTATTTTATAACCAAAAAGTATTGATTTTATTAACATCTCATGCATTACTGAAAGCAATATTGATCATAATCTTAATTTAAAAGAAAGAATATATTTATATGTGTAACATATAAAGGACTTAATAGAATCAACGAGGTTAGATTCTTTATTATGCAACCTCAAGACATGGAAGAAATTATTTTTTAGGAAGGCAAGAGCCAGATTCTTAATTTTTTTAATCAAGTGCCTAATATGAAATTGATTAGAAAGAGAGTTCTCCACCATGGATTGAATAATTATTCTTGAGTCTCCCAGAACTATGAGCTCTGTTATTTCTTGACTCTTGGAAATCCAGAGTCCCTGCTAGAGAGAAAGGGACTTAGCATTATTGTTAGTTTCTGAACCAAGTCCCCAAGATAATTTGGTTTCCATTTGTCCATCCAGGGTCAAGAGAACCCCACCCCCCCAGCCAGCCCAGGATTACCTTTAGAAGCTCCATCTGTGCATAGTATTTTCAGCCAAGAGTCGAGGTCTTTTTCGTCCATCTTAATTTCCCATGGGCTGCCCACCTTGGGGTTTGGGGTTATCAAAGGGAGATTGGGAGATAGGTTGTAAATCCATGCAGCTTATGAGAGGGGAACGGGGCCTGAGTCACTCTAGAGGTGAGTGAGGCAGTCACCCAGAAGGCCATCAAATTTTGCAGCAACCTGAGAGGATTTCCCCACTTTTCCTATGAAAATTCGAGCATTTCTTTCAATCCAAATATTCTATATAATAAGCTTTCGTAAATCCATCCAACACAATTTGGTTCTACCAAAATTGAGACTTATGGGAGATTTGGAAGCCCAGTTGATAAAAAGAGAGTGAATGTTGCTCGAAGGGAGATAACCTTTCTTTGGAATGTCTGATTTCCATACTTCTCTGGCAAACTGACAAGAAATGAGGATATGGACTGCGGTTTTGTCATTGTTAAGACAAAAGGGACATCTCGTGGGACCTTCCCATCATTTTTTCTAATATTTTCCCCAGTTAGGATTTTATCCTGGGAAATGGTCCACGTGAAAAAGTCAATTTTTGAGAGGCTTTTTACATCCCAAATACTTTTGCAAATGGAAGGGTTCACCATATTGTCGAGGTTCAATAACAACTTGTATCTTGCTGAGGTAGCATAACATCCCGTTAAGTCCCTCCAACCTCTTGAATCTTTAGTATTTCTGGAAATTGGGGACTTCCCTCTCAGTTTGCTAGTAAGAAGATCCTTGTCTATTTCCATATGGTTTGGGTAGGGTATTTCCCAGCTCTTCCATGAACCATCATCATTCCACTCTGAAATATCCCACAATGTTACCATATTCCTGCTTTTCATATCTTCTTTTAACTGCTCCATACTAGGCCACTGGTTCAATGGAGAACCCCCCATTATCGAGTCCTCCCACACCCTTATATGCTTCCCATTTTTGAGAATCCACATGATCTTAGCTAAGAAGGATTGAGATTTCAACAGAATTAGGAGAATGGCTAAGCCCTTTCTTACCCTTGGGGAGTTGTCCAGATACCTTAGGTGACTTCCTGTGAAATATTTTTTCCAAAGGGTAGATTTGCACCACCTTGGTTTACCTGAGATAATATTCCATAGAATATTATCCCCAACCACCAAGTTTTGTACAACTAGCTGCTTGATTTGTAACCCACCTTGCATCCAGGGATAATTTTAGGGGCGAATTTTAGCCCAATGGGCTATTTTTCCATGTTTTTCTCCCAAAAAAGATTCGCCATTTTGCATTTTCTGAAGCTCCGTTTTACCCAATTTTGATGGGGTAAAATTTTTCCACCCTAACAATCGCCAAATTATTATATAAATGATATAAAATTCTTGGAAATTAAAATATTTTTTGAAAAATATCACCAATCATTTTATAGTTGGTGTTTTAGTAATTGGTAATATTCGCCAACATTTATACACTTTTAAATAAGTATGATTCCTTAAAATCATCCCTGCTTGCATCAGGGGTCTTGCTACCTTATCCAAACTAACAGGGAGGAGATATTTCTCATTATGTTTCCCACCTTTCCATTGGAAGTTTTTGAGTAGAGATTTGATGCTAGATAACACGGCTTTTGGGGCAAGGAGAATGGAACATTGATATTTGGGGATGCTAGATAACACTTTTTTAATAAGGACTACTTCCCCAGCTGGATTTAACCATGCTCCATCCCAGGTGTTGATCCTATTTTTAATTTTGTCAATTATAGGGAGCCAAGAGCAGGGTTTTGGAGAGGCCTTGAAGATAGGGACTCCCAGATACTTGAAGGAACTCAATTGGTTTTTACCTTCTATACCTAGGATTCTGCTGATGTCCGTCATTTCTTTGGGATTGCAGTTCCAGCTCAAGATTTCATTTTTTTTGTAATTGATTAAACTACCCAAGGCTTCTTGGTAGAGATATAGTTCTCTTTTAAAAAGTTAGGCTGAGATCACACTCACACCCCCCACAGGAGGATAGTATCATCAGCAAACTGGGCATGATTAACATATTTTACTCCTCTGGCAGTGGGCAGTCTGATAATCTGATTATTGAGATGGAATTGGTTGAGATGAAAACTAAGCACCAAGGATTGAATGGCATAGAGAAGGGGAAAAAGAGGGTATCCTTGATGAAGGCCCCTAGAATCTTGGAAGAAGTTAGCAGCATACCAACTGACTAGGGGGGCAATCCAGCCAAATTTAATATAGGCTTGGATCCAGTTGATGAAGCCTGGATCAAAGCCAAATTGGTGAATAATGTAGAAGAGAAAGTCATATATAAATCTATCAAAAGCATTAGCTAAGCTCAGTTTTATGATCATACCTTTTTCCCAGTGCTTGATGCTAGAGTGGATTGCTTCCTCGACAAGGATGATATTATCAGCAATCTACCGGGCCTTTGATAAATCCTCCTTGATTATCCAGGATGGTAGAGGGAAGCACCTATTTTACATTGTTGGTGATGACTTTGGTGATGAATTTATATCCAATATTGCATAACGAGATAGACTTGAATCTATCGAAGGAGGTCGCTACTTTTTCTTTAGGAATAAGGGCTAGGAAGGATGAGTTGGTGCTACCTCCCATTTTGGTGTAGGACTGGGACTTGAGGATCATTTTAACAAGATCATGCTTGATTGTTTTCTAGAATACTTTGAGGAATTTGGTCATGAACCCATCCGACCTCGATGCCTTTTCTGGCTCCATAGACACTAAGGCCTGTTTCACTTCTTTCGTCGAGACCTGGGACACAAAAAATTTGTTAGTACAATGATGAATCAATAGAGGGATTGAGTCAAGGATGGGGGAGCTAGGGATGGTAGGTTCCTCTTCAATGTAAACTTTCTGGAAGTGATCATGCGCTTCCTTTTTTATCTCTTGAAACTCCATAATTATTTGGCCTTGACTCTGGATCTCCTTCATCGCTTTAAATTTTTTTTGGCCTTCTACTTTCTTGTGGAAGAAGGTAGAGTTTTTATCTCCATATTTTAGCCAAATACATTTAGATTTATGCCTAAGTTTTTCTTCCTCATTCAAAAAACAACATGAAGGATGCAATGAAGATTGGCTACTTTTTCAAGACTAGCATAGTCCAGTGTCTGATCTTCTTGCCATCTTTGATGACTTTGCAGATTTTGTTGTGATTCTATTCTTTGGATTGCAAGAGATTTTAAATTCTTATCCCAAGCCTTGAGAGATCTTTTAATTCGTCACAGCTTCTCTTCCCAGATATAAAAGGGGGATCCAGAAACTGAGATGTCACAGACCGATTTGACTAGCTCATGAAAACCTTCATGATTAATATAGCACGGGCTAAATCTGAATGGAATGGGTCCTATATTTTTTTCTTCAGTCAGATCCAGAAGGATCGAATTATGATCTGACATGCTGAAGGGCAAGATGGACGAGTCTGATTTGAATACCAATACAACGATTGATTGTTGGACCAAGAACCTGTTGAGTCTAGCCGCAATATGAATGGGTCCAGTTCTTTTGTAAGTCAAAGTGAAGATGCCACGGTTCGAATTGATGCCTTTAAGGTCCCGATCCCTCATGATGTCCTCCACGATTTGTCTTAGAGGATCTCTAACAATAGAGCCTCCTTTTTTTCACTGGCATTAAGAAAAATATTAAGGTCCCCGGATAGGATGATGTTTTCAAGTTTCTGGGTAGAAAAAACATCTTGAACACTTTTCCAACAGTCTTTCTTTTATGACATCAGAGCTGGAACATAGATATTGAGAATGCTTACCTAGATGCCATATTCTTTATGATGCAGAGTGGAGAGGATCCAATGCATGTGAGAGGAGCACTTGACTAACTCAAAGACCTCTTTTTTCCAGAGGGTTTTGATACTGCTAGAGGCACCTCTGGCACTTCTTGCCAGACAATCACCATTTTTCCAGAATAATTGGGCAGTTCGGAGGAAACTTGATTCCTCCATTTTTTTCTCCTAGATCAGGAGGATATTGGGATTGGAGATGTGGATTAGATATATCATTGATTCGGATTTTTTATTTCTCCCTAATCCTCTACAATTCTAGGAGACAATATTCATTACTTACCTTTTGGAGTTTTGGCAGGCCCTTTGGGCTACCCTTTTTGTCCAGTGAACCTAGAATTCAGCATCGCTTCAATTGTGGCTTTCACTCCCATTAGTTTATCTCTATAGGTGGCTTCTTCTGTTCATTCTTTGTCTATCCTCCTTCCCTGCTTGGATTTTTATTTTTATTGGAAAGAGTTGAGACTGCCCAACTTCAGCTTCTTCTTCCTCCAAGGCCTCTTCCTTTGAAGAGGGGGTCGAGGATTCACGATGGTTGTTTTCTTATTGGCCTTTTCCTTTAACAATAGGACTGATTTATTCTACATTTGGTCTTGGATGATTCCTAGTCTCTCGATCTAGATCTTCATCATGCCTAGGATCTAGGATTTCGTTTGCATGTACCGCAGAGCTATTGCCTTCTTCATTTGGAGGATTTTTGGGGTCTTCTTCAGTCGTGGAAGTACCTTGTTTCCTCTCTTCTTTTTTATGGACATGCTTAGAATTGTATTTCTTTCACATTTCCTTAATCCATCCCTCTCCTTGATCTTTTTCTAGATCAATTGGTCTCTTAGGGAATCTTTTTTGGAAATGACCATACTCATGACAGTGACAACACTTGAACGACAGTTGTTCTTAGTCAAGATTTTGGTAATGCTTCCAATCACCTACCACTAGTTTGACTGCTTCAGGAAGACTTGATTCCAAATCCACTTCGACACATATTCTGGTGCAAGAATAGTTCTCTTTTGGATGAGCTTTGTCAGTATACTTGCCAAGTCTGTCCCCAATAGCAACCAGGGACAACAAACTCCAGCAATGGATCGAGATATTTGGGAGACGAACCCAAACGGAGACGGACTTGGGTACATCTATCATAGGATCAAAATGCGGGGTCCATTTATTCAAATATAAGCCTTAGGGCCCCATGAAGTATGGGCCACTTCAAAAAATTAGAACTTAGCCTTCTTTAGCAATAACTTAAAACCGAAAGAACCCTCTTCCTACTGCATAGCATGTAATGCTAATGGAGATTAGAGGTATCTAGTTCTTTTGGATCTAGTTGTTCGTGATCTTGGGTGAGAGCCACAGCCCAGTAAATTGACCAACCAAATCTCGGTCTATCGGGGAAACAACCACATGCATAGGGTGCTAAGGAGGTAGGTCGATGATAGGCACCTCACAAATTTTCTTCACAAACTTAGGGATTGGAGTCACCTAAAGATTCTTCGATCTACTAGAGATCATCAGGCATGGTGGCCCTGACATATACGCCACCACCAAAAGGCTCCAAGAGCAGGCAAGAACAAGCCTGCCAAAA
>LPNX011058651.1:35799-126783 GCA_001517045.1 Pseudotsuga menziesii | reverse complement strand
TATCACAACATTAATTAGAACTCAACTTGTAGCATAGCTAAATTTTAAACTTTTACATGAGTTGATGGAGCAATTTTCCTTTGGATAAAATCGTGGGAATGATTCCCTTAATAAGAGAATGGTGTAACTCTTCTGCCACTTGTCCTTTTGAAGATAAATGTATCAGCCAACCACCTCTATTTGGCATCTTTTGGGTAAACAATAGTCTCTCTTTTGATTTTATATTGATGAGTTGGGGCCCATGATGGGGGAGGAAAAGCAATCATGGAGTTTCTCCGTCAAGGAGTGGTCACTGTGAAGAATGTGCCTCCATTGTTGCATCGAACGAGCTCGGCGTGGAATGTAGTTTCGGTCATAACTGAGTAAGGGAATGAAGTGCAATGACAGATTTTTAACAAATTACTTCTGCTATCCTATGATCGGGTCATGTCTTGTTAGCTTGATAGTACTTTTGCGTGCACACCTTTGTTAGCTATTGAGGAGCAAAAATCCAAAGGGCTTGCTATTTCGTTTCTGGTAATATCTTCCCACGTTTTCACACTACAACCTTGATAATATAATAGAGTATTGTGATTCCCATGATGCATGGTATATAGAATGTATATGGGTTATTTCTATTAATTTATATGTTGGGTTGCTTGCGAATTCACTTAATGAACCAAGAGTAAATTATGTTATGCACCATTTTAATGAGAAAATACTTTGATTTGACAATGAAATGAAATCATAATTCTGCAGCGTAAAATTATGGTTTTTTGCAAATATTCCATAATGTAATTATTGTTTGATTTCTTTATGAGCTGGAAAAAACGTCTTCTTAACCTGCAACATTAATTTGGATCATATTATTTTGCATAAAATAGATTTCGAAAAACGTCTTCATGATTCTGCAGTGCTAAATAGGAATGAAATATTGTATATGCATGTTGAGTTAAATAAAGTGAAGTTGCATTCTGATGGTGGAAAAGTCTTGGAATAATTCTCGAAATAAAAGTATATAATAAGTTAGTTCGCATATGTGCATACTTTATAAATTCGTTTTGTTTTATCATATCCAACCATCTAATTTTGTTATTCATCCTCAATCAACTAGGAGATTACGCCTCCCCCATTGATAATGGTGTGTAAGGAGACTGAGTACAAGTTATGGTGTTAAAACTTCATGGCAAGGTAAACTTGTAATTGTTTTGATGATACGACTAATATAATGCCGGCGCATTATTATATCATACAATGAGAATTGCATTATGTGATTATACTTTGTAGGTTCCTAACCCTAAAAGAATGGTTATGATTACATAAACAAGGAGTTGAGTTCTATTGGTATTTTTAATTGTTTCGTTTCCACATAATTTTTTATTATTTTCCACCACAATAAGCTATTCTGGAATTTGATGTAATACCCCCTGAATTAATAATTATTATTTTGCTGGAAAATAATTTGATTATTATTTTATTATTTTTTACAGGAAGGTCAAGAATAAAACATTACCTATTTAATAAATTGTTGATGTAATTGTAACTTCGGAATGTATTCACTTGTATTACTTATCTATTGTAACCTGATGTTTATTTCGGGATGTTATTATGTCATGTCATGCACCGATGTTCTGATCAAGAAGATCTATAATGTAAACAAGTCATGTCAAGTCATTGTGGGTAACCCTCCTATTTACTAAGGGTTAATGTCCCCACAGTTCCGGGGCACTAGGGTTATTATACTCACCTAGTGAAGTCATCCCTAGTAGGGTTTTAGTCATGTCGGGAATTAGTATAAATAGAGAGGTGACTTCTCTATTTAGTACACATCACATACACACTCAAGTGTAGCGCATAGTTGAGGAAGGAGAAGACATTGAAGCTAGATAAGAAGAAGGTTACTGATGTCGAGAGATCACTTACTGTTTTGGGCTTTTCTATTTTGGTGTTGATTCTATCTCTAAGGAAGTTGCGGGGTTTTCTCCATTAATGGTTTCCCCAAGGAAAAACATTGTGTTCATTATCTCTCGTGTTTGATTGATGTGCTTGTTATTCTCTTAGTTAAAGATCCTAATAATGCTAGCTTAATGCTGAAAAACTAACATGGTATCAAAGCTAACCTGAGAAGAAGACATTGTGCAGCTGTGGAAACTAGGGATTCCTACTTTATGGATCTCTCTCCATAGATTTTCAGAAAAGGAAGGTTGGAATAAATCTCCTCCATAGGGTGCATCTTTCTATCGAAGCAGAATCCAATTCTGAGGTTTTTCAGTTTTGGACCTCACACTACTGCCGAAAATTAGGGATTTTCACAGAAGAGGAATTTTTCAGTGAGCCTAGGCCTAGATTGATCTTCTCCCTAAAATAAAAGTTAGGGATCAAATTCAAAGCATTTGGTTGATAGAAATCTAGAAAAGAAAAACCCTAATTTTCTCATGAACTAGCTCTGTAGGATATCAGCTCCAAATCCAGATCCAACATCTTGACCTAGTAAGATCTAAAATATTTTGTATTTCCATTTGAGGTTCTCAGTTAAGATGTCTCATCATACCAAGATTGATGAAAAGCTTGAGGGAGCTGATAACTTCCATGCTTTGAAGTATAGGATCTCCTTGGTCCTGGAAGAGAATGAGTTGGAGTCCTACATCCATGAGGAGGTTCCAGTTCTAGAGGGAGATGAGGCTAAGGCCATGCATAAGAAGAAGTTGGTTATGGAAAATAGAATCATTGCTGATTCTATCAAGGATCATTGCTGATTCTATCAAGGATCATCTCATACCACAGGTGTCCTCCCTAAAGACACCTAAAGCTGTGTTTGATTCCCTAACCAAATTATTTGAAGGGAAGAACATAAACCGGAAGATGACTTTGAGAAACTAACTGAAGAATGTGAAGGTTCAAAATGTAGAAGCAATCCAGTCTTACTTCACAAGAGTTTCTTAGAGCAAGGAATAACTAGAAGCAGTAGATGAAGAACTGGAAAATGTAGAGATTGTGATGACTACCTTGAATGGTCTCCCTAGATCATGGGAATCTTTTATTCAAGGGATCTGTGCTAGAAATAAGTTATTCAAGTTCAACAGACTATGGGAAGAGTTCTCTCAAGAAGAATCTCAGATAGCAACTCGAGAAGAAAATATGGGAAGTTAAGATCAAGCTTTCATGGTACACTCCAATTCAACCAAAAGAAGATCTCATCACTCCAGAGGTAAGCACTCTCACAAACATAACACTAGAAAATATTTGTCTAGGATCATATGTTATACATGTTATGAAGCGGGACATTATGCAAGAAATTGTCCTAAGAAACAGAATAAGAAAAGGAGAAACAAAAGAAGCCATCATTCTCATGCTACAGAGGATGATGAACCATCCAAGAAAAGAACCAGATATGAAAGTGAAGATTCTTCAAGCGAGGATGAATATGTTTTGATTTCTGTTCTCATAGGAACATTACTCATGGAAGTAAAGATTGGCTTATAGATAGTGGGGCTTCCAAAAATATGTCAGGATTCAAGGAATCCTTTGTGAGACTGTCAGAAAATGAATCACCTCACAAGGTGAAGCTAGGAGACGGCTACCAATATCCAATAAAATGTAGTGTGGAATATTCCTATAAGCTAGACTCTGGAAAGTCTCTGACAATGAAGAAAGTATTGTTTGTGCTAGGACTCAAGAAGAGCCTCCTCTCCATATCTACATTAGATGCAAAAGGAATGAGGGTTGCATTCATAGATGGTCAAGTCATCATGTGGCCAAAAGGAAACACTATCAATGATTCAGTGGTGATTGGAGAACAAGAAGGAGGATTGTACAAATTAAAGGGCCATTGAGAACAAGACTTGGTTCATGACACAGTAGAGCCAAGTGAACTTTGGCATAGAACGATTGCACATGTAAATTAAAAAGCACTACCTATTGCAAGCAAAGATGTTGAAGGTATTCCAGAAATCCAAGCAAAACATGATGGGGTCTACAAACGGTGTGTGAAAGGAAAGAATACAAAGAATACATTTTCAAGCAGCGAAAGCAAACCAAAAGGAATCTTGGAAATCATCCACTCCGATGTATGCGGTCCTATATCATCAAACTCACTAAGAGGGTATGCATATTATGTTTCTTTTATTGATGAATTTTCTAGGAAGACATGGGTTTACTTCATGAAGAACACAGACGAGGTATTCAACAAGTCCAAGGAATTCAAAGCCTTGATCGAGAAACATAATGAAAAAGAAGATCAAGACCTTTCGATTAGATAATGGTGGAGAATTCACTTCAAATGAATTCAAATATCTATGCAAAGAATCAGGGATTAAGAGGGAGTTGTCCACCCCTTATAATCCACAATAGAATGGGATTGCAGAATGGAAGAACAAAACTATCATGGAACCTGCAAGATCTATGCTTCATGATCAAGATATTCCTATGCATCTTTGGGTGGAAGCTGCCAGAACAACGGTATAAGTACAGAACCGTACTCCACATAGAGTACTTGAGAACAAGACTCCTGAAGAAGTATTCTCTAGAAACAAACCAGAAGTCATCCATCTTAGAATATTCAGCTGTCCTGTGTACATACAAATTCCAAAAGAGAAGAGAACACAATTAGATCCTTCAGGAAAGAAGGGTATATTTGTGGCATACTCTGAAAGCTCCCAGGATACAAGAAGATTGACATCAGCAGGGATGTGACATTTGATAAAGACACAACTTACAACAAATCCAGAAAAAGACCTGCTGAAGAACCTGAAGAAGCAAAAGCACCCAGAATTCATGATACAACCATGAATGAAGAAACTCAAGAAGAAGATCGAGAATTTGAAGAACCACAAAGACCTGTAGATCCACCTCTAGAGAATAATTCTCATAAGAGGAAACCTTCTTGGGTACATGAAATTATCCAAGGTGTGGAAAGATATGGGGTTCCAGAAGAGAATCACAGAGAAAGAAAGAGGACCAGATCCTGCTGCGGGTATGTAGCTTTATTATGTGATTTCATTGGTAAAGAACCTTCCAGTTATGAAGAAGCAGTAGAACAGAAAGAATCAAGGGATGCTATGATCAAAGAATATCAATCAATCATGAAGAGTGATGTTTGCGATGTTGTCCCAAGACCAAAAGGGAAGTCAGTCGTAACTTCCAAATGGATCTACAAGATCAGGAATGTTGCAGATGGTAGCATTGAAAAGTATAAAGCAATATTTGTGGCTCAGGGTTTCTTTCAGAAAGAAGGAATAGATTATGAAGAAACCTTTGCACCTGTATCCGGATACACTTGCATCAGATCAATACTTGCTTTGGCTGCAGTGATGAAATGGAAGATACACCAGATGGATGTCAAGACTGCTTTCTTGAATGGTTTAGTGGAAGAGGAAGTATATGTAGAAAAGACACTTGGTTTTGAGACACATGACAGGGAGTGTCATGTGTGCATATTGAAGAAAGCCCTGTATGTTTTGAAACAGGAACCTAGGACATGGTATGACATAATTGATAGATTTCTATCCAGTTTAGGCTTTACCAAAAGTAAAGCATATTCCAACCTTTACTACAAGGCTGAAGATGGAAACCCAGAGATACTTCTACTATATGTAAATGATCTATTTGTGAGAAGTATGGATGGGTTGATTACTGATACGAAGAGAAAGCTTGCTGTCGAGTTCAAAATGAAGGACTTGGGTATGATGCATTATTTTCTAGGTATGGAGGTGTGGCAGAGTGCAGATGGAATCTTTCTTGGACAAGGAAAGTATGCAGTAGAGATCCTAAAGAGGTTTGGGATGATGGACTACAAGGCTATGCCCACACCTATGGCATCGAACTTTAAGCTATTGAGTGATGCTTCATTAAAGTCGGTTGATGCTATGATTTATCATCAGATGATTGGGTCATTGATGTACCTGATGAATACGAGACTAGATATTTGCTTTGCTGTGAACACCTTGAGCTATTTCTTGACAGATCCGAGAAATGTTCACTTGATTGCTGCAAAGCATATTCTAAGGTACCTGAGGGGTATAGTTGATTATGGGCTCAAGTACGATGCAAACTAGAAGATTAACCTGGAAGGTTATGTTGATTCAAATTGGACAGGTAGTGCCATCGATAGGAAGATCACTTCAAGGTGTTGCTTCAATATGGGATCAGGTGTGATATCTTGTTTTAGCAGGGAGCAATCATTTGTGGCACTGAGTACAGCTGAAGTAGAGTATGTCGCGGCTTGTTCAGCTAGTTGTGAGGCAGTATGGCTGAGGAAGCTATTGTCTAATTTATTTGATCTCTAGTTGGATGCTACTTGTACACATTGTGACAGCTAGAGTTGTGTGAAGTTGTCAGAGAACCCGGTGTTCCATGACAAGTCGAAGCATATCAAGATCAAGTATCACTATATCAGGGATATGGTGTAGAGGGAAGCAGTGAAGCTCCAGTATGTTGCGATGGATGATAAGATAGATGATGTGTTGACGAAGCCATTAGCCAGAGTGAAGTTTGAGTACTTCAGGGAGAAGCTTGGTGTTCTCCAGATCGAGGTTCCTTCCAAGGGGAAGTGATGAGTCCGGAAGCCATTCTGATGAGCAGGTCAGATATAAGGGATGAGCCATTCTGTCATGGTGAGAGGATTTGGTTCCTTCCATGTCAGATATGAGTGTTGAATGTCATTGTGACAATGGAGGTACCTGGTCAGTTACCAGGAACACTCAGTCCAAGACCAAGAGAGCCATTCTGACGAGCATGTCAGATGTAAGGGCTGAGCCATTTTGTCATGGTTAAAGGATTAGTTTTCTCCCATGTCAGATATGAGTGCTAGCCATTTTGATGAGTAGGTCATATGTAAGGGAAATTTCCACTCTCTGAGAGAGTGGAGGCACCTGGTCCGTTACCAAGTAACTCAGTCTGTGACTGGGGGCCATTCTGACGAGTGCGTAGGATTTGGTTCCTGCCAGGTAAGATGTGAGTGCAAGCCATTTTGATGAGGGTGTAGGACTTGGTTCCTACCAGATCAGATATAAGGGAAACTGCCATTCTCAAGTGGAACAGAGGCACCTAGTCCATTACCAGGTAGCTCAATCTGGGACTGGGGGCCATTCCGATGAGGGTGTAGGATTTGGTTCCTACCAGGTCAGATGTGAGTGCATGCCTTTCTGATGAGTAGGTCAGATGTAAGTGCTAAATTATTTTCACAGATGATAGTGATGTCCTATCATGCTGGTGAATGTGAGTGCTAGGCCTTTCTAATGTGATTGTAGGCTCCTACATGATCAGATGTGAGTGTTGGGTGTGCCTTTTTGACGAGTAGGTCAGATGTAAGTGATGGGTGGGACATTCTGATGAGTAGCTCAGATATAAGCACTGAAGAAGACCTACATGGTGGCTATGCCTACAACCAGCATGAAAGAAGGCTGGCTCTGTAGAACTTCCTGTGAAGAGAAGAATCATGAGATAACACATATGATAATGACCAAAGAAGATCTAGATTGAGCTATGATCCAGATCTAGTTATGATGTCTCTAAGATGATCTATATCGAGTGATGATCTAGATCCACTAGTGGTGATCCAGATCGAGTGATGATCCAGATCCAGTGATGATGTCCAGTGATGATCCAGATCCATTGATGATCCAGATCCAGTGATGATCCAGATGTAGTGATAATCCAGATACAGTGATTATATTTAGTGATGATGATCCAGATCAAGTGATGATCCATATCCAGAAATGAAGATGACATGAAGAGGAAGATGACTTGAAGTCGAAGATGACTTGGATATGCAGATGACGAGAAGATCCAGAGAAGAAGACTAGTAATGAAAATTGTGTCGAGAGAATACCTTCCTAGTTAAGAGGGAGTGTTGATGTAATTGTAACTTCGAAATGTATTCACTTGTATTTATTATCTATTGTAACCCGATGTTTATTCCGGGATGTTATTATGTCATGTCATGCTCCAATTTTTCGATCGGGAAGATCTATAATGTAAACAAGTCATGTCAAGTCATTGTGGGTAACCCTCCTATTGACTAAGGGTGAAATTCCCCATAGTTCTGTGGCACTAGCATTATTAGACTCACCTAGTGAAGTTTGCCCTAGTATGGTTTTAGTCGTGTTGGGAATTAGTATAAATAGAGAGGTGACTTCTCTATTTAGTACACATCACATACACACTCAAGTGTAGCGCATAGTTGAGGAAGGAGAAGACAGTGGGGCTAGATAAGAAGAAGGTTACTACTGTCAGGAGATCACTTACAGTTTTGGGCTTTTCTATTTTGGTGCTGATTCTATCTTTGAGGAAGTTGCAGGGTTTTCTCCATTTATGGTTTCCCTGAGGAAAAACATTGTGTTCATTGTCTCTTGTGTTTGATTGATTTTCTTGTTATTCTCTCAGTTAAAGATCCTAATAATTCTAGCTTAATGTTGAAAAAATAACATAAATTATGCTGAAGGGGAACACAAGTGGATATAGTTGTTAAAAGAGTGTTTGTTGACCCACAAGAGGAAAATGACATGTGACAGAGACAACTAAGTGAGAACTCAAGATGCAAGAGGCATCATCCCCAAAAAATCAGGTTTGCACACCTAGTTGAGATGCTAAAGAGAATGAGGCTCATAAATGACCAAGTCCTATGAAAAATATTGTTTAATAGTATGTCCATGAGTAGCAGGAGGCTAGAATTGGATGGGGATTAACATATGTGTAATGCAATAGATGGCCCATTAAGATACTTTTCTCTTGTGGTTCAACGAACAGGCTCGGGGGTTCTGGAGAAAGTAATTTTGCTTCTCTAGGAGTTGGTTTGGAAGAACAACTTCTCCACTTTTCTTTCCTAGCCTTGGTGCGAGGTTCCTACTCTGTTTTTTTATGACTAATTCTAGTTATAGTAGGATGTGTATGTGAAATGTTTAATTGCAGTTACATATCTAGGAAGTAGGGTTATGCATTTTTCTGTAGAACAAATATCCCTTCTTCGGAGTATATTTGATATGTACAAGGTTTTACTGTCGCAACTAATGATTTTTTTCAGAGCATAGATTTCGTAGAACTGGTTGTTGTAGATTTGGTTATAGTTTCGAAACAAATACTTGAAGAATTTAGAATTAATGGTTCTATGTATAATGGATTGAATCCGTTGTTTCCTTTTAAAATGTACCTTGTATTCCTACCTTTAACTGAGCATTAGTTGTTCATATTCATTTCTGCTCAACCTAATCATGCTTACTTGAATATAGATCGAATCTATAATGTTTTTATAGTGTATATCTGTACTATTCCTATGTCACAGATGAAAATTATTTTTGTTTTTACATAGAAGAAACCTAAAAAATTTGTTGTCTGAATCTGGTGCCAGGATCCCTTGTAACATTCTTTAGATTGATTGTGACTAGATTTAGTTTGTTTCTAAACTTGGTAGAACTTCTAAATTATCCTCACTCAGCCAATGGTCCCACATGCGCTCAACCTAGAGAATATTTCAAATCCGTTGTGGATCTGGTTTCCTAAATGACTTCTCTCACATCTCCAAAAATTAACTCCCTTGCTAGTTCACTAGTGAAATGACCGAAGGACCCTCAGATATAGATCGATGGTGGACTTCAATGGTCTTAGGGAGAATGTCATAAAGTATTGTTCCTATTAGTATTTTATTTGACCGCCCTAACGAAATAGCTTACAGTCGTTGATCAACTCCCACAATAAACTTCATCTGTTGATCTTGATCTTCTTGGTAATGATTACTTTCCAAATTTCACATCCTTTTTTGTTGTAACCGATTGGATATTCTATTATGTTTTTCCTGAAGGTATCAATTTATGTAAATATTCCTTTACTTATGCATTTCAAACTTGGGTTTTCGACTGATCTAATAATGTTGGTTTATGGTTTAGATCTATATCTTTTCGATGTTACGAATGCAATATATGTACAAGGGGTAAAACCTTAATTTGTTAGGATTATAAGCCTCCCTTGTTTGATTTTGGTGTAAAAGCATGGTAATGTGTCTCACTTTGCAGCAAGAAAAATTGTTTTGTTTTTATAAATTTATTTAAAATATTTATTATAAAAAATAAAAAATGTGATTTAAAAAATTTTAAAAAATAATTTTAACAATCACTTGTATATTTTTTCCATATTCATATGAAAAAGTATTGATTTTGATGTATTAAAATTATAGTTTTTTCGATTGCTCTTTTACATACACATAAAACTTATTATTTATATTGATAATTTAATAATAATTAATGTATATCATAAAATTAAATTAAAAAATATGTACAACAATCTTAAAAGTGTCTATAAAAAACTTGTTCAAAAAAATTGGAATTAAAAAAGTGAATGAAGGTAGATATGGGGGTCGTTGTTTTGTGAGTACTTATGAGATGCCTAAAGTAATAGTAAATGGCTTCTAAATAAAATCAAAATAAATAAGATAAAAATAATTTTTTTTAATTTAAAAAAATACCATATAAAAGCTCATTCATAATGAAAACTTTTGTTTCATTACACCATTATCTAATTCTTGATGGATTTGTATATTTCTAAACAAATAATTTTAGTTCATAAATTTCATCGCCGCAAAATGGGAAAAAGTGAGACATATTACCATGCTTTTACCCTTGGCCAATTATGTCTAAATCAAGAGTCCTTTCATCGATATTTAGTCACCAGCACCATTGGGTCAACTTGGCCTAATTGGACCCCATGTACCAGTTAGTAGAGTGTGGGGAACTCTAATTGAGGCCAACTACCACTGAGTGCACTTGCATGCATCAGTTTAGGAGCCTCCTAGACCAATCCTAACAATTTAGGAGCCACTGGGATTGTTGGCACCAACCTGCTTCAGTTGTGTTCAGTTGGTGACTAGTCAAACTCAGTTAGTAGTTAGTTACATTCAGTTCTAGTCTATTACATTTAGTTCTACTCAATTAGTGATAGGAATTCATGGCTTCATGTGGGTGAGGCACATTTACTCACCTACCTCAGTCAGGTAGACTAGTTAATTGATAATTAAGACTGAATTAGACACTTGAGTTGGGTTGTTGAACTCTGATAGTGATTTAGACATGTCTAGTTACTCATACAGTTGGGTAGAGTCAATCAATTTGAATTCCTCTCTCATGCATTCCAATTGACTGGTTATTAATACCAGTGTAATACATTGTAATTAATTATCCAATTATGTTTTTATTAATGAAAGAATTCATAGCTGCAAGCCATTTTTTGCATTGTTTCATTCTTCAATTACTGAGTAAAATTGTTTGATCTCTTCTGTGAGTTGTGTGTTGATCCATAGATCTATGTGCTCAATTTGATATGGTATAAGATCCTCAAAAAGACAAGGAAATTATCCTTTCTACATATCTTATGTTGGATCAAATTATTTTTTGAGCAAAATTGCTCCTTCTAGCTCTGCACCAGAAGCAACAAGTTTACCATAGAAATCCTGAGAAAAGGAATTGTTGATCATGCTTGCTTGATTAAGTAAGCTGGTTGTGATGAAAAATTGAAAAGTGCAGGCTGTCTGACCTTACGGTGCCCCTTTTTTGTTTCTGCAGATACAACTTTGAACGGATTCATCAGTTCTACTTCTCACCCCATTCACAAGCTATTCAGAATGGAATATGAAGATGATTTCTTCTCTCAAGAGACAAGATTTCTATGAGGTGTTTATTGGACTTGGTAAACATTCTTATGATAATGAGAGTGACTGGATAAATGACTATTATGTAGCCTTTGGAGCTATAGGTTTATCCCTTTCTCCTAGCTTGCGGTACCTCACTAAATTTGTTGAATACCCAAAGGATCTATAGACAAAAATGGAAAGAACCTTTGGAAAGCATAGTGAGGATCATAATATCACTTTGGAGAGCACACCCAACACCACAAGAGCTATTGATTCAAAAGTATCAACCTCTACTCTCTCTGTTGAAGTTGTTCAAGATGAAGAAGTATCAGAATCTTCTACACAGTCAATTCGAATTGAAGAAAGTCTCCTTGTAGTGACTCCTTCATCTGATGCTCCAGAAGTTTATGAGATATATGATATCTCATCTTTTCATATGGCTGGTACAGAAGAAGACATTCTAATGTTTGATATTGAAGAAAAAAACTACTTCACTTCTATGCAAACATTTTCCAGTGATTCTCCATTAAATTCTATGCAAAATTTGCCAGTAATTGGTTCCGAAAGTGACTGATTCAATTCTATGCAAACATTTTCTAGTGATTATCCATTAAATTTTGTGAAAATTTTGCCACTGATTGGTTCTGAAAGTGAAGAGGAATTTGATTTCTCTCCTTCTAATGTTGTTGTTGGTGTGCAGATAATTAGTACCATGGATATTATGGAAAAAAATAGTAGATTGTAGGAGTGATCCATTCACTCTCCTTGATCTATATCTTCCAACAAATTCCTACAGGATTGCATGCACTAATATTCAGAATTTTGAAAAAGTAGAAAACCGAGCATCTGTCGTCTCGGTGGACCATAATTTTGGATATGATATGAACTTTATTGGATATGATATCATATTATTTGGATCTGATATGATATTAATTGGTTCAATATTTCAGGTTCATAAGCTTTCATTACTGCTTGTAGCTATTCTCATCAATTTTGGTGTAAAGAAACAAGTACTAAAAGTCTCCTTCAAAATTGTTGTTGGGGATTTGATTTCATTCCACACTTTTGCATGTGATATGAAATTATTTCTATATCATATGATCTTATTTGGATGTGATATGATATTATTTGGTTCAAATTTTAGATTCCAAGAGCTTGGAGTCATGCTTGTAGCTGCTCTCACCTATATCAGTGTGAAAAATCAAGTACCGCAAGTCCTGTTCAAATTTGTTGCTGGGGATTTGGTGTTAGTTTCCTCTAATGAGGTTTCTGATATTTTTTTTTAATCATTAATTATTTTTGAAGCTATACCATATTATGGAGCTCCAGCATTCTCTCTCCATAGTCCCATGGATTCTCTACCTTTGGTCACATGCTCGTCTCCTCACAGAACTAGTAAAGAGGAAGACATTCCACATCCACCTAGACACTTGCTCCTAACACCTGGGGATGATTTTAACACTCATGGTTTATTGTTAAAGGATGAAAGATATTTATTTATTGCGTGTTCTTCACATAATTTTAATCCTCCAATACCTTTTCTCTCTTATCAATTGATTTCAGTTGCTCTACATGGGTCTAGTTTTCATCCAGCAACTGTCTATATTTTTTATTTAGTTGAGATATTATTCTTATTCCATAGAAGAAGATTCCTCCTATTAGAATTTGAATTCTATTTATATCTTCAAGCAGATAGTTATAATAATGTTTACAACAAAATAATCGAGAATGAAGATACAAACAGAACAAAACAAAGCACACAAGAAACATACACGTATTGCTCAGGAATTTACAGTATCATTCACAATAATAATATCCAGTGTTACAATAGTTTACATAAGAATAATTCGAATGCATGGGGTGTGAATTCAAATCTCCCAAGTGGATATGACTGTATCTAACTAAATCTCTAACTCATAGTCTCTCAATCAAGATCGGAGTCCAAAATCAACTACCAGATGTCCAAACAACTCAAACAAACAGTGATAGCTAGTTAACTTAGTGCAACTAAATGTGGTAGGTGGGAAAAGGCACCTACTCCACATGCATCCATGTACTATCCATGCAAGACATGCACTAGCTAACTTTTACTAACTTCAACTAATTGAAGTAGGTTGGTGCAGGGACTCCTAGCGGCTCCTAAAATGTAGGGATTGGTCTAGAAGGTGCCCAAACTTATGCATGTACATGCGGTAAGTGTAAGTTAACATCTAACAGTGTTCCCCACTCTCCAGTGACTGGTGTATGTTTCCCCAGTAGTTTAAGTGGACCCAATTGTACTAGTGAACCCAATTAATTCATTCAAGTTCCTAAGTTAGGAAAAATTAATCTAATGGACATTTGACCAAGGGAGGATTAATATTCCTAAACCCCCCCATGAATCCTAACTTGGAAAATTGTAGGCCCTGGTAATAAGACCATAGGTTACCCAAATACAATCTAAAATATTGTAAAAGATGTTTCTTAATACAACTGAGGAAACAGGTGAAAACCTCAAGGGAAAACCCCCCCTCAAACATAAGAAAAAAAATAGCAATCTACAAGCTATATTTAGAAGAAAGAAGCTTCCTCCTTAGAAAAATAACTTGAGAAAAACACTGCTGCAAAATTGCATCTATATGCAGCAGCATGGTCCGTCAGTGGACCGCTCAATGTACTTCTGAAGTGATGAATTTGTTTGTCTCTTCTGGATGGTCAAGGTAGGGAAAGATCAAGTTTCTACTTCTGTGGGCCATGTAGCTAATCATTCGCCATCATCAAGTAGCAGTGACCTAGAAATTTACCGCTACCATTGGTTCTCAGTTCATCTCCAAAGAAGTTGCAAGCTTTTCTCCTTTATGGTTTCTTGAGGAAAACTCTTTATGTCTCTTGTCTCTTACGTTTATTGTTGTGCATGTTATTCTCTTAGATAAGATTCTAATATCATATTGCTTAAATGATAAAAATATAACATGGTATCAGAGCTAACATGAGAAGAAGACAATGTGTAGCTAAGAAAGCTATGGATTATTACTTTTTGGGTCTCTCTCCACAATCCATCCACAAAATTATGCTAGGCTAACTCTCCATTGAAGGGCACATCTTTCTGTCGAAGCAAAATTTGTTTTTGGGCATTTTAAGCTTTTGGTGTGGGAAATTAGGGACTTTTACAAAAGATAAATTTTTGAGTGAGCCCGGCATAACTCTCCTCATCAAAATCGAAGTTTAGAGACCTGGGTCAATATTTTGGGTGGGGTGAAACTTCAGGAAAGTCAAACCCTAGTTTGACCCTCGGCCTGAAAAACCCTAAAAAAATGAAACGGATAGTTTTGGTAGATTCACTATATCTCGATATTGGAAAAGGATTAGGTGTTGAAACATTCACAGGTCGAAGATAAATTCCTGATATACGCTGTGTCAAAGTTTCAGCCTCATATTCACTATATTCTAGGAGATATGAGTCCTCCAAGTTAGGGTTCCAACCTCTCCTAGGATTCCTTCCCAAAGAGGACACCTAGGGAGAATTGATATATCTTGGGAAATGAAGGTCCCAATGAAATTTAGGAAGATTTTCAAGAAAGGGAATGGACTATGATTTTTATGGGGAAGGTTTCAGACCCAGAATATGAAACAGTGACACGTGGCAGTCTGTACAACTTCGCTATGTTGAATAGTCCTGAAACAGGTCACCTTGGGAAAATGCTCATATGTTCCAATTGGTGAAACCAATTCTAATGAAACCTGTGGTTTTGGAACAGGGACCAACAAGGATATCTTAGTACACAATTTCAGACATAGAGGAGTAGTACTATCGAAGATACCAAAGAAAAAGTATCAGGCATTTCTACAGAAGAAATTGGTAAACTAGGGCTTCCTCTTCCGAGAGCTTCCCTCCACTATTTTAAGAAAAGGAGTACATTGGATAGCTCACCTTGAAGAGTTCTATATTTCTATACAATCATATATGAAATATTCCAAGTTTTAAAATTATGGTTTCTCTAACAAACCCTACACCAGCCAGCTCTGGAACTAGGATGGACACCTCAAACCGATAAGATCTAATATTTTGCTATTTACAGTTGAGGTTCTCATTTCAAGATGAATAATGACTCCAGCTTGATGAAAAGATTGGTGAGGATGAAAAATTCCAAGAATTGAAGTATAGGATCTCACTAATTCTTGAAGGAAATGAATTGGACACCCACATAAGTAGAGAGGTTTCAGTTCTAGAGGGAGATGAGGCTAAAGCCTTACTCAAGAAGAACTTGGTCAAGGCCAAGAATATCATTGCTGATTCAACCACGGATCACTTTGTACCACAAGTATCTTCCCTAAATACAATGAAAGAGATGTTGATTCCTTGAACAAGATATTTGAAGGGAAGAACATAAATTTATAAGATGATTTTGAGAAAACAGTTGAAAAATGTGAAGAATTAGAATGTAGAGACCATGTAGTCATACTTTACAAGGGTCTCTCAAATCAAAGAACAACTTGAAGCAGTAGAAGAAGAAGTGGAGAATGCAGAAGTTGTGATAGCCACCTTGAATGGCCTTTTAGGATCATGGGATTGATTCATTCGAGGAATGTGTTCCAGAAGGAAGTGATAATTTCAGCAGACTCTGGGAAAAACACACACAAGAAGAATCTCGACTCATAATAAGAGAAAAGAAGATGGTAGCAACTGAAGATCAAGCTCTCACCATCCAAAGAATATCCCTCAAGCGATGAGGAACATGAAGAACTCAAATCTTGAAGAACCTCTTATACATATTATCATTTGGATAAGAAATGATGTTGTTATGAATGAAGAAGATGATGAAGCTCAAGAAGGAGTATACCCACGAAACAAATAAAGATAAGTATTCAATTGATATTGTTTTGTTATGCATTTTCTTATATTCAGTTGATGTATTATGCATGATAGAATGTTTGTGTTAATGACAATATACTACTCATATGCATGTGATGGGTAAGTAGCTCATGGTGCTATACAACTCTCCATTGCTACTTATCTATAATGAAACCTCTTTACTGACATATTGGATTAGTGCAAAATCTCAATGTTGTCCTCGTAGAGATGGAAGGAATCTAGAAAGTTTCTGTGAGATATGGATGAATGTTGTATTGGCTAAAATAGTTGCATGATCACATATTTATGCATAATAATTTACCATTATGAATATGCATATGAAATGTTTCTAATCATACAACTCGTGAATTTGACTTATAGGAAAGATCGTGTACAATCGCCTACAAGAAAAGAAGGATGAGACTTGTTCCAAAGAACAAGTGACAATAGTTCAAGACGAAGAATAATATGACGAATGTAGCAACATTGTGGGATACAAGGCAAGATTCATAGCATGAGGCTTCTCGTGGAAAGAAAGCATAGACTATGAAGAGACATTTGTAGCTAGTGGGAGTTGAGGCACATGACAGACAGAATCATGTGTGCAAATGAAGGAAGTCCTTGTACGAGCTCAGAAGACACCCATGGGATAACACATACATGAGGATATTGAAGATCGCCTATAGTGATGAAGATCTTAACCTTTGATACAGGTTGAATATGAAAGCCTATAGAGGATGACAAGCTTATAGATGGGTGTGAGAAGAACTTTTGAAAAAGTTCAAGATAGAGGATCTTGGTATCCCGTGATCCTACATAGATACATAGAATATTAGTAGTATAGGAAGGTGCTTGTCACTCTGGTATAGAATGTTTCAGTGCATAGAGTATGAAACATAGAGGGAGAATGACGCTCCCCTTTAGAGGGAGTGACTACAGAAGATCCCGAGGTTTGACATGGTATGACAGGATGGGAAGCTTATTGATGGCTCTAGGATTTACTGAGACTAAAGTGGATTCCAACATTTGCTTCAAGGTTGAAGGTGGAACACTAGTGATGCTCCTGTTATATGTCGATGACTTGTTACTAACAATAAAAGAGGAACTCATTAAAGTTGCAAGAAGGATACTTACTAGCGAGTTCAAGATGAAGGAATTGGATATGATGCACTACTTTCTAGGCATGGGGGTGTGGCAAAATGCAGATGGAATATCCATGGGACAAGGGAAGTATGCAATAGATATCTTGAAAAGGTTGAGAATGATGGATCGTAATGCCATGACCACACCTATGGCATTGAACCTAAAGCTATTGATTGATGCTTCATCAGATTCTATTGATGCCATGATGTATCGTCAAATGATTTGTTCCTTGATGTACCTGATGAATACGAGACCAGATATTTGCTTTGTTGTGAAAACATTGAGAAATGTTCATCTGATGGTTGCAAAGCATGCAGCGAGGTACCTGAATGGTACAAGTGAGTATGGGCTTAAGTATGATATGAATCTGAAGATTAACCTAAAGGGTCATGTGGATTCGGATTGGATAGGCATTGCCATTGATAGGAAGAGCACTTCAAGGTGTTGCTTCAGTATGAGATCAGGTGTGATCTCTTGGTTTAGTAGGAAGCAGTCCTGCATGGGGCGAAGAAAAGCTGAAAGAGGAGAAGTGAAGCTCTAGTATGTGATCTAAATCAAGATGTCTCGAAAGAGTGAGTTCTAGCATAGTCGGTGAGACAGGTTGTCTGAGCGTAAAATCTTGGTGAACCTCATAGGTGGCTCAGATGTAAATGGTCCTATAGGTTGTCCTCGAATGTAATCGGCCCTAGAAAATATCGTAGATTATCCTTAGATGTAATCATCCCGGATGTGATTCTATGCTAGAAATGTCCAGATTGAAGTTTTATTACTTTAGGGAGAAGCTTGGTGTTATCCAGATTGAGGTTCCTTCCAAGGGGAAGTAATGATTCTGTGAGCCCTTCTGACATAGTGAGAGGATCGGTTCCTTCCATGGTCAGATGTAAGTGCCTTGGCCCTTCTAACATGGTGGAAGCCTGAGATTCACATGGTAAGATATAGGTGCAGAAATTCTTTGGTGTGATTAAGGGTTGTGTTACCACATGATCAGTGTAGAGCCATTCTGATGTGATTAAGGGATGTGTTCCCACATGATAAAATATAAGTGTTGAAGGCCATTCTCTGGGATAATGGAGGCACCTGGTCAGTTACCAGGAAATTGATTCAGTTTGGGACTGAAGCTCAACTTAGTGCTGAGAGGCCATTCTCTGGGAGAATGGAGGCACTTGGTCAGTTACCATGAAATTGTTTCAGTGTGGGACTGAAGCTCAACTAGGTGCTAAGAGACCATTCTCTGGGAGAATGGAGGCACCTGGTTAGTTACCGAGAATCTGTTTCAGTTTGGAACAGACACTCAGTCTAGAGCTGAGAGCCATTCTGATGTGACTGCGGGATGTGTTCATCTCTCATGATCAGATATAAGTGCAGAGCACTTCTTACATGGTTGATGTGTTCATCCCATGGTAAGATATAAGTGCCGAGCCTTTTTGACATGGTTGATGTGTTCATCCCATGGTAAGATATAAGTGTTGATCCCTTCTGACATGGTTGATGTGTTCATACCATGGTCAGATGCGAGTGTTGAGCCTTTCTGACATGGTTGATGTGTTCATCCCATGGTTAGATGTGAGTGCCAAACCTTTCTGACATGGTTGATGTGATCATCCCATGGTCGGATGTGAGTGTTGGGCCTTTCTGACATGGTTGATGTGTTCATCCCATGGTCATATATGAGTGTTGGGTGTGCCTTTCTGACATGGTTCATTCCATGGTAAGATATAAGTGCTGAATATGTTGAAGACCTACTTGGAGGCTAGGCCTAGAACCAACATGAAAAAGGCTTGGATCTGTAGAATTTCCTGTGACGAGAAGAATTAAGAGATAGCACCATTTGATTGAGAAAACAAAAGAATTAATGATGATGATGATCGAGTGACAATCCATATCAAGTGATGATCCAGACTTGATGATGATTCAGTGATGATCAAGATCAAATGATGATCTAGACTTGACGATGATCCAGTGATGCTCCAGATCAAGTGATGATCTAGACTTGATGAAGATGACTTGACGATCATAGATGACTTGAAGATGAAGAATATTTGTGCTGATAAATTGTATCAAGAGAATACCTTCCTAGTTAAGAGGGAGTGTTGATGTATTTGTAACTTCAGAATGTATTCACTTGTATATCGTATTTATTGTACCCCGATGTTTATTACAGGAAGTATCTATAATGTAATTGAGTCATGTCATGGCCCGATGTTCCGATCAGGAGATTCAATAATGTAAACAAGTCATGTAAAGTCATTGAGGTTAATCCTCCATTGTAAGTCAGGGCAATAGTCCCCACAATTGATTCAAGGTTAACCCTCCTTGTTGATCACACCTGGAAAAGTCACCACAGTTGTGGGGCACTAGGGTTATTAGACTCTCATATAGATGTTGGCCCTGGTAAGTAATTTCTAAGCGGGGCCAACTTGTTGGAGTGGACTTTAAGTGAAAGAAAGAATATAAATAGAGAGTGAACCTATGTATTTATCACACACACACTCACTCATTGGGGTACATGAGTGAGAGAGGAGAAGCTCTCCTAAGTGAGGGAGAGAGAAGAAGTTGTTGGAGATCATCTTTATGTTTTCGGGTTTTATTGCTGCCATTGGTGCTCATTCTATCTCTGAGGAAGTTGTGGGAATTTCTCCTTTATGATTTCCCCAAGGAAATTTATTTGTGTCTCTTATCTCTTGTGTTTATTTTTGTGCATCTTATTCTCTCAGATAAGAACCTAAGATCATATTGCTTAAATGATAAAAATCTAACAGGAAGTACCTCCAACCATTGATGGAGATTGTGGGCATAGGTCCTCCTACATCACTATGTATCAAATCAAGTATATAGGGAGCTCTATGTGCATTCCCAACATCATACTTCTTTTATGGATGCCTGCCTACCAAGCAACCATTGCATACTCCATCAGAAGTTTGGATGGAGGGAAAAACTTCAACCATTTTATAATTTTGGAGTAGCTTCAGATATTTGAAATTGAGATGGCCAAATCTCTCATGCGAAATATTTTTGGTATTGTTAGCATGAGGTAATAAAACTGTAGGAGGAGAAACATGTAAGAAATGTGAGAACTCATAATCTTTGGTAAAGTGATTTACAATACCTTTAGCTACAAATAGTCCAATGGATTTTTTTGTAATCTCAACTGATTTTGAATCGAATGTAACTCTCTTGGGAGATCCTGTATGATTCATCTGGAAAATAGAAAACAAGTTAGCAGAAAGGGAGGGCACATATAAGACAATATTCAACTCACCACGCTTCGCTCTAACTAATCCACTTCCTTCTGCTGGGATCTGGGAATCATCTCCCATGTGAATGTTCATCCCTTTTGTTAGTGAGAGGGTAGAAAGAGATTCTTTGGAAGCAAACATGTGATTAGAAGCTCCAGAATATATTATGTATGTTGAGGGTGGAGCGATAGTTTCTTTCAAAGCATGACACCTCTCGGTATATTCTTCCTGTGGTTCTTCAACAGAATTCTTTTCTCTCAGGGAAGTAATGTTATGTTTCTTGAGAAGAGTTGACATTTCATGAATTTCTTTCTTGATACAATGATTTTCAAGACGGTACCCCTTTTCACAATAAGTACATAACTTATTTTCAAATTTCTTATTTTTAGAGTCGGATGCCCCTTCGAAAGTTTGCTTATTTTGTTTAGGCTTCAAATTAGCTTCCTTTGGCTCCTTCTTCTTTGATTTCCCCTTTTATTACACTTTGAAAGATTCAGAAACTAGGAGAGATTGATCTTTGGAGGTATTTATGAATCCCATTCTCATCAACTTGTCTTACTCCTTGATCAAGAACTCAGAAAAATAATATAAGGAAGAAACCTTCCAATCAGGAAATCTTTCCCACTTGGAATGAAATATGGAAACAAATTAAGAATACTCAAGGCCTATTTTCCTGAGTATGGAAAAGACATTCCTCTCATCCTTCCGCTCTATCCTGCACTATATGTAGTATTGTACTAGAGACTTGAATTTATAAAGAAATGCTTAATAGTCTCGAAATTGCTAGGATGTAAAGATACCAAATCATTATCCAGAATGTGTCTCTGAAGCTCATATTGTTTGTTAAAAAATACATCAGGATTTTTTGAGAGTCCTCAATCCTTCTAGGTGGAAAAGGAGATCTCTGGAAATATAAGTACATAAGTACCTGAATGCTTAATCACCAACAGTTTAGAAACTTGTTCCGCTCTACAGACTGATGAGGCTTAGGATCCCATCCATTTATGATGATGTGGTTATCCATGCTTGCGCAAGGCCAATTGCATATCAATCCCCCAATCAAGATAATTGGAATTTGTGAGGATCTATGATTGAGGAGTTTGAGAACTCATAATTGCTCCAGCTGGAAGTACTACAAAACTTCGCACAAGCTATGTAGTACCTGTCAATTTCACTGCAATAACACACTAAAACATATGAACTATTAGAATCATGCTTTTCTTCCTTGCATGAACATGTTTTTAGGGTCTATCACACCCTCTCCACTGCTCTAAATAAATCCAGAGCTAGCAAATCATCATAGTGGACTTCTGTGGAAACCCAGCTACTTTTGATGTTCGATGGGGAGAAAAAAGCATGAAACCTTCCTGAGAAGGCTCTGATACCATATTAGAATTTGAATTCCGTTTAGATATTCAAGTAGATAGTTCTTATAATTTTTGCGGCAAAATAATGAAGAATGAAGATACAAACTGAACAAAGCAAACCACACAGGAAACAATTGAAGTATTGCTCATGAATTTAGAGTATCATCACAATAATAATATCTGGTGTTACAATAGTTCACATAGGAATGATTCGAATGCATGGGGTATGAATTCAAATCTCCTAAGTGGATATGACTGTATCTAACCGAATCGCTAACCCATGGTCTCTTAATCAATATCGGAGTGCAAAATCAACTACCAGATGTCCAACCAACTCAAACAAACAATGACATCTAGTTAACTCAGTGAAACTGAGTGTGGTAGGTAGGAAAAGGAGCCTACTCCACATACATCCATGCATTATCCATGAAATACATGTGCTAGCTAACTATTTTTGAATTACCAGAAAGTAACTGAGGGATAACTGAGACTAACTAATACTAACTCCAGCTAACCGAAGTAGGTTGGTGTCGGGACTCCCAATGACTCCTAAAATGTAGGGATTAGTCTAGGAGGTGCCCAAACTAATGCATGCACATACAGTAAGTGGAAGTTAACCTCTATCAATGTTCCCCACACTCCAGTGACTGGTGTATGTTGCCCCATTAGGTAAAGTGGACCCAATTGTACTAGTGAACCCAATTAATTATTTAAGGTTCCTAAGTTAAGAAAAAATGAGATAATAGACATTTAAACAAAGGAGGATTAATAATACTAACACCTCGAGACATAATTATGGAGAATTTCACATGCCAGGCCCCAAGATTCCTATGAATAGAAGAACCAGATTGATCCTGATTCTACCTACTTAGGTTGAGGAGGTATTTTTTCCCATGTGGTTTTCTTCTAATTGCTTGTATTAAGAAGTTAATTTTCTTTAGATGTAATGGCTGGCCTATGGTCTTAGTTACCACAGCCCACAAATTGTCCAAGTTAGCATTCAAGGGGGGTGTTAGGATTATAATCTTCCCTTGTCCAATTTGGTCAATTATGTCTAAATCAGGAGTCCGTTCAGTGTATATTTAGTCACTAGCACCATTGGGTTCACTTGCCATAATTGGGCCACATGTAACAGTTACTAGAGTGTGGGGAACAATAATTGAGGATAACTTCCATTTACTGCACTTGTATCCATCATCTTAGGAGCCTTGTATACTAATACCTACAATTTAGGAGCCATTGGGAGTGCCGCCACCAATCTCCTTCAGTTGAGTTCAGTTGGTGACTAGTCAAGCTCACTTAGGAGTCATTTATATTCAGTTAGCACTACAAATGAATGCTTGCATGTGGGTGAGGTGCATTTACTCACCTACCTCAGTTAGTTATACTAGTTAACTGATAGTTAAGACTGAATTAGACAGTTGAGTTGGGTTGTTGAACTTTGATAGTGATTTAGACATGTCTAGTTACTCATACAGTTAGGTAGGGTCAATCAATTCGATTTCCTCTTTCATGCAGTTGAATTGACTGGTTATTAATAACAGTGTATTACATTGTAATTAATTATCCAATTACTTTTTTATTAATGAAAGCATTCACAGCTGCAAACAATTTTTTGCACTGCTTCATTCATCAATTACTAAGTAAAATTGTTTGATCTATTCTATGAGTTGTTTGTTGATCCATATATCTATGTTCTCAAATTTATATAATTCATGTAAATCAAAATCCCAAATCAAACTATAAAACCTTGAATCCGCATAGTTAAATGTTGACCCACAAAATTAGGACATCAACGGTCCATATCTAATCCGCAAATAAGAATATCAATGGTCGATATGGTATACTCAAAGAAGATCAATGGATGATATTAGTCGTGGAGGTTTCATTGTGGAATCCACACAGAAATCAGATCAACATCCCATATCTAGTCTGCAAAGAAGAAGATCAATGGTTGAGATTGTATCCACAAAGAATATCAATGGCTTATATTAGTCATGGAGGTTTCATTGTGGAATCCACAAAGAAATAAGATCAATGGTAAGGATTAAAGATGCAAAAGAGATCAATGATTTATAGAAGTTGCAGAAGGCAGAAGGAAGGAAACAGGAAAAAGACAAGAAAAAGTGTTGAGTTTCTGATTCCCGGATTTTGCAGTAGAAAGGAGGATTGTGGAATGCGGAAAGTCAATAATTAATATTAAAAGAACTTGAAGTTTCCAAAGTATGATTTTCATAAGTCTAATTAGGATTAAGATCGATGGTCAAGGGTGTTTCCGCAAGGATCAATTTTGTGGAAAGGTGATGCGAAATGCGGAATGCAGGAATTCAAGGATTAAGTTAACGGAACTGGGAGTTTTCAAGATCTAATTTTAGTATCAATTTAAGATCGAGGGTCAAGGTTGTTTATCCAAGGATCAACGATAGGGAAAGCCGACGAAGAATGCAAAACGCGGGATTTCAAGGATTAATTGAATGAAACTGGGAGTTTTTGAGATCTGATTTTAGTATCAACTTAAGATCTATGGTAAAGGTTGATTCCACAAAGATCAACGATGTGGATAGAATATGCGAAATTCGAAACATAGAAATTCAACGATTTATTTAACGGAACTTGGATTTTCCAAGATCCGATTTACACATCAAATCAAGATCGGTGTTCAAGGCTGTTCCCAAAAGGACCAATGGTGCAGAAAGAATACATGAAATGCAGAAGGCAGAAAGTGGTCAAATGAAGGTATCGACTTGTTGTTTTTCTAATTTCCAAGTTCCATAGCTGAAGGCAGAAGGAGGAAAAGTTAGTTTAGTGTGGAAACGACTAATATGGTTTCATAGTGGATTTGTCGATGGCGCAACAAGTGTTACAATGATTTCTAATCCTGAGAATGAATGGACTAGGATGAATGTGACCCATGACTGTGTTGAAAGAGATGGTAAAGAGAAGTTGTAAATCCATTTGCATGATACTCAGGGTATGGGTAAATGGCATTGAGGTTTCTAAGGTTAAGGAAATGAGGATCATTCCTTATGGCTAGTATGTCTCTTTGTTTGTATTTTCTCATAAGAGATAGGTATTTTTTTAATATGTCTGAAGATATATGGTTATAGAATTTTTATTTTATATTTGAATTTTGATGTATGTTACATATGGTATCAAAGCATGGTTTCAACACTAGGCATGAATACGATGAACACACTACTGCTATAAAAAAAACAAAAAACTAAGTCATGTTTATTTTGTCTTGAAAATTCTCTTATTCATAGCAAGGAGAAGTACAAATATATTTTGCAGGAAACATGGCAGAAGCAAGAATGTCTATAGGAAAGGAATGTCGACCGAAACAACCTTTAAATAATGAAGAGGGTAATCTAAGGGATGGAGAGTTCTAGGTAGATCTAAATGAAAGTTAAGACACTAAATCTGAGTTAAAAAGGATTGTGAATGAATTAAGATCTGAATTAAGAAAGGCTAAGGAAAATAATGAGTGAATTCTAAAGGCTCAAGAAGAACTAAACACTATCTTATTATAAAAAATCCTTACTGAAGAAAATGATAACAGTAAGGTTTTTGAATAGGAACTACCTAAAAATTCCCCATACAATAAACGTAAGGGTAGGAAGCTGGAATTTTCCATCCATAGTGTTGAAACTTCAAGTGAAGAGTCAGTTATGTAGCACAAAAAAAACTCAAGAGTCAAGTGAAAGAAGTGACTAAAATAAAAGGAAGAAAAAGTACAGACCCTATGATGAAATCTATATGAAGTTCAATAAAATTAAACCACCCATGCTTAATGGGGAAATTGAGAAGGGAAAGGAGGAAAATGCCTAGCTTTTCAGTATGAAAAAGTACTTCCAGATATATAATTGCTTGGATGATTTGAAAGAAAAAATGCCCATTTATTATATGACTGGAAAGACAAATATATGGTGGAAAGACAAAGAAAGTTAAGGGTATAAAATAAAGGTATGTAACATAGAAAAATTTTAAGAAAAGTTTTAAAAGAAAATATTTATCTCAACAGTATTATGAAGAAAAACCTAAGGTGTTTTATGAACTATGGTTAGGGGCCATGACATTGAAATAAATATGTAGTAAGTTCCTAATCTTACTTCACTATGTCCCCTACATAATTGATTAGAAACCAAATATACAACGGTTCCTCAACTGCCTGCCCCTCATGTTTTAAGAAAGGATTGAGTATGAAAATCCAAAGACACTAAAGGAAGCGATGAGGAAGGCCAACTTCTATTTTGACCAAAACAAGAATAAAAGATAAAGTATACCAGCTTGGAAAAATCGAACGCCAAATAATTTTGATTCTAAAAAAACAAAAATAAATTCCACAATAACATGGGAAATAAATATAGAGGGTATCAAGGTAATAATTACAAAGGTTTTAAACCTCAATATTTTGCAGTGACATAAAATTTTTCTAATAAAAACTCAGCAAATAAAGAACTCTTAAAATGTTGGGAGTGTGGAGAGACACACTACTTTAAATACTATCTATCAAGGAAAGAAAAGTTTAATGTTCATTCTATCCAGGAAGTAGTTACAGTTGGGGATATGGCCAGGAGCATGCCAAAAATCCATGATGCACTAGAAAATCGGCAAGCAAACCAACAGACTTCCATGGTCAAAATTGAAGGCATGATAAACAACCAACCTATCTCTATGTTCATTGATCCAGGCACAAGCCTAAGTTATATTTCATCTAGAGTAGTTGATTTTTGCAATTTGGTATCTAAAAATTTTGATAAGTCGTGGCTAGTACACTTAGCCATAGGTACAAAAGTAAAGGTTACTAGTATTGTTAGAAATTGTAAGATATTAATGAATGACCTCCTTACACATATCAATGTAAATATATTTCATTTAGGATCTTATGATATACTAATAGGAATGAATTGGCTTGAAGAGCATAATGTTTTGCTAAACTATTTTGATAAAACATTTACATGTATTGATAATAATGGAAATAATATAAAAGTGAAAGGAATTCATAAAAGGTAACCATGAGAGAAATCTCTACTCTACAAATGAAGATATTAGTAAGAAAAGGATGTAAGGTATTCTCAATGTATATAATGAATGACAATGAAAATAATATGAAACATGAACTGGAAGAGATACTTGTTTTATAGTAGTTTGAAGATATATTTTCAGAAGAAGTCTCGGGACTTCCTCCAAAAAGGGATATAGAATTCACAATTAATCTGATACCTGGAGTGGTACCAGCATCGAAGGCTCCATACTGAATGACCATAACCGAACTCACATAACTAAAATCACAATGACAAGAACTAATCAATAAAAAGTACACTTGACCAAGTGTGTCTCCCTGGGAGCACCAGTCTTGTTTGTGAAAAAGAAAGACGGTACACTAAGATTGTGTATAGATTATAGGAAACTAAATAAAATGACTATTAGAAATTGATACCCACTTTCCCAGATAAATGTTCTGTTCAATCCATTCCGTGGAGAAAATATTTTTCCAAATATAGATTTAAGTTCAGGTTATCATCAAGTGAGAATAAAAGACAAAGATATTTTTAAAACAACATTTAGGACCCTATACAGTCACTATGAGTTTTCTGTATTGCCCTTTGGTTTGAGAAATGTAGCTACTGCGCTCATGTGTTTAATGAACAAAATCTTAAGTAACTATCTGGATAAATTTGTGGTTGTCTTCATTGACTACATATTAATCTAATCTAAGAATGAAAAAGAACAAGAAGAACATCTGAAAATAGTTTTTCAAGTATTAAGAGAACAACAACTTTATGCAAAGTTCAGTAACTATTATTTTTTCAAAGACAATATTGAATACCTTAGACATGTAGTGTCTAAGGATGGAACCGCAATTGACCTAGATAAGGTACAGGCCATCATAGAATGGCCAGTTCTTGAAAATGTATATGACATCAGATCATTTATAGGAATCACTGGATACTACAAGAAGTTCATAGAAGTTTTTTCTAAGATTTCCTACCCCATAAATTCCTTACAAAAGAAACGAAACAAGTTTGAGTGGACTAAAAATTGTGAGGAAAGTTTTAACAACTTAAAACCCCTATTAACCATCACCCCGATATTAAAAATTACTAATCCATTCAAGGATTTTGTTGTATGTACCGATGCTTGCAATGAATGGTTAGGTGGAGTTTTACTTTAAGAAATTTATGTTGTAGCTTATGAATCTAGAAAACTAAAAGATCATGAGAAAAACTATGTGACACATGATCTAGAACTTGCTGCTATAATTCACGCCTTAAAAATGTGGCGACATTGGTTAATTGGAGGAAATTTTTTACTTATGTCAAACAACATAAGCCATAAATATTTATTTTATCAACAAAATTGAAATGAAAGAAAAGCGAGATGGTTGTACTTCCTAAGCGATTATGACTTTGAAATAAGGCATATAAAGGGAAAAGAAAATAAAGTAGCAGAGGCTCCAAGTCTTCATGTGAATTTACTGTGTGTAAGAAGCAACCATGAATCTGATCTTGGAGATCAGTTTTTAAGTACTGGAAATTATGATGGAGAATGTCAGAGTTTGAAAGAAAAGACTGCTAAAAATGAACAAGAACAAGTAAAAATAGACTTTAGCCTAAACCAACAAGGAATATAATTGTATAAAGACATGCTATATATACCAAACATAACAGAAATTAAATTGACAGTCATGGATGAACTACCTAAAAATCCATACTCAGGGTATCTGTGGTATCAGAAAATGATTACCATGACTAGAAAGGAATTCTTTTCGACAAACATGAAAAAGGAAGTGCCTGAATACTTAGCTCGTTTCCTATCATTTCAGCAAGTTAAAGTAGAGCATCAACATCCCACATGATTGTTGTAGCCACTACCCATTCCAGAATGGAAGTGGGAGACCATCAGTATGGATTTCATCACTGAATTTACCAAGAATTTCATACAACATGATTCCATCATGGTTGTGGTTGACAAAATAAGCAAAGCGAATCTTTTTATACCGATCAAATCTTCCTACAAAGATGTTAATATTGTATACATATTCATGAAAGAAATGTTTAGGTTACATGGCATACTGAAAGAGATAATCTCAAATAGAGAGGCAAAATTTACAGGTAATTTCTAGAAAATGATTGCTTAAATCCTTGGGTGCCCAGTTAAAATTCAACACTGCATATCATCCACAAGCTAGCAGGAAGACTGAAAGGGTAAACTAGGTTTTGGAAGACATTCTAAAGATTTATGTTATGGACAAACCACATAAGTGGGAGCACTACCTAGACTTAGTTGAATTTGCTTATAACAATAATTTCCAAGTTTATGTAGGTATGATTCCATTTTAAATTTTATATGGGCATAAGTGTAATACTCCAATACCATGGAGCAGCCCTGTTGATAGGTTAATGTTAGGACCTGATCTATTAGAATATATGGAACTAATCATGAAACAGGTACAATAAAACTTGAAGGTTTCCCATGACAGGAAGAAAATTTATGTTGACTTAAAAAATCCTAGAGAGTTCCAGTGGGTGATCATTTATACATAAAGGTAAAGCCCAAGAAAAGTACCTTGATATTGGGAAAGTATAAGAAATCGACATAGGTATTGTGGGCCATTTAAAATTCTAGATAAAGTAGGGTCAGTTGCATACCAGTTAGCTCTACCACCCAACATTAAAGTACATAATGTGTTTCAAGTTTCTATATTGAAAAAATATGTTCATTATGTTTCTCATGTGATTGAATGGAATATAATACATGTGGAACAAGAGGGAGATTTCCAATGAGAATGGAGCACATTCTCAATAAGAGAAAACTTTTACTCGGGAACTGTACCATCATACAGGTAAAGGTGCAATGGAAGCACCTTACTCCAGAAGAAGATACTTGGGAGCTTGAAAGTAATATGTAGGAGGCATATCCAGACTTATTCCAAGAGGTTGACAACAAAGAATAAAAAAAAAAGTTATAACAATGACCACTGAGTGAGAACTCAAGATGCAGGAGGCATCATCCACAGAAAATCAGGTCTGCAGTCCTAGTTGAGTTGCTAAAGAGCAGGAGACTCATAAATGACCAAGTCCTAGGAAAAATACTATTTAATAGTATGTCCATGAGGAGCAGGAGGATAGGATTGGACATGGATTAACATCTGTGTAATGCAAGAGATGGCACATTAAGATATTTTTCTCTTGTGTTTCAATGAATAGGCTCGGGGGTTCTATAGCAAGTAATTTGGATGCCCTGGGAGTTGGTTTGGAGGAACAAATTATCCACTTTTGTTTTCCTAGCCTTGGTGCCAAGTTCCTTCTCTGTTTTCTTATGACTAATTCTAGTTAAAGTAGCATGTGTATGTGAAATGTTTAATTGCAGTTACATTTCTAAGAAGTAGGGTTATGCAATTTTCTGTAGAAAAAATATCCTTGTTTCTCTAAAGTATATTTGATATGTACAATGTTATTACTATAGCGATTAATGGTTTCGTTCTGAGCATAGATTTGGTAGAACTGGTTGTTGTACATTTGGTTATAGTTTCAAAACCAATACTTGAAGAATTTAGAATTCATGGTTATGTGTATAATGGATTGAATCCTCTTTTTCATTTTAAAATGTACCGTGCATTCCTACCTTTAACTAGGAATTGTTTGTTTGTATAGGTTTCCACTCCACCTAATCATGCTTTTTGGAATATGGACTGAATCTGTAATGTTGTTATAGCGTATATATGTACTATGCCTATGTTGCAGATGAAAATTATTTTTCTTTTACATAGAAGAAACATTAAAATTTTGTTGTTTGAATCTGATGCCAAGTTCCCTTGTAACAATCTTTAGATGGACTATCACTATATTTAGTCTAGTTCGAAACTTGGCAGAATTGCTAAATTAAACTCACTTGGGCAATGGTCCCACATGAACTCAACCAAGAGTGGATTTCAAATCCATTGTCGATCTCATTTCATAAATGATTTCTCTCTCATATATAGCAATTAACACCCTTTCTATTTCACTAGTGAGATGAAAGAAGGACATCAGATCTAGATCAACGGTAGACTTCAATGATCTTACGACAGATTTCATAAAGTATCGTGCCCGTTGGGATTTTCTTCAACCGCATGAAATAGATCGCAGCCATTGATTGGCTCCCACTATCAACTTCATCCATTGATCTTGATCGTCTTGGCAATGATTACTTTCAAAATTTCACATCCTCTATTGTTGTAACTAATTGGATATTCTACTATGCTTTTCCTGAATGTATCAGTTTATGTAAATCTTCCTTTACTTCTGCATTTTAAACTTGGATTGTCGATTGCTATAATAATGTTGGTTTATGGTTTAGATATATATATATTTTCAATGTTATAGATGAAATCTATGTACATGGGGAAAAATCTTAGTTCACGTAAATCAAAATCTCAAATCAGACTAGAAATCCTTGAATCCACATAGCTAAACGTTGATCCACAAAATTAGAATATCAACGGTCCAGATCTAATCCACAAAGAAGAAGATTAATGGTTGAGATGGTATCCACAAAGAAGATAAATGGCTGATAATAGTTGTGGAGGTTTCATTGTGGAATCCACAAAGAAATAAAATCAACAATTAGGATTAAAGCCGCAAAATATATCAACAGTTTATAGTATTTGCGGAAGGAGGAAGGAAGGAAACAAGAAAAGAGACAAGGAAAAATGTTGATTTTCAGATTCCCAATTTCTGTAATGGAAAGTAAGAATGACTAATGCAGAAAGTCAAGAATTAAGATTCATGGAAATTGGAGTTTCCAAATTTTGATTTCTTGTATCATAGAAAGATCAACGGTTAAGGATGTTTTTGCAAGAATCAACGGTACATAAAGTCGATGAAACATGCGGAACGCATGAATTCAAGGATTAAGTTAATGAAACTAGGAGTTTCTGAGATCCTATTTCTGTATCAATTTAATATCGATAGGAAAGGTTGTTTCCATAAGGATCAACGGTGCTGAAAGCTAATGCAAAATGCAGAACACAACAAGTTAAGGATTAAGTTAACAGAACTGTGAGTTGTTGAGATCCAATTTTCATATAAATTTAAGATGGATAGTCAAGGTTGATTCCGCAAGGATCAACGATGTGGAAAGTATATCCAGTGTGGAACACATAACTTTAAGGATTTAGTTAATGAAACTTGGAGTTTTAGAGATTTGATTTCCGCACCAAATCAAGATCAGTGGTCGAGGTTGTTCCTGAAAAGATCAATGGTGCGGAAAGTATATGCGAAATGTGGAAGGCAGAAAGTGGTGAAATGAAGGTATTGACTAGTTGGTTTTCCAATTTCTGAGTTCTGCAGTAGAAGGAGGAAGGCAGAAAAGTTAGTTTAGTGCATAAATGACTAATATGGTGGGGGAGTGGATCTATCGATAGAGGAATGAGTGTTATAGTGGTCTCTAAGCTTGAGAATAAATGTACAGGGATGAATGTGACCCATGACTATGTTGAAAGAGATAGTAAAGAGAATTTTTAAATCCTTCTGCATGATAGTCAGCGTATGGGTACATGGCATTGAGGTTTCTAAGGTTAAGGAAATGATGATCATTCCTTATGGTAAATATGTCTCTTTGTTTGTATTTTCACATAAAATATAGGTATTTTGTTAATATGTATGAAGATATATGGTTATAGAATTTTCTTTTATATTTGAATTTTGAGGTATGTTACATTTTTTAAAATTCTCAAACTTTTATGTTTGTCGGTTATTTTGTTTTGGTTTAAAAGGTGAAATTTCTAATTCATTTTTTAGTGTTGAATACAATAAAATTTGCAACATTGAGCCTTAAATATTATTGTACCCATCAAACTTTCTTTAATTGGATAAAGTATAGGGATTACTTGAAAATCAATATGGTACTCTGTTCAAGTTATGTACCTAATTCCTTATGATTTTGAAGTCAAAGGAACTTCCAAGGAAGAAGCGGTTAAAAAAAATATAGAGAAGAAAGTTTGAAATGAATTACGAAAGTATGGATTTAGGAAAGTCAATTGAATATGATGAAGAGGTGGAATAGTAAACTCCATATGTAAGAAGATCTGGTTGAGCAAGGAAACAACCATAAATCTATAGTCCACCCAAGTTTCACTCCGCTTCTATGTTATTTGCGATAGAATATTATTCTAGGTTGATAAAGGAAGTGATCAACTCAACATAGGGTAAATTATTGAAAAGGGTCATGGAAGAAGAAATGGAGTAATTGAATAATAGTGAATCATGGGATATAGTCACATTACAAAATTAAAGGAAACCAATCAATAGTAAGAGGGTGTTTAAGAAAAATTTGAATGCATCAAGTCAAGTCGAGAAGTATGAGGATTAAATGGTAGCGAAAAGGTATTCTCAAGTCGATGCAGTCAAGTTTGATGAAATTTTCTTGTAAATTGATAATCTAACTTCCATTATGGTGCTAGCGTATTTAGCAGCAACATTTGATCTTGGGATATAATAGGTGGATGTAAAGACAACATTTCTTCATGGTGATCTTGAAGAAGAGATTCATATGGAGCAACCTAAATTTTTACAATTGAAGGAGAAATATAGTTGTTCTCTAAGATCAAGCAGTCATTTTATAGTCTAAAAAAATTGTTGAGGATGTGGTGTCATAATTTTGGCATGTATATCCAATAGTTGTGGTTTGTGAGAAGTAAATATTTTCATTATGTGTACGACAAGAAATTTGATGGTCATTTCATATATGTAGTTTAATATGTTAATGAAATGTTATTGATTGGAAATAACATGGATATGGTAAAGGAGGTGAAATTTAAATTACCCTCCAAGTTCGACATGAAGGATCTAGAAGGAACGAATTTCATTCTTGCAATAGCAATTCAGATAGATTGTCCAAGTAGAAGGATCTAGTTAATTCAAAGAAAATATGTTGAGACAGTCCTAAACTGTTACATTGAATGAAGCATAGGATCATTATCCTGCATGAATTCAAATGAGATGATAAGGATATAGAAGAGAGAGAATAATCTAGCATTGACTGATCAATTACTCATGGAAACATTATACACACATAGAGACAAAATTTGAATAATATGATTATATTCATGAATCCATAATTAATAGGTATTTCAATGGTTATACATATAGGATATTTCAAATCCCTAAGATAAGATTTGAATCTACCAACTCTGATTGCATTCGGAGCTAACTCACAATTAGGTACTAAATTATAGGGATTGGTGTCTAGGGAAACTAAACTCATGCAATTAGGTGCAATAAGTGACAAATGTCCCCTAGGTGTGTCCCTCATCCACTGGTGGAGTGACCAAGACTTCATATGCTAGGAAAATAGACAATTACACTATCTGTCCAAAGGGATGATTAATAATAATTCAAAACCCCCACTAATCATGACATTGGACAACCTGGGCCCTGACAACTAAGACCAAAGGTCATCCATACAATCTAAATATAAAAAAATATTAAATTATTAATAAAACCAAGGAAATGGGGAAAACTTTATGGGAACACCCCCCCTCAAAATAAGCAAGAAAATAAGGATCAAGATTTCATGTCAATAGAAGTTTTCTTCTTGAATAAAAAACTTGTGATAATATTTCTGCAACATGCATCTTTGTGGTGCAGTGAAGCAGTATGATGGTTCTTATGTGCACTAGTATATTCAGACTATGCATGTGAGCCTTTCCATCTTCTTCTAATATGATGATAGAAAATAGAAGGAATGTTTCCTTTGTCTCTTCTTTCTGGAGGATGAGTGACATGATCCAATTTGTTCTTCAGTGAGAAAAATTGTTAACCAGTCCTTACCATCATGTAGAATCTCTCTGTGAGCTTATTGCACCTCTATGAAGGAATTAAACTTGCTTGATATAGCACAATATTCTCTTTTTGAAACTGGGATCTTCTTCTCCTCATGTTATATGGATCTCCAGTCATGTTTCCAGCTTCCTTACTAACATTTTTTTCCCATTTAGGCCTAGGATTCAAAGTAGGGAATGGATTTCGATCTCGATCACTGTGAACTTCATATTCAATTTCATAAACTGATTTAACTGGGTCTTCTCCTTTAGATTCTAAATCTAAAACACTAATGGAAAAATTATCATATGTCAAAGGTGTAGGTAGAATGGTTTTACCTCCCCTTTCAAATGGTAGTTGAGACTGTACTGGGTTTTACCAATGATTTGAATTTTGAGAAAATATATTGTATAGTTTCAAAGTTACTAGGTTATAGTGCTATCAGCTCATTCTCCAAAATATGTTCCCTTATATCATAAGTTTTTCCAAACAATGATTCAAGTTCATCCCATACTTATTTCGGAGTCTTGAGTCCTTCAAAATGGAACAACAACTCCCTATAGATGTGGATGGGCATGCAGTCAAAAGATTCATCAAGTCTGTATAGATGCTTCGATTTTTCAATATACTGTTGGGGTTCAACTTCTCTATCAATCGTAATCCTCTAAAGACCTTTGTTGCACAAGGAAATATGCATATCTACCCTCTAATCAACGTAACTAAAAGGTGTAACAATTATGGGAGTTAGAGCTGGTGACTTCTCCATTTCACAACTATATTGAGCAACAATTCTTTAGAAAATATTTGAATATACCTGCAAAAACATTGTGAAACAACTCAATTTAAATTAATTTAGCTCAAACACCCTTGACTTCAGCATGTGCACTTTCTATGAGTGCATCACACCTATATAGAATTCTCTAGATAGTTTTAATAGGTATCAATGCAATTATTCCATGAATTATGTGGAAACTCAATGGACTCTAGTGAATCAAAGGAATATTCTGAGGTTCAAGGAAAGCATGGATACCTTCTCTGATACCATGTTAAATTCAATGACGCATAGGATCATCATACTACATGAATTCAAACGAGAAGTGAAGGCTGCATAAGAGAGAAAATAATTTAGCATAGTCTCATGAATTACTCATGGAAAAATTGTACACATAGAGACAAAATTGGAATAATATGATTATATTCATGAGTCAGTAATTAAAATGTAATACAATGGTTATACATATAGGAGAATTAGAATCCCTAATATAGGATTCGAATCTACCAAATCAGACTAACTTTGGAGCTAACTCAATGAGGGGAAATCACCACTGGAACTCACTAAAGCAACTTCAAATAACTAACTTATTCTACAATCAGTTAACTAATGAGGGTAGGTGAGAAAATGTGCCCACACTCCCTTCAATAATGCAAAATGGCACTACAAAAACTAATTGTGATCTCACTTATGGTAATTGGAACATAACTAAACATAACTTATTACCTACCAAGGTGAATTGAAGGAGACTGTTGGTGGCACCCAGAGTGGGTTCCTAAATTATAGGGATTGGTCCCTAGGGCACCTAAACTCATTAAATTAGGTGCATTTGGTGGTAAATGTTTCCTATATGCCCCCCCCGCCCCCCCCACCATGCAGTTGTCACATGCCCCAATTTGCAAAAACATTTTATGTTTTAACAAACATTATGTTACATTTTATGTTAAGGTGTTTAATTAATGACCAAGTGGGGTCAAGGATAAATTAATGTAATTGTTGAATATTTTATTAATAAATAAATGAAAGATGAGACAATAGCTTAGGGAATCTATTAAATGAGTGTTTTACTGGTCACTTGATGGAGAAGGCTGGGTTGAGAGCAGATTGACACTTGGTAGCATCCTCAAACTACTTCTAGCTGTTGCAGGTGGCAACTTCCCAATTTTTGTGGTCATGTTCCCTAAGAAAGTGGAACAATACCAGGTGGATCATTAAGTAAAAACTGACCCAAAAGACCTAGGCATGCTAATAAAACTTCCCATTGAAGACAACAGAGGTTGTTCATTCTGGATTTGTGAACATTCTGAGTGAAAGAAGTGCATAGGAGAATTCGATGGAGGGGACTAGCTGAAGTATGTTTTGAGTGGAAAAGTGTTGAAAACCTGAACTAGTGCATCTATTATAAGTTGAGTTCATACTACTGCAGGAAGAACTGACTTACTGTTGAACACTCAATGGAGTTGCAGAGGATTACTAGACTACGTCTCTCACCTAGTACTTCTAACAGGTGGACCTAGAGACAAGCTTCGGGGTCCTGAGAATTGCACTCCATCTTTTCTCCAGTAGTTGGTTTGGAGGAACAGGTTCCTTAAGCTATTGTCACCTCATCTATATTTCCAGGTTCTACTTGTTTTATTCAGCTATCTAAGTATTTACTATTAACTAGAAATTTTATGTTTAATCAATGATATGTTATGCCTCTGATTTTATTGTTGCTAGGGTAATCTTAGGAGGAATGTATATGTTGGGAAAAGTTAGTAAGTTTTGAACTATTTTAGTTAGGGTGAATTATTAGAAGTATTCTAATTTAATTGATAGATAGAAATAAAATATCTAGATTGTATTTTTCCACACCTTTTACAAGGTAGTACTCTAGTAAAGTAGGTTTACTTTCAGAAAAAGAATTTTAATGATGTATGCATATGAAATTGTTAACTTTTTTAGGTTCATAAGTATAAGTTGTATGTATGATTTCTTTTATACTGTTCATTTAGTTGGAATACTTGAACTAAATAACAAAAAGCAATTAGTAAAGAGCTAAGGGTATTAAACACTAGTCTGTCATTGGAGGAGATCTTAATTTTTCTATGGGACAAGCGGATGTTTGGGTGCCATTTGCTTTCCTGGATCTTCATTCCTGGATCCATTGTTGGCTCTCTAGAGAGGGGTGACTTATTCTAGTTAAATCGGTATTGGAAGATATACCTGTTTACTGGATGTCTCTTTCTTGGATCCCCTTGGATATCTTCGAAAAAACACGTAAAATTTGTCTACATTTTTTGTGGAGCAAACACAAGGATGCCTTGGTATCCCCATGGGTCAAATGGGAGAATATTTCTAAGACAAAATCCTTGGGGCGATAGGGACTTAAAAATATCTTTCATTTTGCGAGGGAGCTGGCAGCAAAAGGAGGATGGCGTTTGATCCAATCTAAAAACTTGTGGACCAGGGTTATGATTGAAAAATATATTGCCCCTGATTCTGTTGTTGACTGGATTAGGACCTCTCAAAAAAGTCACAAGGGTCGATCGATCATATGGAAAGCTGTGATTAAATCCTTTGCCTTTATTGAAGAAAACCTGATTTGGAAGGTGGGTAATCGAAGGAGAGTGCAGGTGGGAATCGAACCTTGGCTCATGTGCAATGGAAAATTTAAGCTATCTGATCCTATGGTAGTTTCTCTAAGGCAGCATGAAGTACACTATCTCTATCAGTTAGCAGCTCCTGTACAGGGGGTCCAATGGACAGAGTTGTGGCCACTGGTCACAGATTTTGTACTCAATGATCAGGAAAAGATTGAATTGAATTTGTATATTGGGGCTCTTCGATTATCCATGATTAATCTTAGGGTGGAGGAGGATGTACTCATTTGGAATGGGGCCTCATGTGGGAAGTACACTCCCAAAGAAGGGTATATCTTCCTGAGTGCTCAGAATAAATATTTACAGATTGAGTGGTGGTGGTAGAAAATCTAGAAATTCCATTGTCCCCCCAAAACATGCCTTTTCTGGTGGTGTGTGTTAGAAAACAAACTCCCTTGTTGGGAAAATCTTCTTAAAAGGGGCTTCATTGGATTGGGCTGGTGTGCACTGTGCCGAAACGCGGGGGAAACGACTACTCATCTATTTCTCTCTTGCTCGTATTGTGTGGAGGTATGGGGGGAATCCTGCACACTGCTGGGATTGGATCCCATGTGTATATGGGAGGGGGAATCTACCATGCATTCCTGGGAACATTGGAGAATATTGGGTACTTTGGATGTCCTGGTTGTTCTTCCTCTCCTGGTGACTTGGGGAATTTGGTTGGCCAGGAATAAACTTATTTTCACTAGTAAATAATGTACTCCGACAATTACAGCTGGGATGGTTTGTGGGATTGCTATTGCACTTCCAGAACACTTACGGATTAAAAAACAGAGGGATTTTCTGGCTCTTGAGATTGATTGGTCTACTCCCCGGGGTTTCTTTGATGGTGCCTCATAGAACAATATTCGTAAAGGCGGTGCTATTTTAAATTTGGATGATTATCAGTCCTTTGAATTGATTATTGGTCTGGGGGAGGGCAGTAACAACTGAGCAGAACTTATAAGCCTTCATATACTCCTCATTTTTGTAGCATAGAAGGGGTGTAGTACCATTAGGATATTCGGTGATTCCTTAAATGTGATCAATTGGGTTAAAAAAATTCAAACTTACGGTGATCTTATGTTACGCAACATTTTACTATCTATATAGGAAGTGATGGAATCCTTTGATCTGATTTCATTCACACATGTATAGATGGAGAATAACTTCCAGGCAGACATTGCATTGAAGGCGGGGCTCCTGCTAGATCCAGGTGTTTGGAAGGTTAAGGAACGATTAGGAGATTAGGCATTCGAATACTAATATCATCCCTTTTTTGATTTGGTGGTGACATGATGTTATGATGATGGGGTCTGGGCTTCCTCCAGTCTCTGTTTTTGTTATTATGACAATTACTCTTTTTTTTTTTCTGCTGAGATTATATAGGACTGCTACTTGCATATATTTTTTCAGCTACTTTTCATGAACATATATGACAGGATGATATGCTTCATACTTGGAGTGGGCAGGGCCCATCTATTTTTTGACAACATTTTATATGCTGGTTCTAGAAATCTGATGGATGGATCAGATTGGTACATATGGCTATGATATGAGTCATGATTTGATGATTTCGAATATTCTTTGTATATCTACAAAATGTAATTTTGTCTCTATACAGATGATATAAAATTATGCTTTTTTTGCTTGGAAAAAAAATTAAACACTAGTATGTGTAATGATTTACACAGTAAATAAAAACTATTATTACTAATATAATATATAATAATAAACAAATAATATAAGTAGGGAATTAACATAACTAAGTTTAACTTAAAATAAACAAGTTACAAGGATAACCATATACCAAAATATTTCATTTAAGTGAAAATGCAAACTAGGGTTAACTAAGAATGAAATACTAGCTCTCTAATTATGTAAAGAAGAATTAGGGTTTGTAAAATAACTTATGCAAAAGAAATATTCTTATATAAATCAAATGAGTTCAAAATCTATTTACTCTATTTTATACAACCATAAGCATCTTTTAGATGTCTGTATAGAGTTACATACTTTATCTATGAATAATTATAAAAATAATAATAATTACCTAACAGTATATTTTCACTTTGAGAGATTACATAAAATAATTAATATTTACAACTGACATCTTCCCTCTAAATCTATTTACTACAAGAATCATTAATAATTTAATAACTAAGTTACTATCTAAAAACCCCAACTGTCAGAAACCCTCAGGGTTTAATTTTACTTTAAAGAAAAAACAAAATAACCAGGAATTCACTTAATTCCAAAACCTTCGAAAGGTTAAACTCCAACAGGAATAGTTAAGTAACTAAAATATACATAAATATATTATCAAAACAGAGCTACAGTCATACAGTTGCAAGCTGTAAGTAATATTTTTAAACAAAAAAAACCCACTTCAATAGTTACGGCCTTATGGCCTTTTTACATTACAAGTCAAGGATTAAAATCCTGTTTCAAAAAGTATAATCACTATGAACATATTTCATTAAGAAAAAACAATTGTCTCAGCTATAAAATCCCTAACCAAACTTTACTAAAATAGCCACTAGGGCTTCATAATCTTTTTAAAAACAATAATCATGTAATGGCCCCTAGCCAATCCAAGATTTTACATTGTAGTACATCACATCCGAGATGAAGGACCTTAAACCTATGAACTCCATCAACAAATTTTTTTAAACACTACAAACCACTATAGAAGAACCTCAGTGAAACCGAGGCTTACCAGGAGAATCAATTTGGTGGAGCCCCATTCTCGTTATGATTTTCAAACCTCGGGTAACCCTTTAGACTGTAGCCTGCAAGGGTATGAACATGAAAATGAGAGTTATGACTATCACTGATAATAATGAAAGAAACTAAATTAAACGGTGCAATAATGTTAAGATAGAAAATAATTTTATACCTGAGATTTTATCCTTTATCTCTGCCATTAAAAGACGAGTTAAAAAAAAAAACCTAGCCACTTCTTTCAAAGACAACGAGCTTCAAGAGGGCACTGTGAGGAAGATTAAAAGCACATAGTGCTCACTTCCAAGAATCCTAGTCTTCCTTCAAAGAACGATGAGCAACAAGAAAACTTTGTCAACAGGTAACGCAACATATAGATCCAAAGACTGAAACCCAAGTCAGGACAGGTAAAGACAACACACCAAGTTCAATAGGACTACCTAAAAAACAACCAAAGTTCCAAGGATTTATTAAAACTCTTGCAATTGATAGAAGTTGCGATATTACAGAGCTAAGTAAATACAACGAAGGGTTTACCCTCAAAACAATACACTATTTCCCAAATGCAACTCTTATTGCAGTCTAAAACCAAGATATGCAATGAGAAAGCTCACTCTGTGGAGTGACAAATAAGATGAGCAGCCATGAGCCTATGAACACTCTCCAAAACAAGGTAAAAGATAGGGTAGAGGCTGAAATTTAGGGTTTAGAGAGAGACTTATAAACAAAAAATCTAAAGTCAAAACCCCAACGAATGTGCTTTGAACACGAAGCACCAAATATTTTACAAAGGATGGGTTCGGCACTATAGTTCAAAACTTTTGTTTTAACCTGCACATAATATTGTAATAAGGTCAAAACCTTATGGTATTTTCCTTGGGATCTTTATATTTGTTTGGATTTTGTTTATATAAATCAAATACAATAGTTTGGGAGGTATTCATGAAAACTAGGACATAAGCTAAAAACCTTAACAAATGTATAGGAAAACTTATACATGTTTATATTCTCTCTCATTTTCAATAATGCTTAGTATTTGATTCTAAGAAGATACAAAAATAATGGTGAATCAACCAATAATATGTAAATACATGTAACTATAGAGAATATCTAGCTAGGACTTAGTCTAGTCATTGATTCACGAATACTAGTATTTGCTTTGATAATTAAACTCTTATGTAACGAGAATCCATATAAAAGAAATAGGAGTATTCTTCTTATAGATATTAATATATCCTTTCCTACATAAAATATTATAACACTATTGTCAAAGTAAAACAAGTGGTGTTAGTACATCTATAAACAATAAGTGCTAAGACTAGTTTAAAAATACCTTGTGCATCTTAGTATTTCCTACATGAATCCTAAATCTGTAATATTCTTACTCAGATCCTTAGTTCATTCCAGATTTAATCAATATCAGTAAAAGTAATAACAATTGGAAATTATTATAACATCAAATAAGTTTCAATAAGGGCAACTTATAGATGAGATGTGTTTCCCTAAGGTTGTTCTTAGATTTTTAAATTAAAAATAGAATGATACAAAAATAAACAAACAAAGCTAGTTATGGTGGATTAGAAGAATAATTAAGCCAAGTTCAGTTTGCTAGAAAAGTAATCACTACTATCAACTTTGAATATCATAAATAATAAGATCAACAATACCTCTTATTGCGTAAGCTGTAAACAAATAATATAACTAGAGTGTAATTTTATGCTAGTTGAAATTTATTTCTCGATCTGGAAAGATTGGTAACAAAACGTCTTAATTGTTTACCTATTCATGACCTATAGAAGAAGTAACACTTTACTGCATTAGCTATAATCTAAGTAATCCTTGATCTCAACTGAAGTTCTTTCCTACTTGTCATAAGCTAGTAGAAACATACTCAGTATCAGGTTATACATGTTATTATTTTCCTGTCTTTCAAAAAACATAAACTGCTAATTGAAAACCTTAACATAAAACTATAAATATAGACAAATAATTATATAGAACTAAAAGATTTCAAATGTTTAGTCCCAGATACTACTATTTAAAGCAATGGTTAGCAGTTACTGGTTCTTAGGGAGTGACGACTATGAACATTTTATGTTACATGAAAAATTTTAAATTTTTACAAATTTTTGGGTTATTAAAGCACTAGTAGAGAGATGAATACCTCCTAAGATAGGAAAATATACCATTAGAGTATGTGGTCAAAGGGAGGATTAATAATAATCCCAACATAAACCACTTCAACATGGAGGAGAGTATACAAGTCAATGTGCCTATTTTTGTGGGAGTCAATATATCTTCTTAACATTGTGCTAAGACACAAGAAAAATAGAGTACATGTTACGTGTTCCTTATGTTAGTGTGGTAGGAAGTATGATGTATACGGTATAATTTATACTTGACCATATATTTCCCATGCAGTTGGAGTATTAAGAAGGTACATGTGAACACATAGAAAGGAGCACTCGTCTGCCATCAAAATAGTATTAAGGAATTTGCACGACATGACAAATTATGCAAGATGTTATTGAGGAGAGCCTATGAATAACAAGGAAATAAATGTACATGAATTTTTTTATTACAGTTTGGATGGAGACTCCATCAACCATATACATTCGACTTGTGGATATGCATTCCAAATATTTAATGGAGTAGTTAGTTTAATGAATAGAAGGTAGTTGGTCATGTTAGATTTTTAACATTCAAGCTAGCATTATCTTAGGATCTTAACTGAGAGAATAACATGCACAACAATAAACACAAGAGACATGAGACAAAAACAATTTTCCTCAGGGAAACCATAAAGGAGAAAACCCCACAACTTCCTCAGAGATAGAATGAGCACCAATGGCAGTAGTAAACCCCAAAAATAGAAAATATGATCTCCACAGCTTCTTCTCTCTCTCACATTGAGAGAGCTTCTCCTCTCTCAGTCATGCACCCCAATGAGTGAGTGTGTGTGTTTTAAATAGAGAGGCTCACTCTCTATTTATATTCATTCGTTCACTTGAAACCCACTCCAACATGTCGGCCTCACTTAATAATTACTTACTAGAGCTGGCATCTCTAGGAGTGTCTAATAACCCTAGTGCCCCACAACTTGTGGGGACTTTCCCTCCTCTGACCAACAAGGGGGGTTATCCTTAACTCAATAGTGGGGAATATTTCCTCGACTTACAATGACTCACCTAGGGTCAACTTCTCTAGGATAGTCTAATAACCCTAGGGCCCCACAACTGCAGGGACTTTAACCCTTGACAAATAGGAGGGGCACCCACAATGACCTGACATGACTTGTTCACATTATAGAAACTCTCGATCAGAACATTGGGGCATGAAACGACTCAATTACAATACAAACACATCCTGGAATAAACATTGGGGTATAATACATAAGATATACAAGTGAATACATTCCAAAGTTACAATTACATAAACACTCCCTCTTAACTAGGAAGGTATTCTCTCGACACAATTTATCATTACAAGTCTTCTTTTCTGTATCATTTGGATCATCATTGAGTTCTCGTCATCTTCAAGTCATCTTCATCTTCAGGTCATCTTCATCTTCAAGTCATCTTCATATGGATCTGGATCATCACTCGATCTGGATCATCAGGTCTGTATCATCACTTGATCTACATCATCACTACCAGATCATCATCATTTCTGGATCATCACTTGATATGGATCGTTACTGCTGGATCATCACTTGATCTAGATCATCATCGAAGCTAGATCATCACTAAATCATCATCATTACTGCTTCTGCTATCTCAATCAAATGGTGCTATCTCTTCATTATTCTTGTCACAGAAAGATCTACAGAGCCAGCCCTTTTTCATGTTGGTTGTAGGCATACCCTTCATGTAGGTCTTTAGCACTTATATCTGACCCTAAGTTAGAAGGGCCTGCCCAGCTCTTACATCTGACCTAATCTTGTCAAAAAGGCAGACCCAGCACTCACATCTAACCTCATCTTGTTAAAAAGGCCCAACGTTCACATCTGACCATGTGTAAACACATCACACCAGAATGTCTTAGCACTTACATCCGAGCTCATGTCTCAGCACTTACATCTGACCCCATCTTGTCAGAAATTCATAGCACTCACATCTAACCATGTGTAAACACATTGCACCAGAATGGCTCAGCACTTACATCTAACCTCATCTTGTCAGAAAGGCTCTGCACTTACATTCCACCATGTGTAAACACATCGCATCAAAAGGGCTCTCAGTCCTAGACTGAGGATTCCTGGTAACTGACGAGGTGCGTCCATTCTCCCATAGAATGGCATCATCCCGTATATCTGATCAAGTGGGAACACATCAATCAATCACATCAGAATGGCCATGCACTCACATCTGATCATGTAAGACTACATCCTACAGTCATATCAAAATTACCCTCAGTCCCAGACTAAGTATTCCTGGAAACTGACCAAGTTCCTCCATTCCAAGAATGGCATTCAGCCCTTACATATGATCATGTAGAAACCAATCCTAGAGTCATATCATAATGGCTCAGCACTCACATATGACATTGAAGGAACCAAATCCTCTCACCATGACAGAATGGCTCATCCCTTACATATGACCATGGAAGGAACCTAATTCTCTCACCATGTTAGAATGGATCTAGATCTCATCATTTCCCCTTGGAGGGAACCTCGATCTCGAGAACACCAAGCTTCTCCCTGAAGTACTCAAACTTCACTTTGGCCATTTCTAGCATAGAATCACATCATGGTTGATTAAATCCAAGGATAACCTGTGAGCTTCACCAGGACCGATTAAATCCGAGGGCAACCTACAAGACCGTTTACATCTGAGCAACCTATGAGCTTCGCCAGGATTTATGCTCACACAACCTGTCTCATCAGCTATGCTAGGAGTCCCTCTTTTGACAGATCTCAATCTGGATCACTGCTCCTCTTTGCATCATACAAAAAATGCAAGTCAGATCAACCAAATCAAAAGTAGTTTTCATACTACCCCCCAAATAGCAAGTGGCAACATATTTTGTCTCAGCTGTACTCAACACCATGCAGGACTCCATCCTGCCAAACCAAGAGATCACACTTGATCCCATACTAAAGTAGCACCTGGAAGTTCTCTTCCTATCAATGGCACTTCCTGCCCAATACGAGTCCACATAACCCTCGAGGTTAATCTTCTGATTTGCCTCATACTTGAGCTCATAATCAATTGTACCATTCATGTACCTTACTTTATTCTTTGCAACGATCAGGTGAACATGTCTCAATGTGTTCATAGCAAATAAAATATCTGGTCTCGTATTCATCAGGTACATCAAGGAACCAATCATCTGATGATACATCGTAGCATCAACCGTCTCTGATGAAGCAACACTCAATAGCTTCAGGTTCGATGCCATAGGTGTGGCCATGTCCTTGCAGTCCATCATCCTGAACCTCTTCATGATATCTACTACATACGTCCCTTGTCCGAGGAAGACTCCACCCACATTCTGCCACACCTCCATGCCTAGAAAAAAGTGCATCGACACATAAGAGGAGCATCACTGGTCTTTTGAATTCAACCTTAAAGCAAAGGGTTGAATCTGCTTTACTCTTAGTAAATCCTAGAGTCATCAGTAATCTATCCATCCTATCATACCATGTCGAACCTCGGCATCTTCTGCAGTCACTCCCTCTGAAGTGGAGCATCATACTCCCTTTGTCTTTTGTACTCTATGCACTGAAACATTCTATATTGGAGTGCCAAGTAGCTTCCTCTGCTACTAATATTCTATGTATCCATCTAGGATTATTGGATACCAAGATCCTCTATGTTGAACATTTTCAAAATTTCTTCTCGCACCCATCTGTGAGCTTGTCATCCTCTATAGACCTTCATCTTCAACCTTGTAGCAAAGTTTTAGGTCTTCATCAAGCTCCTCATGTATGTGGCATTGCATGGGTGTCTTGTGATCTCGTACAAGGCCTTTTTTAATTTGCACATATGATTCTTCCTGTCATGTGTATCTCTAGTGGATGCAAATGTATATTTGTAGTCTATTCCTCATGCTACGAATATTTCTTTGTATCCCATGATATTTCCATCTACTACATGATGGAACTACGAACTTCTCTTCATGTATCAATACTGCATCCTAGACATCATTCTTCTTGAACTGGTCTTCCCTTTTCTTCTTGGTTACTTCTTCATGGCTGGATGGTTCTGTATCAATGATATCACTACATTCGTCATATTATTATTCATCTTAAACTGTCGTCACTTGTTCTTCGGAACAAGTCTCATCCTTCTTTTCTTGTAGGTGATTGTACGTGATCTTTCCTACAAGTCAAATGCATTAGTTGTATGGTTAGAAACATTTCATAAGGTATATTCATAATGAAAAATTCTTATGCATGATCGTGCAACTACTTTACCTAATACAACATCCATCCATATCTCACGAAAACTTTCTATATGCCTTCCATCTCTACCATGACAACATTGAGAATGTGCATTAATCCAATATGTTAGAAAAGAGGTTTCATTCTAGATACGAAGCAATGGAGATTTGTATAGAACCATGAGATTCTTACCCATCACATGCATATTTGTAGTATACTATCATTAATGCAAACATTATATCATGTATAATACATTAACTGAATATAAACAAATGCATAATCAAAACAATATCATGAAATGACAATTGAATACTTATCTTTATTTGTTTTGTAGGTAGACTCTTGATTGAGCCTTCAGCTTCATCATCTTCTCCATTCATCATTTCTTATCCAAATGCTAAGTTGTACTAAGAGTTTCTTCAAGAGTTGAGTCCTTCATATTCCTCATCACTTGATGGATCTTCTTTTGATGGTGAGAGCTTGATCTTCAATTGCTCCCATCTTCTCTTCTCTTAATATGAGTCGAGCTTCTTCTTCTTCCCAGAGTCTGTTGAAATTAATCACTTCCTTCTGGAACACATTGCTTGAATGAATGAATCCCATGATCCCGAGAGGCCATTCAAGGAGGTTATCACAACTTCTGCATTCTCCACTTCTTCTTGTACCGCTTCAAGTTGTTCTGCATTTTAAATCTTTACATTCTTAAACTGTTTTCTCAAAGCCATCTTCTGATTTATGTTCTTCCCTTCAAATAGCTTGGTCAAGGAATAAAACATATTTGGTGTCTTTAGGGAATACACTTGTGGTACAAGCTGATCCATGATTGAATCAGCAATGATCTTCTTGGCCTTGACGAATTTCTTCTTGTGTAAGGCTTTGAGCCTCATCTCCCTCTGGAATTGGAACCTCTCTACTTATGTAGGTATCCAATTCACTTTCTTCAGAGAGATCATATACTAACATGCTTAGAAGTTGTCAAATTCAGTAATCTTATCATCAAGCTGATGTGATAGATCACGTTGAAATGAGAACCTCAAATGAAAATAGAAAAATATTAGATCTTACCAATTTGAGGTGTCCATCACGGTTCCATAGCTAGTTGATCTAGGGTTTGTCAGAGAAACCCTAATTTTCAAAAATTGGAATATTTCAGATATGATTGGATATAAAGATAGATCTCTTAAATTTGAGTTGTCCAATGTACTCCTTTTCTGAAAATAGTGGAGGGAATCTCCCGAAACAGGAAGCCCTAGTTTTCCAATTTCTTCTTCAGAAATTCTTGTTACTATTTCTGTGGTATCTCTGAAATTGCTGCTCCTTTGTGTATAAAAATTCGCAATGAGATATCCTCACATGTCCCTATTCCAAACCCACAAGTTTAATTAGAATTGGTTTCCCCTATTGGGACGTATGATCATTTTCCCAAGGTGACCTGTTATAGGACTGTTCAGAATAGTGAAGTTGTACAGACTATCACGTGTCACTGTTTCATCTTCTAGGTCTAAAATTTAGACCACAGAAATTAGAGTCCATTCCCTTTCCAGAACATATTCATAAATTTCATTTGGACCTTTGTATCCCAATATCTTGAAATTCTCCCCAGGTGTCTTATTTAGGGATGAATCCTAGAAAAGGCTGGAACCCTAACTTGGACAGATCATATATCCCATAATATAGTGAATCTGAGGCTGAATTTTGTACAGAGTGTACATACAGATTTTATATTCGTCTTGTGAAATTTTCAGATTCTGATCCTACTCCAATCCCGAGATACAACGAATCTACAAAAACTTATCATTTTTAGTATTTTAGCATTTTTCCAGCTCGGTGTCAAACTAGGGTTTGAATTTCTCAAAGTTTCACCCAACCAAAAATCTTGAACTAGGTCTCTAAACTTCGATTTTGATGAGAATAGAAATCCTATGTTGGGCTCACTTAAAAATTCCTCTTCTGTAAGAAGCCCCAATTTCCCTCACCAAAAACTGAAAATGCTCGGAATTGAATTCCCCTTCGACATAAATATGCACCCTTCAATGGAGAGTCAACCTAGAATACTTTTTCTAATAGATTGTGGAGAGAGACCCAAAACATAAGAATCCCTAGCTTCTGCAACTGCACAATGTCTTCTTCTCAAGTTAGCTCTGATACCATGTTAGATTTTTAACATTCAAGTTAGCATTATCTTAGGATCTTAACTGAGAGAATAACATGCACATCAATAAACACAAGAGACAAGAGACAAAAAGAATTTTCCTTGGGAAAACCATAAAGGGGAAGACCCTGCAACTTCCTCAGAGATAGAGTGAGCACCAATGGCACCAGTAAAACCCAAAAATAGAAAATATGATCTCCATAGCTTGTTCTCTCTCTCTCACACTAAGAGAGATTCTCCTCTCTCACTTATGAGCCCCAATGAGTGAGTCTGTGTGTGTTAAATAGAGAGGCTCTCTCTCTACTTATATTCTTTCGTTCACTTGAAATGCACTCCAACATGTCAAACTCACTTAACAATTACTTACTAGAGCTGGCATCTCTAGGAGTGTCTAATAACCCTCGTTCCCAACAACTTGTGGGGACTTTGCCTCCTCCGACCAACGAGCAGGGTTATCCTTAATACAATGGTGGGGACTATTGCCCTGACTTACAATGACTCACCTAGGGTTGAATTCTCTAAGATAGTCTAATAACCCTAGGGTCCCACAACTACAGGGACTTTAACCCTTGACAAATAGGAGGATTACCCATAATGACTTCACATAACTTGTTCACATTATAGACACTCCCAATTGGAACATCGGGGCATGACATGAATCAATTACATTACAAACACATCCCGAAATAAACATCGGGGTATAATACATAAGATATACAAGTGAATACATTCTAAAGTTAGAATTACATGAACAAGTCATTGCACTAATGATTATTGAGGTTGAATACATGGAAACAACTCATGCATGTAGGGAGGTTGTTTTGTTACAGAGGTTGTGCTGCAATGTTGGGTTTTTATAGCATGCTATTAGGTTGGATTGCGCGAGTGACAGTGCAATATCCCTGGTGAAGAATCCAACATATTATTGGAGGATCCTATTTGTCGAACCAATAAGTTCCTCCTTATTTAATAGGAAGTAATCATCTCTGCTAGTAGTGTCAATTAGGGAAACTATCTAAGAAATTAAAGCATTGTAATGGAATAAATGTATGCATAAACTATATAATATGCTAATGATCCATGGTAAACAACCTATACTTTTTTACATGATTGGTCTCATTTGATAATACAGATACTTGATCATTTGGTCCCTGTTAATATAATTAATTCACTCTTGTTATGTATGTATGATGATGTATGAAATGTATGTTTATATCTATTGTGTTTGATGCAGTACTGGAAACTCACTATAATCCCATAGATTTTAACATTGGTTTGGCTGCTAGTAGTACTGACCCAAGAAATGAAGAAATCATATATATGTAAATGGTGACTGAGGGAGAAAATAGAGACTAGTGGAATTGGAAGATTACAAATTACATACAAAAATATGCAAGAAATAACAATTTAATAGTTGGAGAGGCTCGAGAAAATCTCTTCACTGAGTCTTGTGAACTATTTATAGAAGTTGTTCCCCATTAGATTAATAAATTACTCTATATTGTTCATGAGCAAGTTGGATGCTTGGAATGAAAGACTATGAATGCACAAGTTCTATAATAGAGGAGGAATGAATCTTTACAAGTGGCCAAAAAATATATGTGAGGAATTCTATGAAGAACAAGACATGAAAAAAAGTACTTTAGTTGACCAAGTTTGAAGCTCAATTTATATTGACCTTCACGAAGGATTTTTTTGTTTAATATTGGGATAGATATATAAATATCTAATTGAAAATGGATCTGAACACATAGTTAATCCACAAACTCTATTAGACATGCATGATTCATTAAACTTGGATCAAAAGCTAAAGGACTAGGAGTGATTTTTCAAAGAGCATGGAGTCAGACTACCTTTTGAATAAATTAAATATGTTACTGAACCCTCATTCATTGAAAAATAAGATTAGGTTCAACGATGGGGGGTTCATTGACAATGTGTTTTGAATACACGAATTATTCGAATTAAAATAAACAGACACGAATGAAGTCCTACAAGCAGTCCAATCCTCCTCGATGAACTAAGTTTCCAATAGCTCATAAGAAAATAATAGATATTCAGAAAATAGAAAGACAAAAGAAGTAAAATTAAAGAGAGCACTTGCAATATATTTCAAGTCCACTACATGGAAAAATAAATGTAAAGAAACTATTTGATATAGTTGAGAAGTGAAAAGTTCATCCTAAGTTGATAGAAAATTAAGTAAATGAGAGAGAATGTTAGGTGTAGATACAAATAGAGTAGATGTATTCGATGGTGTTGAAACCACAATATTTCAATATTGAAATTATAGATTCCTAGACTCCCGTCAAGTCTGTAGCAATAACAATTATTATTGGTTAGACTATTAGAAACAAATGTTATGTGCGATATGGGGATAAGACCAACCGATAATAGAATATGGAGTCGACTTGGTCAACATGGATAGATTACAGATCGAATAATGATGTAGTGACCACCAAATCTTAATTGGATTACCTTCACACCCAATTTTGCATCTAGACAATATTTTAATTTATTCTATTTAGTTCATATGGAGCTACCCTCCCTGCCATCAACATTATTGATTGAAGCATCTAGTCCCTCAGAGGTCCAACCTAGTGAAGAAGATTTGGTCAAATAAGTACATCTATCATGGTACAAATCATATTGATAGGAATTTAGAAATGATCGTCAAATAGTAACACATTTATTTAGTCATGTTTCTCTAGTAAGTATTCAGACACAAGGTAAACAATTCAATTTTGTTAAAATGTCTTATCAGATTCCGATAAATACTACTATTTTTGAAGGGAACGGGGACACTAAGAAACATTGGTTTGTATATGAATCCATCTAGTAATCCAACCTCATTGCAATGAGAATAAAAATAATAATTTAGTTTGTAGTCGGTCTTTGAAATAGAGAACTTGTATGGTACATGAATTTCATTGAAGATGGCTCTAGGACAGAACAACAAACCCTCCCATGAATTGTCCAGACTCAAATTTTTGGGCAATCATATTTATTTTGAAAACTTTGACCCATGAGAAGGATCCAAATCCTTCATGGAATTGGTCAGTATTCCTTGCGGTTCGAAAATGAAATATTCCATTTCTTTATAAAAATATAGAATAAAATAGGAAGGCGAAGGAAAAAATTCATGGTACTTATTGATCTATCTCGAGGTAAACCTTGGGAAGATCCATATGACAATGGATATATAAGGAAACTAGAACATTATATGCAAGACAATGAATATTTAATAGATACAAATTATTTTGGAAATATTCACTTGAAATTTCCTATGTAGGATGGACAAATCTCTGACTCAAAATTGTATGATTAGAAAATTGAAAATTATGGAAAACATACAAGAGAATGCTAGATGGTTGAATTTTCCCTCGATCAAAAACAAAAAAATATTTCACAACAATTGTGATGGCAAATATTTTTTAAAAGAGAATAAAAGAATATCCAACTCTTATGACAACAAAAAGTGAACCAATAGATATGCCCCCTTTAGGGTTCAAGGAACATGAGTCTCCAATATTTAATATATAATAAGTATCTAAAACCATTGACAAGTAAGGTCGATTGCAAATCTTAGTGGAAACATTCAATGGTCAAGAAGGTCGATCGTTGGACACCCATTAGTCAATACTACATATGTGGATTACTACTTTAACATATTGCATTCAAAGGTTTGGAGGAAAGAAAATAACGTCTAAAATAGAAATTTAAAATTTTTTCCAAGGCCTAGATATAGTTGTACATATCAAAAATTGTGAAAAATAATGCAAACAAGAAGGATACCAAGATGAGAGAATTTGAACACACTTGTTTGCAAATATGTTAGACAACATTCCTAACAAATGGTATAAAATTAAGGAAGAAAGAGGGGAAAATTTAAATTTGATAACTATTAAAGAGAACTTTATCAAATATTTCTCATTTTCACCTACAAAATAATTCCTCTAAGAAGTTGTAAAGGAGAGACATCGATTCATTGAATCAACAAAACAAGAAGCTGATATATATAAATAACTAAAGTTTTCGAGAACTCTCACATTGTATTGGAATTTACGTTAAACATAACTAGCCAAACTAATCAATGAATCAATTGGATATGGAAAATGAATATACTTATGGAAAAATATTTTGATGGAAATGAAGTCACCGAGGATTAACCCAACCTGTAAATACCATCTTGAAAACTACCACCAAAGAAAACAAAAAAATGAGAATTATGACAAGGAGTTTATCACATCTTTTATAAAATTTAAAGAAGGTGAATGATCAATCAATGAATAGAAATCACCATAGTTGATGGACAGTAAAATTAAGACAAAATAAGTCAACATATTTGTTGACAGATGACTAAAAATGACAAAAATAGGAGACTATTATTCTGAACAATAGACTCCAAAAATAACTAATATACTTAAAGAGTATCCAGACATATTCACACAGGACTATAAAGATATGAAAGGACTAGAACAAGAAACGGGAGAGATGAAAATTTGCATAATTTGTGATGCCAAACCTATCAAGAAACGACCATATAAGTTACGCCACAAATATAAAAACATAGTCAAAAAGAGTTTAAGAATATGTTAAATGTAGGAATACTATATATTTAGTCAATAAATTGGAGTGCGATGGCCCAATGGTAATCCATCGAAATAATCGTGACCCAAAGAGTCTATGCGTCTATGTCAAATTTAGAGACCTCGATAAAGTAACCCTCACAAACCCATTTATGACTCCTTTCACTAACAAGATCATCAATGAAGTTGTTGGACATGAATTTTACTCTTTCAATGATATATTTTCTGGTTATAACTAAGTTCCCATAAAAAACGAAGACCATCATAAAACTAAATGTGTATCACTCTCTGTATTTTTCACCTACAAGGCTATGTCCTTTGGCTTAAAGAACTCTCTAGTTATCTTTTCGAGAATATTTATAAAATCTTTTCAATATTTTTTATACAAAAAAATGGTTGTCTTCTTTGATGACTAGACTATCTATTTAATGCTCAAATAACACGTACAATGGATTCACCTAATGCTAGAAATGTGCAGACAACTACAGTTATCTCTAAATATAAAGAAATGTATATTTTCTACATCAATAATAGTACTATTGGCACATGCCATCTGCAAGAATGGCATAAAACTGGATCTACCTAACATTAAAATCATTCTTGATGTGAAAAATCTAGTAAATATCAAACAAGTTAGAATTTTTCTCGAGCATATCAGATACTACATGAAGTTTATTTGACATTATTTTGAAATTACATTTCCATTGGAAAAAATACTTAGAGTACAAGTTCGATTCTTCTAGACCCTATACTGTGAAAAATAATTTGAGTTGCTTAAAAGAAAACAAGTTGAATCCTCAATACTTAAATTTCCCAACTGGTAAAAAAAAATCCATGTCCATATTGGCACTTCAGGCATTGTAATCAAAGAAATATTAACAGAACACATATACAACGAACTCAACTCCCCAAATGCATATGCTAGTTAAAATTGAATAAATTTGAAAGAAACTATTCAATGACTGAATGTGAAGGACTAGGTATAATGTTTACACTAAAAAAAATATTGACATTATTTATCGGCTAAGCCATTTATATTCTATATAGACCAAACATTGGGCGAACAAATTAACATGGAACACCAACAACAAGACCAACCTAGACGAAATGAGTACCAACACATTTATAAACTCATGAGATTCGCTGAACTCCAAATACAAGCACGTGACCACAACATGAAAAAGATCCTAAATGAGCTAATGCAAATAAACCTCAACCAGTTTTCACAATTGACTACCCTAAAAACAAACATCAACTTTACTGAATGGGATGACTTCCAATAATGCCTCGCTTCTTTTTCCCTAGCAATTGTCAAAGCATGTGTCAACTGTACCCCACCAGGTAAAGCATCAATGACACAACAAAATTAATAACTCTATTTGATAATATTGTCTCAATTTTTTCCTTCTCCTTGAGTCTCTTCGGGATGAAGACACATTTTAGGGTAAGGAAGATGTTGGAGGAGCCTATTTGGCTAGTCAACTTGGTCCTCATGACCGACTAGGAAGTAGTCATCTCAGCTATTTGTGTTAGTCATGAAAACAAATTGAGAAGTTAAAACATTGTAACTGAATAACTGTATGCGATAAACCATATAATATGTTAGTGATACATGGGAAAGAAAATCTTCTTTTGTACATGATTAGTTTGTTTTGATGATAAAGATACTTGTTCCTCGAGTCCATATTACTCTAATTTGTAATGCCCCTCAATTGATAATTATTATTAATTATGATGAAAAAAATACTTTATTTATTATTTTATTATTTTTATTATTTTTGACAGAAAACTCAAGAATAAAACATTTTGTAATAAAAACTTTTTTATTTAACAAAATATGATGAAGGGGGACAAAAGTGGATATAGATTTTGAAAACTGTTTTTTGGCCCACAAGACGAAAATACAAGTGTTAGAAGCCACTGAGTGAGAACTCAGGATGCAAGAGGCACCATCCCCAAAAGTCAGGTCACAGCTCCTAGTTGAGTGATAAAGAGTGGGAGGATCATAAATGACCAATTCCTAGGAAAAACACTATAAATTAGTATACCCATGAGAAACAGGAGGATATAATTAGATGGGGATTAACATCTATGAAATGTAAGAGATGATGCATTGAAGGTTTTTTCTCTTGTGGTTCAACGAATAGGCTCAGGGGTTCTAGAGCAAGTAACTTGGCTGCTCTGGCAGATGGTTGGGAGGAAAAAATTATCCACTTTTGTTTTCCCTATGTTGGTTCTAGGTTCATACTTTATGTTTTTAAACATTATATAATATGTTTAAATCCTAGATCTGAAGTAGATTAATGTAAATTCTAGTTTGTTTCCAGATAGCTTACTGATGTTATACTTATATCATGTACCTAATTGAATGAAACTGTTTATTTCTAAATATGTATAGAGTATTCCTGCATTTGATTACATATATTTCTTGTTTGTATCATTTTCCTAAATATTTTCTTAATCTTCATTTACAAAATTAATCTTTCGACTAAACCTATGACTCCTTTTTATAGTATGGATTTGCATTATTTAGGGAAAGTGAATGTAATACACTTACGTCATATTTATCCAAATTTTCTAAATGAATTATCAGTATTAGAGTATAATATATTATATAATAGATCTGTAGTATTTAGTATATTATAGACATAAGTCATTTAAATAATATTAACAATATTAAAAATCAAAATATCTAAGTTAAAGTATTAGAATCGAATAAGATCTATAAAGTAAAAAGCAATGTTGCTATCTTAAGTACTTAAATATAAATAATTTAATTAAACTATACAGATCCCTTATTCTACTTTGGGTATCCTAACAGTTAACCCTTAATTACATTACTGTTATCATCCATTGAAGCAATAAAATTAATGTTAAATTAAGATCTAACAATCATTATAATGAAAGCATGGATGCAATATTACAAGCAAATCTCATCAAATCATAAGATCAAATTAAATAAGAAACAATTACATACTAAACAATTTATGGAGATCGTGGGATTCTTTTACCTCATAGTAATTAATAAAATTCTAGAGAAGTGAGAGAGAACACAAGGATCAAAAATCCTCTTGTTTAAAAATCTCCAAAATATGCATAAGATAGAAATAATACCAAATCTTAACTTTACTTCAAGATATCAAAGACCCTAAGGTTCATGTTAATAAACATAATCAACATTGTATTGACAGGGTTGTAAGTTAACATTGTGGCTACCCTATTTTATACATAAGCAGGTATTTGATCAAGTATACACCAAATTATAATACATTACAGATATTGTGGGATCAAGACCGTAAAGGCATTTACTTAAATATTTAAAACTAAAATAAACACATACATAATCACAGGTATAAACCATTAACTTTATTGCAGAAAAAAACACATAATATGGTTGTAAACCCATGTCAAATGTCTACCACTACCTGCAACCAAATGGTTCATATCATTTTAAAAACTCACGAAACCTATGGGGATAACAATCTAACTAGCGTAAGGAAAGTGTTAAGATGGTCATAGTCCTTTTCAATAGCTACCATCACAGCAACTATAACAACATGTATTATACATACAGAAAGTATAAAAGAAAATGAAGTATAATGTAGTTTCCATGGCCATAAGACCATCCATCATGGAAGCCAAATGATTGAACATAATAAACATAAATAATTGCACACAGTAAAAATAACGAAGCATCATTGGGTTATTACCCAACTGAATCCGACATTCATTCCATTAAATGATCAAAAGATATATTTAAATATATATAGAGAGTGGCTATAAGGACATCATTAATGGCTTCCACTGTAAAAAAATATAAACACCGGCGTTATAAAACAATATGGGAATAACACCCATCAAGGGAACCCTAAACCCTACCAGGAATAATTAAAATAAAGTCTCACATTACATTATAGTGCCAAGTTAATGGCTATAAGCTGGCACAACCCAAAAAGGGTTTTAAAACAACAATTTACAAGTTTAAAACCAACAAAACCACTTATGTTAATCATTGTGGCTACCTAGAAGAAGCGCTCACAACCTATGCCTAGCGAGACCTGCAACCACAATTTGGTTGCGTTGGCATGGGACACAACACTTAAAAGAATTTTAAAACAAAACTGAATTTTGAACCAGGATTGAGTATAGACTTACCCATGCATTTGGAAAAATAGTCATGGGAGAAGGTGACCCTCTCTCCTTCCTCTCCAGTGTCGAAACCTGCAAGTGAACCTTTTTACAGTTAGTTTTATGTACATTGTAATTATGTTTTAAAAACCAGAAATAAACTTACAAAGTCTTCAAATTTTGCCTTGGCATTTGGAAATGAGGACCAGGGCTTAGCTCCTACAAGCACCCTTATTTATCCACATTTTGCAAAAACAAAAAACATATCAGTAAAATGAAGTATGTAAACCATAAACCTTTTAAAATGCACCATGAAAGTACCATTTTGATTCTTACCCATTTGAACAGACTGTTTGTGTGTTTGAAGCATCGGCAAGTTGATGGATTTTTAGTGTGGTTTGAAACGCATCAGGGTAGATAAAGAAGAATTTTCTACCACATAGGAACTAGAAAAATTCCACTAACCCTGTGAAAACCAAGTTGGGACAACACAAAGCAGAGCTCAGCTCTTGACTGGCCTCCTACAAGTAAAAACATTCTAATGTGAAGCTCAAAAGAGTAATTCATTTTCAAAAACCCTACAAAACTCATTGATATCACCATCCAGGTATAGGGTAGGGACTAAATCCTGTACTACTGTGTCGTCTTGGTTGCGTTTCCAACTTGCAGCTAGGATATGTTTAAATGTCAACAGGAGGTACCAATTAATTGCATGTTCGAAATCATTACAAACTAATAATTGTGAATCCAACCATGGATATCGTTTAATTTATCAATCATAACCTATGCCATGTTTCATTGGGGTTTAACATATCATATGTTAAATAATCCTTACAAGATGCAATTCTATCCTTTGCATTGAATACCACATAGTAGACCATGTTTATTATGAACTATGCTAGAACCTTCATGGATTTGGCGGCTTTGGGACATAATGCCACTGTGGGTTATGGCTAGACCCATACCCCTTCGATGGTAAAACATAACACATGAGTTATACAATATTTTCCACTTAGCGTTAGGTTGGGCCAAGGTCCTTTTATTTATTGCAATACATATCATAGTGTTATGCCTTCCATACTTAAAAAATTATTGCAAGCATAGTATAATTCATGCATTGCATTATTTAATAATCGTATTAAAACCAAATTGCATGCATAGTGTGGGTTATGAATTATAACCTATAATCATGGCTAAAATCATATGAGAAGGTATTTACTCATTCACATCAAGGACTGTAAAAAAATTCTTTAAAACCAACACATGTACGGCCATGCCAACCAGATAGTACGTAAACCCTAACTTTTATTAATATTAAGAGGTCACTATATGGAGGACGATAAACTTACAAAACCCGATCCTCCCACACTTAGGGGCAGGTATTTACATACATAGTATGAACTATGCTATGTCCAAAGCCTTGAAAGAATAAGATAAATAAATAAAGAATAGGTAAACAAAGTACATCACCGGTATGAGCATGGCTCAAGGTTCTAGAAAGAGCTAGCCATCGTAGGCATCATCAAAATTGTCATAACCCAATAGGACCAAGATATTAAAAATAGCAGTAGTAAAACATAGGATTCTAATAAGTAAATGTAAAAGTAATTCATGTTAAAAAAATTATTTAGGATTTTTAGGTGTGTTACATAATGGTATCAGAGCAGGGATATAGCACTAGACTTGAATCATATCAACACTAGAACTGGTATAGAAAATAGAAAACTAACTTCTCTTTTAATTTTGTTAAATTCTCTTACAAAAAACAAAGAGAAGAACAACTATATTTTGCAGGAAACATGGAAGATGCAAAGATTTCTATAGAAGAGGAACATCACCAAGAAAATCCTTTAAATAACGAAGAGGGTAACTTAAGGAATGGGGAAATTTGGATAGAATTAAATGATAGTCAAGATAACAAATCTGAACTAAAACAAATTGTCAAAGACTTAAGGTCTAAACTGAGAAAAGTTAAAGAAGATAACAAGTGAATTCTAAAGGCTCAATAAGAACTAAATGTTATTCTATTAACTAAGATCCATAATGATGAAAAAGAAAAAAATAAGGAATCTGAACTAGAAATGCCTAAAATTGCACCTTACAAGCACAAGGGAAGACATCTGGAATTTTCCAGCCATAAACCTGAAACTTCAAGTGAAGAGTCAGTTAAACATCATAGAAAACAACAAGAGTGAAATGAAAGTAGTGACGATAACAAAAAGAGAAGGAAATATCAACCCTATGAGGAAATATATGGGGAGTTTAATAAAATTAAACAACCCATGTTTAATGGAGAATTTGAGAAGGGAACAAACAAAATATCTTGGTTGTTCAGAATGAAAAGGCACTTTCAAATATACAACTGCTCTAATGAAATAAAGGCTAAAATGGCAATCTATAATCTGACTGCAAAAGAAGATATATGGTGGCGATACATAAACAAGGTTAAAGGGATAATAGTGAGATATGTAACTTGGAAAAAGTTAAAAAAACTCTTTAAAAGAAAGAATTTATCAGAAAAATATTATGAAGAAAAGGAAAAAGAATTTTATGAACTAAGGCTAGGAGCCATGACGATGAAATAACTCTGTAGTAAGTTATTGAGCATGCTTCATTACGTTCCTTATATAATTGATGAGAAACCTAAAATAGAATGATTCCTCAATTGTTTTCCCATCATGTTCAAAGAAAATATTGATTATGACAATCCAAAGACACAAGAGGAAGCGACGAGGAAGGAAAACTTCTATTACGACCAAAACACGAATAAAAGGGAAAATCTATGAGCTTGGAATAATAAAAGGCCAAATAATTTTTATCCTAGAAAGAAGCAAAATAAGTTGCATAAAAACACAGGAAATAACTATAGGGGATATTAGGGTAATAACTACAAAGGATTTAAACCCCAAAATTCTGCAGTAAAAGAACCTTATACTATCTATATGATCTATTTGATCAATTTTGTAGAGAAACTATCTTTTCAAATATAGACTTAAGGTTGGGTTACCATCAAGCACAACTAAAAGATGAGGATATATTTAAAACAACATTCAAGATCCACTACGATCACTATGAGTTTGTTGTAATTCATTTTGGGTTGAAAAACACACCTGCTTCATTCATATGTTTAATTAACAACATCCTAAGCATTTACCTATTTAAGTTTGTGGTTGTATTCATCGACGACATACAATATACTCTAAGAATGAACAAGAAAATAAGGAACATTTAAGAATACTATTGCGAGGACTAAGAGAACAATAAATTTACACAAAATTCAGTAAATGTGATTTATTTAAAGATAAGATTCAGTACCTCATACATGTAGTTTCTAAAGATAGAATATCTGTCTATCCTGAAAAAATAAATTCCATCACAAATGGTTGGTTCTTAAGAATGTATCTGACATCAGATCATTTATGGGGATTACCAGACACTACCGAAATTTCATTGAAGGATTTTCTAAGATCTCCTACCCCATAACCTCAGTAAACTGAGAAAGGTAAAAACTTTGAATCTACTGAAAAATGTATGGAAATTTTAACAAACAAAAAGATCTATTAAATACTGCCCTAATCTTAAAGATTGATGATCCATTCAAGGATTTCGTTGTATGTACCGACGCTTGCAATGAATGACTAGGAGAAGTTTTATTACAAGAAAACTATGTTGTGGCATATGAATCTAGGAAATTAAAAGAACATGAGAAAAACTATGCAACACACAATCTAGAACTTGTTTCCATAATTCACGCCTTAAAAATGTGGCGACATTACCTAATTAGAAGGAAATTTCTACTTATGTCAGATAACATAACCCTTAAATATTTATTTGACCAACAAAATTTGAATGCAAGACAATCCAAATGGATATCCTTTTTAAGCGAATATGATTTCAAAATAAAACAAATGAAAGGAAAATAAAATAAAGTGGCGGACACTCTAAGTCATCATACAATTTTACTATTTGCAAGAAACAACTATGAATTTGATCTGGAAAATCACATTCTAAGTGATGAAAATTCTGGTAGAGAATATCAAATTTTAAAAGAAAAGATCGCTCAAAATGAACAAAATCAAGTAAAAACATATTTAATCCTAAACAAGCAAGGGTTGTTGCTACATAAAAACAGGATGTACATACCAAACATAACATAAATTAAAGTTATAGTCATGGATGAGCTACATAAAAGACTGTATTTAGGGAATCCTAGATACAAGAAAATGATCACCATCATCGTAAAGAACTTCTTTTGGCCAAATACGAAGAAAGAAGTGGCACATTACTTATCTCGTTGTATTGAACGTCATCAAGTTAAGGAAGAACATCAAAATCCCGCAATATTTTTGGAGCCACTACCCATTCCAGAATGGAAATGGGAAATAGTTAGTATGGACTTTATAACACGCTTACCAAATAATTTCAGACAATATGATTCCATCATGGTTGTGGTTGATAAATTAATTAAGGATCCTCATTTTATTCTAGTTAAATCTACCTATAAAGCTATTAACATTGAAGATATTTTCATGAAGGAGATATTCAAGCTACACAGTGTACCAAAAGTAATAGTATCGGATAGAGATGCAAAATTTATAGGTAACTTCTGAAAATCCTTGTTTAAATGTTTGGGAACGCGGTTGAATTTCAATACTGCATATCATCCAGAAATGGATGGGAAGACTGAAAGATTAAATCAAGTCTTAGAGGACATGCTAAGTATGTATGTCATGGAGAAACCAGGTAAGTGAGAAGACTACCTACACTTAGTGGAATTTGCATATAATAATAATTTTCAAGTTTCTGTATGTATAAGTCCGTTCGAAATATTATATGGGTGTAAGTGTAATACTCCAATCTCATGGAGTAGTCCAATTTATAGATTAATTTTAGTACCTGACTTATTAAAAGATATGGAACTAACTGTGAAACAAGTACAACAAAATTTGAAGGATTCCCAAGACATGCAAAAATGTTATGTTGATTTAAAAAGAACTCCTAGAGAGTTCTAGGTGGGTAATCATGTGTATACAAAGGTAAATCCCATGAAAATTTCCTTGAGATTGGGAAAGTATTCAAAATTGGAACCCATGTATTGTGGTCCATTTGAAATTCTAGTTAAAGTAGGCCCAGTTGCGTACTAGTTAGATCTAACACCCCATATTCTAGTACATAATGTGTTTAATGTTTATATATTGAATGTCAGTTTTTCAACATTAAGCTAGCATTATGTTAGGATCTTTACTGAGAGAATAACAACTACAACAATCAAACACAAGAGAAAATGAACACAATGTTTTGATGCGTGAAACCATAAATGGAGAAAACCTCGTAACTTCCTCAGAGATAGAATTAGCACAAGATGTAAAACCCCAAAACAATAATATGTACTCCCGACAGCAGTAATCTTCTTCTTGTCTAGCCCCTGTGTCTTCTCCTTCCTCAACTATGTGCTACACTTGAGTGTGTGAGTGATGTGTACTAAATAGATATCCCAGCTCTCTATTTATACTAATCCTGAGATTGTTAGAATAATCAACCCATAGTTTACCCACTTAGACATTAATTTCATTATTTTTGTCTTATTTTCCTAGTTCATGTGTCCCACCTTGTGCAAGTTGTCATTTGCCTATCTATAATGGTCAAACTTGCCTTTTTTGACTCATGTAGTGCATGGGAGAGCTAAAGGAATCAATTATGCTTTATTCCTATCCTCCTAGGTGCCCTTCTGCTTTTTCTTCTTTATTGCCTGCTTTTTCAGTGTTTTAAGGCAAAAGGAAAAGCTAGACTATGTGAGGTTGACTAGTTTTTTGTCCTACACATCCTCCTCTCTTTTCTCCATGCAAAAGAATGTATAAGCTGCCATTCCACCACTCTTTATCTTTCCTAAGCCTTTTTTCCAATTCGTGAGCTCCATGACAGATTTGGGATCAACTTTTTACACCTATGGGGGATTTGCTTATTTTTAGTAAGCCTGCTTTATGCTAGATTCGAATTGGTCCTCATGCATTCAAATCCCTGATGTATGTTATTTATTAATCAACCTATGTTATTACAGGGTTTTCTATTGTACACTGATTTAATACAGTTTAGTGTTCAGCTCCACTTTTCAGTCTCTTAGTGAGTGATTTTGCGTGATCAATTGTTAATTGTTGTGAGTAAAATTAATCTATCACCTGGTTCAATTTACACATGGTATCAGATCCATTGTAGATTGTTTCTCTCCTTCAAAAATTATTTTGTAGTTTCGACATCAGTGACTGGGAGCCTTCTACTGATAGTCGGGATGGATTTTCTAAGCTATGGAGCAATCACAAAAAACTATCTTGAATCCCTTCAATTTGTTTGAATGGAAAGCAGAGATGGAGATACTGTTGAGAGAAAAAGGACTCTACAGGGTGACTATGGCAACAGAGGTAGATCCCAATGCAACTGCAGAGAAGATAAAATGGCACAACAGGAGGGATGAGGCTTATGGCCTCCAGTGTCTGAGTATTTCTAGAGACCTCCTTTTCCATCTCGATGGATTGACATCACCGAATGAAGTATGGGAGAATATTGCTGATCTTTTTGGAAAGACAGATGAGATGAGGGGACATCAAATCGAAAATGAGCTGATTTCTCTGAGTCCAATGAGCTTTGAATCCCTGCAGCTATATTTCTCCAAGTTCAAAGCACTAGTTTTGTAGCTGAAACAGTGTGGTATCGAAAAGAAAGATGATCAGCTCGTACTGGCCATCCTCTCGAAGCTAGGCCCTGATTATTTAGTGTTTGTTCGACCTTCTATGCCACAAAACTGGCAGCTCAAACCTGGAAGATGCCTAGCCTTGCAGAATTCATGGAATCTCTCACATAAGAACAGGACAAGCTGGTGATGATGGACACCATCAAACCATCCAAAGATCAAGCTTTGATTGCTGGAGATTCAAGGGTGGATTCAAAAGGCAAAAAGAAATCTAAAAAGCCACCTGAGCAAAAGAGAGACAATAAATAGTCTCCGGAGGATCAACAAGGTCCCAAGAAGAATAACCAGAAGAGGAAAAACAAAGGTGAAATGAACAAGTGTGCATACTGCAATAAGGGAAATCACTCTGAAAGCTCTTGTATGAAAAAGAAGATAGACATGCTAACCCAACTCCTGGAGAAGAATGGCATCTCCCTTCCAAAAAGCTCAAAGAAGAGAGAAGGAGGATCAAGTTTAGATGACAGAGAGAGAGTTCATGCTCTAGTTGCTGGCACATCAAGCTCACCCAGTTTTATCATTGATTCTGGAGCTTCAAGACACATGGTTTCGACTAAGGAGGCCTTCTCCTCACTGGATATGTCAAAAGGACCATATATTGTACTGGGAGATGACTCTCTCACTGAAATTAAAGGCAAAGGAAGGATAGATCTTGATCATGGTAAGTTCAACAATGTGCTGTATGTGCCTAGTCTCGCCTCCAACCTCCTGTCAGTGTACCAGATGACCCACACTGGGTCTCTGAAGAAGGTCATATTCTCCCCCGATGAAGTTGAGATCACAGAGATCTCAATTGGTAGAGTCATTGCGAAAGGAGTTGCAAATCATGCGCAAAAGGTATACCTGTTCTCACACTTCCTACCTTACTCAAACCCCTCTGCTCTTCTCATTCATGCTAATGAAGCCAGCAAGATTTGGCATGAAATATTTGGCCACCTAAACTACAAATATCTATCAGATCTTAGTGAAAAAGAGATGGTCATAGGGTTTCCCAAGATAAAATTTTCCAAAAGAGTCTACCAAGGCTGTATCCTAGGAAAACACCTCGAGCACAAATTTGAGAGAGCTAGTCATGAGAGAAACTCTGCAACCCTCGAGCTGATCCACAGTGATGTTGCTGGCCCATTACCTCATATGTCCATGAGTCAGGCCAAATATGCATTGAATTTTATTGATGACTTTTCTACGTATTGCTGGGTTCACTTCCTGAAACACAAGTCTGAAGTTTTTGGCCTATTCAAAGTCTTTAAGGCTTTGGTTGAAAACGAGTCCAGAAGGAAACTCAAGGCCCTCAGATCTAAAAATGGTGGTGAGTATGTCAAGTCTAAGTTTATTAATTATTGTGCAGATGCAGGTATTCAGATGTAGCATTCTATCCCTTACACACCACAGCAAAATGGTGTTGCTGAGAGGAAGAACAGATCACTAAAGGAGATGGCAACATGCATGATGGAGGCCAAAACTTTTCCACCAAAGTACTAGGCCGAATCTATCAACTGTGCAGCCTATATTTATAATAGGGTGCTTCACAAACAGCTTGATGGCATGACTCCCTTCGAAGCATGGAGTGGGCACAAGCCAGATGTGACCCATTTCAGGATTTTTGCCTCAAAGGCTCGGGCTAGAATCCCGACAGAGAAGAGGAAGGCTTTACAGCCCCAAAGCCAAGAGTGTTTTTTTGTTGGATACTCTGAATATTCAAAATCGTACAAGTTGATAAATTTGAGCACAAACAAAGCCTTCATTGAAAGGTGTGTTCAGTTTGAAGAAGAACCCCTTGCAGCAGTGGAAGTTGGTGAAGCCTCTTCACCACCTGAACCTCAAGAAGTAAGTAAAGAGTTTGTTGAACATGCTGATTCTGATTTTTCTGATGGAGATGAGTTTATTGCAGACCCTAACAGCCCCACAAGGCCAAAATGGGAATCCAAGACACTACATGCAGCAGGTGAGCTAGCTGGGGATCCCAATGACCCAAGGAGGACTAGATCTCAATTTGAGAGTGGTCTGTGCATGAAGGATCCTATGTTTGCTGAAAAATGCTATTTGATGGTGGATTCTAATCCTCAAACATATGAAGAAGTAGCAGAAGATCCAATATGGAAAACAGCCATGAAGGAGGAGTTCAGCTCACCCCAGAAGAGCAACACATGGGTGCTAGTGGATCTTCCCCCAGGGAGAAAACTAGTACAGTGTAAGTGGGTCTATAAGACCAAATTTGCTGCTGATGGTTCACCACTAAAGTAAAAGGCCAGATTGGTAGCCAAGGTCTACTCACAGGTTCATGGCATAGATTACAATGAGACTTTTTCCCCAGTGGCAAAAATGGATTCCATCAGGCTAGCCTTAGCCATTGCAGCCTCAAGGCAATGGGAGGTACATCACATGGATGTAAAATTTTCCTTCTTGAATGGATATCTCACTGAAGAGATATATATGCAGCATCATCAAGGTTTTTCTACTAACCCTTCTCTTGTTTGCAGGTTGAGAAAGTCATTGTATGGGCTAAAGCAAGCCCCCAGGGTTTGGTATGCCAAGATTGATAGTTTCTTGTTATCACTGAATTTTGTTCGGTGCAAATCAGATCCAAATGTCTATTTGAAGTTAGTTAATGGTTCATTAATGATCATTGTGTTATATGTTGATGACCTCCGCATTACAGGAAGCTCACAGGCTGAGATTGCTTCCTTAAAAGGAGTTATGAACCAAGCCTTCTCCATGACAGATTTGGGGCTCTTAAGTCAATTTTTGGGGTTTGAGATTGCTCAAAACAAAGCTGGAATCAAGGTGCACCAGTCCAAATATGCCTTGGAATTGCTGAACAAATTCAAAATGAAGGATTGCAAAGAAAGCAAAACTCCTTTCCTTTCAGGAGTGAAGCTGGAAGAAGCTGATTCTTCACCGATGGTAAACAATACACTGTATAGGCAATTGATTGGATGTTTGTTGTATCTGAAACATACTAGACCTGATATTTGTTATGCAGTAAGTCTAGCTTCTAGATTCATGGATCAGCCTCAAGAAATCCATTGGAAAGCAGCCAAAAGGATCCTTAACTTTGTTCAGGGAATAAGGACACATGGGATCTTCTATAAAGCAAAATCTGATCTTGAGTTGATTGGATTTACTGACAGTGATTGGGCAGGTGATAGCACAAATAGAAAGTACACTTCAGGATATGTGTTCATGCTTGCAGAAGGGCCAATCAGCTGGTCAAGCAAAAAACAGAGTGCCATTGTACTCTCATCTACAGAAGCAGAGTACAGAGGAGTTGTTAATGCAACAACTCAATGTTTATGGTTGCAGGGTACTTTACTTGGAGAGTGTGGCTTCAAACCAGAGTACTCAACTACCATCTACTGTGATAACCAAAGTACCATTCAAATCTGCAAAGATCCAGTTAAGAAGCAGAGAACCAGACACATTGAGATCCATATGCACTACATCAGAGAACTTGTGCATGATGGCACCATTCACCTACTCTTCTGTTCATCTTCAGAACAAGTAGATGATATCTTCACCAAAGAATTTTGTGAGAAGACCTTCAACAATCTCAAATCACTACTGGGGATTGCTGATCATGCTGTAAAAGCATGAGTGGAGACAAGATTCTACAATTTTGTTTTACATTCCATGTTTAAGGGAGGATTTTCCCAAGTTGGTTTTTCCTCTTTCCTTGTTTAAATGGACATGCAGTATGTAAAGGGTGACTAAGCCTTACTGCTAGGCCCTATAATTTTCTGATATATTACTCATAAGTCAGACTTAAGGGGGGGTTTTAGAATAATCAACCCATAGTTTACCCACTTAGACATTAATTTCATTATTTTTGTCTTATTTGCCTAGTTCACGTGTCTCACCTTGTGCAAGTTGTCATTTGCCTATCTATAATGGTAAAACTTGTATTATTTGACTCATGTAGCACATGGGAGAGCTAAAGGAATCAATTATGCTTTATTCCTGGCCTCCTAGGCGCCCTTCTACTTTTTCTGCTTTATTGCCTACTTTTTCAGTGTTTTAAGGCAAAGGAAAAGCTAGACTAGGTGAGGTTGACTAGTTTTTTGTCCTACACATCCTCCTCTCTTTTCTCCATGCAAAAGCATGTATGAGGTGCCATCCCACCACTCTTTAGATTTCCTAAGCCCTTTTTCCAATTCGTGAGCTCCATGACAGATTTGGGATCATCTTTTTACACCTATGGGGGATTCGCTTATTTTTAGTAAGCCTGCTTTATGCTAGATTTGAATTGCTCCTCATGCATTCGAATCCATGATGTATGATATTTATTTAGAAACCTATGTTATTACAAGGTTGGCTATTGTACACTGATTTAATACAGTTTAGTGTTTAGCTCCAATTTTCAGTCTCTTTGTGAGTGATTTTGCATTATCAATTGTTAATTGTTGTGAGTAAAATTAATCTATAACCTGGTTCAATTTCCACAGACATGAATAAAACCCTACTAGGTCCAACCTCTACTTGGAGAGTCTAATAAACCTAGTGCCTCGAAACTGCGGGGACTTTAACCCTTACACAATCGGAGGGTTACCCACTATGACTTGACATGACTTGTTTACATTATTGATCCTCCCAATAGGAACATAGAGGCATGACAACATGAATCAAATACATAATATATACATCTCGAAACAAACATCAGGTTACAATACATAAGATACATAGATGAATACATTTCGAAGTTACAAATACATCAACACTCCCTCTTAACTAGGAAGGTATTCTTTCAACACAATTTTCAGCACTAGTCTTCTTCTCTGTATGAACTGGATCATCTCATCATCTGCATATTGATTCTTCTGAGTCTTCAAGTCATCTTTATCCTCTTGATCATCTCTTGATCTGGATCATCATCACTGGATTGGATCTGGATCATCACTCGATCTGGATCTGGATTTGGATCATCTTTCGATCTGGATCATCACTACTGGATCTGGATCATCACTCGATCTGGATCTCTCTAATTCATCATAACTGGATCTGGATCATGGCTTGATTTGGATCTCACCTGGTCATCATCATGTGTGTGCTATCTCATCATAGGAAGCTCTACAAAGCCAGCCTTCTTTCATGTTGAGTGTATTCCTACCTCCTCGTAGGTCTTTGGTAGCCCTTATCTCTAACCTAATCATCAAAATGGCCAGCACTCACATCTGACCTGCTTGTTAGAAAGGTGGTAGCCCTTATATCTGATCATATAGGACCTAATCCTACGATCACATCAAAATTGCCAGCACTCACATCTAACCTACTCGTCAAAAATACGGTAGCCCTTACATCTATGTAGGGGCTCATCCTACATGAGAATGGCCAGCACTCACATCTGACCTACTCGTCAGAAAGGATCTGCCCTTACATCTGACCTAATCGTCAGAATGGCGATAGCCCTTACATCTATCGTACTCGACAGAATGGCTAGCACTCACATCTGACATGGAAGGAACTAAATCCTTTAGCCATGAACATAATGGCTATGCCCTTACATCTGACCTACTCGTCAGAATGGTGGTAGCCCTTACATCTGTCCTACTCGATAGAATGGCCAGCACTCACATCTAACATGGAAGGAACTAAATCCTTTAGCCATGAATAGAATTGATCTACCCTTACATCTAGCCTACTCGTCAGAATGGCGGTAGCCCTTACATCTATCCTACTCGACAGAATGGCCAGCTCTCACATCTGCCATGGGAGGAACTTAATCCTTTAGCCATGAACAGAATGGCTCCGCCCTTACATCTGACCTACTCATCATAATGGCGATAGCCCTTACATCTTTCCTACTCAACAGAATGGCTAACTCTCACATCTACCATGGGAGGAACTTAATCCTTTAGCCATGAACAGAATGGCTCAGCCCTTATATCTGACCTTCTCATCAGAATGGCTATGGGACTCATCACTTTCCCTTGGAGGAATCCTCTATCTGGAGAACACCAAGCTTCTCCTTGAAGTACTCGAACTTCACTCTGGCCAATAGCTTCATCAACACATCAGCTATCTGTTCCTCCATCGCAACATATTGGAGTTTCACTGCTCCCCTCTGCACCATATTCCTGATATAGTGATACTTGATCTCGATATGCTTCGACTTGTCATGGCACACTAGATTCTATGACAACTTTACACAACTCTGGTTGTCACAATGTATACAAGTGGCATCCAACTAGAGATCAAATATATCAGACAGTAGCTTCTGTAGCCATACTACCTCACAACTAGGTGAACAAGCTGCGACATACTCTGCTTCAGTTGTACTCAATGCCACACAAGATTGCTTCCTGCTAAACCAAGAGATCACACCTGATCCCATACTGAAGCAACACCTTGAAGTGCTCTTCCTATCAATGGCACTACCTGCCCAATCTGAATCAACATAACCCTCCAAGTTAATATTTTGATTCACATCATACTTGAGCCCATAATCAATTGTACCCCTCAAGTACCTTAGAATATGCTTTGCAACAATCAAGTGAACATTTCTTGGATCTGTCAAGAACTGGCTCAAGGTGTTCACAGCAAAGCAAATGTCTAGTCTCATGTTCATCAGGTACATCAATGACCCAATCATCTGACGATACATCGTAGCATCAACTGTATCTGAAGAAGCATCATTCAATAGCTTCAGGTTTGATGCCATAGGTGTGGCCATAATCTTGCAGTCCATCATCGCAAACCTCTTCAGGATCTCTACTGCATACTTCGCTTGTCCAAGGAAGATTCCATTTGCACTTTGCCATACCTCCATACCTAGAAAGTGATGCATCATACCCAATTCCTTCATCTCAAACTCGGTAGCAATCTTTCTCTTTGTATCAGTAATCAACCCATCCATATCCATCACAAAAAGATCATCTACATATAGTAGAAGCATCACTGGGTTTCCATCTTCAACCTTGTAGTAAAGTTTGGAATCTAATTTACTCTTGGTAAAGCCCAAACTAGATAGAAAGCCATCAATTCTACCGTACCATGTCCTGGGTGCCTGTTTCAAGCCGTACATGGATTTCTTCAATATACATACATGATATTCCCTATCATATGTCTCAAAACCGAGTGGTTGTTCTACATACACTTCCTCTTCCACTACACCATTCAAGAAAGCAGTCTTGACATCCATTTGGTGTATCTTCCATTTCATCACTGCAACCAGAGCAAGTACTGATCTGATGGAAGTGTATCTAGCTATAGGTGCAAAGGTCTCTTCATAGTCTATTTCCTCTTTCTAAGAGAAACCTCGAGCTACAAATCTCGCCTTATACTTTTCAATGCTACCATCTATAGCATGTTTGATCTTGTAGATCCATTTGGAAGTTACAACCGACTTCCTGTCTAGTCTTGGGACAACATCCCAAACATCATTCTTCATGATTGATTGGTATTCTTCTATCATAGCATCCTTCCATTCTTTTTTTTCTACCGCTTCTTTATAACTGGAAGGTTCTTTATCAATGAAATCACATAGTAAAGCTACATACCCGAAACATGATCTGGCCCTCTTTCTTTCTCTATGATTCTCTTCTAGAGCCCCATATATTTTCGTACCTTGGATAAGTTCTCATACCCAAGCAGGTTTCCTCTTATGAGGATTCTTTTCCAGAGGTGTATCTATAGGTCTTTGTGGTTCTTCAAATTCTTGATCTTCTTCTCGAGTTTCTTCATTCATGGTTGTATCATGAATTTTGGGTGCTTTTGCTTCTTCAGGTTCTTCAACAGGTTTCTTTCTGGATTTGTTGTAAGCTGTGTCTTCATCAAATGTCACATCCCTGCTGATTTCAATCTTCTTATATCCTGGGAAACATATTCTATAAGCCTTTGAGCTTTTAGAGTATCCCACAAATATTCCCTTCTTTCCTGAAGGATCTAATTTAGTCCTCTTTTCTTTTGGAATGTGGATGTACACTGGACAACCGAATATTTTGAGACAACTGACTTCTTGTTTCTTTTCGGAGAAGACTTCTTCAGGAGTCTTGTTCTCAAGTACTCTATGTGGAGTATGGTTCTGTACATACACTGTTGTTCTAGCAGCTTCCGCCCAAATATGCATAGGAAGGTCTTGATCATGAAGCATTGCTTTTGTAGCTTCCATGATAGTTTTGTTCTTCCATTCTGTAACCCCATTCTGTTGTGGATTATAATGAGTGGAAAACTCCCTCTTAATCCCTAATTCTTTGCATAGCTCTTTGAATTCATTTGATGTGAATTCGCCTCCATTATCTGATCGAATGGTCTTGATCTATTTTTCAGTATGGTTTTCGATCAAGGATTTGAATTTTTTGAACTTACTGAATACTTCATATTTATTCTGCATGAAGTAAATCCATGTCTTCCTAGAAAAATCATCAATAAAAGAAACATAATATGCATACCCGCTTAGAGAGTTTGATGACATAGGACCGCATACATCGGAGTGGATGATTTCCAAGATTCCTTTTGCTTTGCTTTCACTGCTTGGAAATGCCTTCTTTGTATTCTTTCCTTTCGTACATCATTTGTATACCCCATCATGTTTTGCTTGAATTTCTAGAATACCTTCGACAACATTGCTTGGAATAGGTAGTTCTCTGTAATGCACATGTGCAAGCCTTCTATGCCAAAGTTCACTTGGCTCTACTGTGTCAGGGACCAAGGCTTGTTCTGGATGGCCCTTTAATTTGTACAATCCTCCTTCTTGTTCTCCAATCACTACCACATCATCGATAGTCTTTCCTTTTGGCCACATGATGACTTGACCATCTATGAATGCAACCCGCATTCCTTTTGCATCTAATGCTGATATGGAAAGAAGGTTCTTCTTGAGTCCTAGCACAAACAATACTTCTTTCATTGTTAGAGATTTTCCAGGGTCTAACTTATAGGAAGATTCCCCACTACCTTTTATTGGATATTGGTAGTCATCTCCTAGCTTTACCTTGTGAGGTGATCCATGTTCTGACAGTCTAACAAAGGATTCCTTGAATCAAGTCATAATTTTGGAGGCCCCACTGTCTATAATCCAATCATCACTACCATGAGTAATGCTACTTGTGAGGGATGATATCATAACATATTCATCCTCACTTGAATAATATTTACTTTCATATTTGGATCTCTTCCTGGATGGTTCATCATCCTCTGCAGCATGATCATGATGTCTTCTTTTGTTGTTCTTCTTTACTATCTTCTATTTGTTAGGACAATTTCTTGCATAGTGTCCTGTTCATCACAATGCATCATATTATCCTAGATACATCTCTTATAGTATTATCTTTGTGAAAGTTCTTACCTCTAGAACCATGAGATTTTATCTTGCTTGTCTTGGAGTGAGACTTGGAGTGTACCATAAGAGCTTGGTCTTCACTTCCCATCTTCTCTTATCAAGATTCTATCCGAGATTCTTCTTGAGAGCACTCTTCCCATAGTCTACTGAACTTGACTAATTTCTTCCTATCACAGATTCCTTGGATGAAAGAATCCCATGACCTAGGAAGGCCATTCAATGTAGTCATTACAATCTCTGCATTTCCCACTTCTTCATCAACTGCTTCTAGTTTCTCTTTGATCTGACAAACTCTTGTGAAGTAATACTAGATTGTTTCTGCATTTTGAATCTTCACATTCTTCATTTGGTTTCTCAGGTTCATCTTCCTATTGATGTTCTTCCCTTCAAACAATTTGGTTAGGGCATCAAACATAGCTTTAGGTGTCTTGAGAGAGGACACCTGTGGGATAAGGTGATCCTTGATAGAATCAGCAATGATCCTGTTTTCCATAACCATCTTCTTCTTATGTAAGGCCTTTGTATCATCTCCCTATGGAACTGGAACCTCCTCATGGATGTTGGAGTCTAATTCATTTTCTTCCAAGACCAAGGAGATCCTATACTTCTAGGCTCGAAATTTTTCAGCTCCCTCAAGGTTTTCATCAATATTGGTATGATGAGACATCTTAAATGAGAACCTCAAATGGAAATACAAAATATTTTAGATATTACCAGGTTCAAGATGTCGGATCTGAAACTTAAGCTGAAATCCTGCAGAGCTGGTTCGAGAGCAAATTAGGGTTTTTCTTTTCTAGAGTTCTGTCTACCCGAATTCCTTGAAATTTGTCCCTAAATTTGATTTTGGGGAGGAGATCAATCTAGGCCTAGGATCACTAAAAAAATCCTCTTCTATGAAAATCCCTAATTTCCGACAGTAGTGACAGGTCCAAAACTGAAAAAACTCAGAATTGGATTCTTCTTCGATAGAAAGATACGCCCTAAGGAGGAGAGTTGTTCCACCTTAATTTTGCTGAAAATCTATGGAGGAAGATCCATAAACTAGGAATCCCTAGTTTCCGTAGCTACACAATGTCTTCTTCTCAGGTTAGCTCCGATAGCATGTTAGTTTTTCAACATTAAGCTATCATTATGTTAGGATGTTTATTGAGAGAATAACAAGTATAGCAATCAAACACAAGAGACAATGAACATAGTTTTTTTTATCGGGGAAACCATAAATGGAGAAAACCCCGCAACTTCCTCAGAGATAGAATCAACACAATATGTGAAACCCAAAAATAGTAAGATGCACTCTCGACAGCAATAATCTTCTTCGTGTCTAGCCCCAGTGTCTTCTCCTTCCTCAAATATGCGCTACACTTGAGTGTGTGAGTGATGTGTACTAAATAGAGATCCCAACTCTCTATTTATACTAATCATGACATGACTAAAACCCTACTAGGGCCGACCTCTACTTGGAGAGTCTAATAACCCTAGTGCCCCGAAACTGCGGGTACTTTAACCCTTACACAATCAGAGGGTTACCCACTATGACTTGACATGACTTGTTTACATTATTGATCCTCCTGATGCGAACATCGAGGCATGACAACATGACTCAAATACATAATATATACATCTCGGAATAAACATCGGGTTACAATACACAATATACATAGATGAATACATTCTGAAGTTACAAATACATCAACATTGAAAATATATGTTCATGATTTTTCTCATGTGATTGATTGGAAGGTAATCCAGGTGCAACCCTAAGGAGAGTTCCAAGTAGGTTTGAAGTGCATTCTTGATGGAAAGAACTTTTACTCTGGAACTGTACAATTGGGAAAGTCAAGGTGCAATGGAAGCACCTTAGTCCGAAAGAAGCTACTTGGTAGCTGGAAAGTAATATGCGGGAGGCAAATCTAGACTTATTCCAAGAAGATGAAATGGAAGAAGAAAAAAAAAGTTATAACACTGAGGATGGTGTTATCTTTTAAGGGGAGGTATATGTAATTCCCCTGAATTAATAATTATTATTAATTCTACGCAAAAAATACTTTATTTACTATTTTATTATTTTTATTATTTTTGTGAGAAAAGTCAAGAATACAACATTTTGTAATAAAAACATTTTATTTAATAAAATATGTTGAAGGAGGACAAAAGTGTATATATATTTTGAAGAGTGTTCTATAACCCAAAAGAGGAAAAGAGAAGTCATAGAAGCCACTGAGTGAGAAATGAGGATGCAGGAGGCATCATCCCCAAAAATCAGGTCACAACTCCTAGTTGAGTGGTGAAGGGAAGGAGGCTCATAAATGACCAAGTCCTATGAAAAACAATATAAATTACTATTTGCATGAGCAACAGGAGGTTAGAATTAGATGAGGATTAACATCTGCGAAATGCAAGAGATTGTGTATTGAAGGATTTTTCTCTTGTGGTTCAACGAACATGATCAGGGATTCTGGAGCAAGTAAATTGGCTACTCTAGAAGTTGGTAGGCAGGAACAACTTCTCCACTTTTTTTCCCAATGTTGGTGCCAGGTTCATACTTTATGTTTTTAAATGCTGTAGAGTATGTTTAAATCCTAGATCTGAAGTAGATTAATGTAAATACTAGTTTTTTTTTAGTTACCTTACTAATGTTATACTTGTATCATGTACCTAATGGAATGAAATTGTATATTTGTAAATATGTATAGTGTATTCCTACATTCGACTGTATAGTTCTTGTTTGTATCATTTTTATAAATATGTTATTAATCTGTATTTAGGAAATTAATCTATCAACGAATCCTATGATTCTTGTTTATAGTATAGATCTACATTATTCAGGCTAAAAGAATGGAATATACTTACATAGTATTTATCCAAATTTGGTACAATAATTATGAGTATCAAATTATAATCTATTAATATATAGATGTCTAGTATTTAGTATTTAGTATATTATAGAAATAAGTCATTTAAATAATATTGATAGTATTATAACTCATAAGACGTAAGTTAAAGTATTAAAATCGAATAAGATCTATATAGGAAAAATAAATGTTGATATCTTAAGTACTTACACATAAATACTTTAATTAAACTATACAGATCCCTTATTCAACATTGGGTATCCTAACAATTAACCCATAATTACATTAATCTTCTCATCCACCAAAGAAATCAAATTAATGCTAAATTAAGATCTAACAATAATTATAATGAAAGCATGGATGCACGTTTACAAACCAATCCCATCAAATTGTAAGATCAAATTAATTAATAAACAATTACATAACAAACCATTTACAGAGATCATGGGATCCTTTTACCTCATAGTAATTAATGAAATTACAAAGCAATGAGAGTGAACACACGGATCGAGGATCCTATTTTTTAAAAATATTCAAAATATGCATAGGATAGTAATAATGCAAAATATTAACTTTACTTCAAAATATCACAGACCCTAAAGGTCGTGTTAATAAACATAATCAATAGAGTATTGATAGGTTTGTAAGTACATGTCATGGCTACCCTAGTTTATATAGAGGCGGAGCTTTGATCAAGTATACACCAAATTACAATACATTATCGATATCGTGGGATTGATCACCGTAAATGTATTTACTTAAATGATTAAAACTAAAGTAAACACATAGAGAATTGCAAGTATAAACAATCAAATTTATTGCAGGACAAAACCCGTGTCAAATGGTCGCCACTACATGCAACCTAGTGGTTCATATCTTTTTATGTAGTCATAGACCATAAGGGGATAAGAATCTAACTAGATTAAGGAAAATGTTAAGATGGCCTTATTCCTATTCAATAGCTACAATCACAACAAATATAACATGTATTATATATATAGAAAGTATAAAAGAAAATGAAGTACAATGCATTTTTCACAGTCGTAAGATCATCCATTATGGCAAGAGAAGAATTGAACAAAATAAACATAGATATTTGCACACAGTAAAAATATCAAAGCATCATTGGGTTATTACCTAGTCGAAGCTGGCATTCATTCCATTTAAATGATCATACAAATATATTTAAATATATATATGAAGTGGCTATAAGACAATCATTAATGGCTTCCACTGTAAAAATACAAACACCAGTGTTATAAAATAGCATGGGAATAAGACCCATCAAGGAAACCCCAAACCATACCATGGTTTTAATTAAACTAAAGTCTCACATTACATTACAGTGCCAAGTTAATGGCTATAAGTCATCACAACCCGAAAAGGGTTTTAAAACAACCATTTACGATTTTAAAACCAACAAAACCACTGATCTTAATCATTGAGCCTACCAATAAGCCCTCACGACCTCTTCCCAGTGATACCTATAGCCACAATTTGGTTGGGTCAGCATGGAACAAAACAGTTAAAATAATTTTAGAACAAAACCAAATTTTGAATCAGGGTTGAGTATAGACTTACCTAGGCATTTGGAAACTTGGGCTTGGGACGAAGTGACCCTGCCACCTTCCTCTCCAGTGTTGAAACCTGCAAGTGAACCTTTTACAGTCAGTTTTAAGTACATTGTAATTATATTTTAAAAACCAAAAATAAACTAACAAGTATTGAAATTTTACCTTTTACAGTCAGTTGGCTCCTTCAACAACCCTTATCCCTCCACAATATACAGACTCCAAGAACATATCAGTAAAACATAGAATGTAAACCATAAATATTTTAAAATGCAGAATGAAAGTACAATTTTTATTCTTACCCATTTGAGCAGATTGTTCATCTATTCGAAGCATCGACATTTTAATGGATCTCTGGTGTGGTTGGAAACATGTCAGCGTAGACTAATGAGCATTTTCTACAACAAAGGAAATGGAAAAATGCCATCAACCCTATGAAAACCAAGTTGGGACAACATAAAGAAGAGCTTGGCTCTGGACCAACCTTCAAGAAGTAAAAACATTCTAATGTGAATATTAGACAGGTTAATTCCTTTTTAAAAACCCTGCGAAACTCATTGATCTCACCATCTAGGTGTAGGGAAGGGATTAAATCTATTACTTCCACGTGGTCCAAGCCGCGCTTCCAACTCACAAACAAGACATGTTTAAATGTCAACTGGAGGTACCAATTAATTGCATGGACGAAATCATTACAAACTAAAGCATTGCAAATCCAACCATGGATATCGTTTAATTTAACAATCATAACCTATGCCATGGTTCATCAGGGATTAACATATCATATGTTAAATAAACCTTGCAACATGCCATTCCATCCTTTGCATTAAATACCATACCGTGGACCATGTTTATTATAAACTGTGCTAGAAGTTTCATCGATTTGGATTTGAGAGATAATTCCATCTTGGGTAATGGCTAGACCCATACCCCTTCGATGGTAAAAGATAATATATGCATTATACAATATTTTCCACTTAGCGTTAGGTTGGGACAATGTCCTTTTATTTATTGCAATCCTTAGCATAGCGTTATGCCTCCCATACTTAAAACCTTATTGCAAGCATAGTATAATTCATGCATTGCATTCTTTAATAATCATATTAAAACCATATTGCATGCATAGTGTGGGATATGTATTATAAGCTATAAATCATGGCTAAAATCATATGAGATAGTATTTACTCATGCACATCAACGACTTTAAAGAAATGCTTTAAAACCAACACATGTATGGTCATGCCAACCAGATAGTATGTAAACCCTCACTTTTTTAATATTAAAAGGTCTCCTTATGGAGGACCATACACTTACAAACCTTAAGCCTCTCACACTTAGGGGCACGTCTTTACATACACAGTATAAATTATGTTAAAGACAAAGCCTTGAAATTATAAGATAAATAAATAAAGAACAAGTAAACAAAGTACATCACATGCATGAACATGGATGAAGGTTCAAGAAGGAACTAGCCATTGTAGGCATCAAAGAACCTATCATAACCTAGCAGGACCAAGATATTAAAACTAGCAGTAGTAAAACATAATATTCCACCAAGTAAATGTAAAAGTAATGCATGTAATTTTAATTTTTTTTACGATTTTTAAGTGTGCTATTGTTATAACCCCAAATTTTCACAAAAATAAATTTTTTTAATGTAACATAAAATGTCTAAAGTCGCAGTTTGATAACTACTAGTGGCTAGCTGAAAAATGAAACAGTTAACAAAAGTAGTAATTAACTTCAAACACATAAAAACTAATACCACTTTAATTTTGATATGTTATGTATATGACCTACATTCAGTTACTTCTAGCTATACTGATGATTTGATTTTTTCAAGTAGGTGAGAAGTTATGTTCTAAACTGGGGCTTACTTAGCAATTGCTACCTCAGCTGGATTTCTGGGTCTTACAGGTTCACTAGGTAAATTTTGAACAAGTAGGAGTTTGTTAAAGCATTAAATCTAGATGTATTTCTTTAGAATATATAAAATTCTAAAGTAAAAATTGATTATTAGAGTTCAAGGATACTAAGAGGTAAAGTAACTTTCTTTGTTGTTTTTGCATCTATGATAGCATTTTAAGTTTAGTAGTAAAGACTAATATCCTTAATATACTATTGTCTTTTACCAGCATGTCTTTAAAATTATAAGCCAAGTTCCTCACAAGTTTTACTGATGTGCATAGAGCTCATAATTTTGTATAAAGACACTTTTACTGAAACAAGTATTTACTGCTATTGCTATGTCTAGTATCTAAATGTTGCTTTATAAGCATGAATATCAATCTAATGTCTTCAAAATAAAAGCTTACAATAGATTACTTAGCTCCACACTTAATCGTACTCTAGTAGAGAAGAATTATGAGCCTATTATTGTATATGGTTATAAATGTTCACTTGCACAATAGTCATCAAGTTATGATTCTGATCTTCCAAGTTTCATCATGACACAAGTAATGTAGCAATAATTACATTACCATATCATTTATTAATATTACTAAGTGATACTCTCTTTAACCCTGGATAGTCTTACTATCTTTTATTTACCAAGTCTAATCTAACATTGGCTGATTATAAGAATTTGATTCTTTATGGAAACCAATAGATCACTACTTCCAAGAAGTCTCCCATCTATGACACTATCTACCTTATGCAAAAGTAAAAGTTGTGCTTGTATAGAAAATACTACCTAACTCTTATTTACAAAAAGTTGAACCTAAGATATTAACCTTATCAACTTTGATTTTGCATAATCACTAATGTAAACATAGCATTACTCCTTTTAAATAGGGTTTATGCGAGGAATTATTAGGAATACTATGGACTATAAGTCAAAGGCATAAATTTCCACAATGATCTCCAATTGTATTCATTTACCATTGATTGAACTTAGCATTTTCCAATGCAAATGACAATAATTTATAATTATGCCTTAACAATGGGTTGATGGTAAGGTTATCAAAAGGCACATACAACAAATTGTCTTTATACCAAAATATAATATTGGTTGTATAAAATATATGATTATACCATAGGTTGATTTCAATTTTATCTGACATACAATGATGTGTTATCAAACCTTATCATTAGTGTTAAAAAATATGTATGATTGGCAATAATATTGTTCTTCCTCGACAGTGTAGGAAACTATAGGGTTCGACCCACTGCTAACTAAAATATTTTAGTGGCCATGTGGAGAATTATCCACAGTGCAATGAATGATTTAGAAACTTGCAACGTAACCCTATCTTCTTCATTCTTCTATGAGGGTTTGGCTCTCCACTGTCTGGTTTCTCCATGGCCATGAGAGGCGTGCTTGTTTTCATTTTTCAAATCCAATATGTGTGTAGTGGAGTGGTTGAACTCTTGCATGAGGGTTGAGAGATACAAAGCTCGTATCTTGGTTTCTTTCTACAAGTATTGTGTTGTTGTGAGAGTGGTTTTACTTTGTCAATAGTTTAGAGTGTTGGTTCTTAACGTTTCCATTGTCGTAGCTTTCAACCTGCTCCATCGTTGGTTTAGTTTGGAAAGTGAACCTTACAGTCTCTGTCATAGGTTAGCACGAGGGTTTGTTCCTCAAGGAGTTATACATCGTGCTAGTTCGTTTACCTCCTCGGCTCTAGAGTTCTTTGCCTTCAGGTAAAATTTTTTCCCTATTATGATTTATAAATTTCAATTTACAATTTTAGTATTAGAATGTATAGCTTCTAATTTAAGCCTTCGGTCTCACTTGCAGGTTACTGTTCGTATTCAAGCTTAGAAGAATCCTCTCCAATGCTGGTTGAATTCAAGACAAAAATGGGTAAGCCCCAGTTTAATGTGGAATCTCCCTTCTTGCAATGGTTAAGATAAAACGGTTACAGTTGGAAAGGAAGCACGGCTTCAGATCCTCCAATGTATAAATTCTTAGTTTCAGTTGTTACTTAGTTTTTTTTATTAAAACCCTTTCTTTTTGCAGGGTAGTGCCGGCTTAAATTCTATGACTTGTATTCAACTTTTCTTGACCTGTAAAAAGAATTTACAGCCTTATGGCTTGGTAACATCATACTCTGTTTCTTAAAGTATGGAGATTTCTCCTATACTCATGGTTTTTAATTAAATTTTGTTTCCAATACTCTGTTAATTTATACTTTGTCTTATAAAAGATATTACTATAAATGAGGTTTGTTCTTCTTCGGTGTTAGTGAAATAAATTTATTGTTTAAGATTTCTCTTGTAAATAAATTAAGTTATTGTGAAGACTGTAGCTCAGTCGTAAAGTAAAATTTATAAATTTATAATTATCGATTAGGATGGATTAGCTAGGGTTTACCGGAAGAGAACCCTTGTATAGATGTATCATTGGTTTTTGTTTACTTCTATTTTGTTATTACAAGAGTATTGGTGTTATTTAATCTATTTATGAATTATTTTTAGAGATAAAAAAGTTTATAAATATACTATAAGTTCTTGTGATAAGACTGTAACCAGTCTAATGCATAACGTATAGTCTTCTAGTTTAATTTGTTTACTCTGTTATTTTTGAATATATTTATAAAAAGATAAAAGAAGAACTAGGGTTTCAACCCTCAGGTTTAACTTGCACTGGTTATGAGCTTGTCTAGTAAATAATTATTTCTTAAATAGGTAATTTCTTAGTTTTATTTATTTACTGTTTACATTTATATTTGTATTTCTTTATTGTTCTGTAACTTAGTAAAGATTCAGAGTTTTGTAAGGATTAAAACATTAAATCTATAACTTTGATTACTTTTTATTAATAAAGGGTTTGTAAACATCATCCCATTCTACTTTATATTAAATAAATGTTTTAAGATAAAATATTAAAGTGTGGTTAATACCTTGTTTAGATACTTAACTGTATCTTCTATAATTTTTATTGTATCAGTATAATTTTTTTTTACTATAACTCTAGTGTAGTCTCACTATTTCTTTTCCAACATTTTTATTTAGTTATATTCAATAAAACAGTAAACATAAATAAACCATAACAGTGTTCTTTTCATAATAATTTAAACATTGGATAAATTACTCTACTATCTACAGAAACAGGATCCTATCTTTTATTTTCATTCTCTTATGAATATCTTTCATCTACTTAAAGCATTCTAAGTGTTCTCGAGTACAACCTGGTTCCCCGGTGTGGAAAAACACAGTCTAGAAATTTATTTTAATTCTAACACATGATTTTCTAAACCAATTTCATTTCTTTAACAATCTAATAAGAATACTAATTCTAACATTTCACAAATTAGATTTTAATTTCATATACAAGTCAAACTAAGATTTATTTGAATAACACATTAAAACAAAATAACATAGAACATGTTTAGGACAGACAACAACAAAGTTAGGAGGTCGTTCCTCCCTACCAATCTCCTGGAGAGCGCTCAAACAACGCTTCCTTAGGACCCTCGAGCATGTTCCTAGTCTCCTTGGACGAGAACTGGTGGAGAATGAAAATAGTAGAACCCTCTGTCAACTAACTAGTTCAATATCTCAGTAAAACACTCTGCTCTCAGCAGTATGATCTTCATCTTAAAAGCTGCAACTAGATCAATCAACAATTATCCCCTCAAACACTTTCCATATTTTCCTTCCATTGAATTTCTCTGAAGTACATTCATTCAACCTGAATGATCACTTCTCTAGAATGAGAAGCCTCATCTCTCTTCAATGGGAATTTTTATAAAGATTGCCTAGGTCTTTTGGGTCAGTTTTCACTAATTGAGCCACCTTCTCTGATTCCACTTTCTTGGGGAATCATGACCCAAAATGTAGGGAGGTTTCCACCTGCAACATTTGGAAGTAGTTTGAGGATAAATTAGTGATGATGGGCACCATCAAACCATCCAAAGACCAAGCTCTAGTTGATGGAGATTTGAGGGTGGATTCAAAAAGCAAGAAGAAATCTAAAAAGCTGCCTGAGCAAAAGAGATACAAGAACAACTCTCTGGAGGAGCCTCAAGGTTCCAAGAAGAACCCCTAAAAGAAGAAGAACAATGGAGAAATGAGCAAGTGCACATACTACATTAAGGGAAATCATTCTGAGAGCTCATACATGAAGAAGAAAATACATATGCTGACCTAACTCCTAGAGAAGAATGGCATCTCCCTTCCAAACATCTCAAAGAAGAGGGAAGGAGGATCAAATTCAGAAGACAGAGAGAGAGTTCATGCATTGGTTGTTGGCACATCAAGCTCACCTAGTTTCATCATTGATTCTGGAGCTTCAAGACATATGGTTTCAACCAAGGAGGCATTCACCTCACTTGACATGTCGAAAGGTCCACCAATAGTACTGGGATATGACTCTCTCACTGAAATTTTGGGCAAAGGGAGGATTGATCTTGACCATGGTAAGTTCAGAAATGTGTTATATGTTCCAGATCTTTCCTATAACCTCTTATCAGTGTATCCGATGACCCACATAGGGTCTCCAAAGAAGGTCATATTCTCCCTTGATGAAGTTGAGATCACAGAGATCTCAAGTGGTAAATTCATTGCAAAAGGAGTTGCAAATCACACTTCGAAGGTATACATGTTCTCACACTTCCTACCCTACTCAAACCCCTATGCTCTTCTGATTCATGCTAATCATGCAAGCAAGCTTTGGCATGAAAGATTTGGCCACCTAAATTAAAATTATCTTTCTGATCTTAGTGAAAAACAAATGGTCATAGGGTTACCAAAGACTAAGTTTTCCAAAGGAGTCTGTCCAGGTTGCATCCTAGGAAAATACCCAGAGCATAAATTTGAGAGAGCTAGTCATGAGAGAACCTCTGCACCTCTTGAGTTGATCCATAGTGATGTTGCTGGCCCATTTCCTCATATGTCAATGAGTCAAGCCAAATATGCATTGACATTCATAGATGACTTTTCCAGGTATTGCTGGGTTTACTTCCTGAAACACAAGTCTGAAGTTTTTGGCCTCTTCAAAGTCTTTAAGGCTTTGGTTGAAAACCAATCTGGGAGGAAAATCAAGGTCCTCAAATCTGACAATGGTGGTGAGTATGTCAAGTATGATTTTATTCAATATTGTGCAGATGCAAGTATTCAGATGCACCATTCTATCCCTTACACACCATAGCAGAATGGTGTTGCTGAGAGGAAGAACATATCGCTGAAAGAGATGGCAACCTGGACGATGAAGGCTAAGACTTTGCCACCAAAGTACTGGGCCAAAGCTATAAACTGTGCATCCTATATCCAGAATAGGGTGCCTCATAAACATCTTAATGGTATGACTCCTTTTGAAGCATGGAGCGGGCACAAGCCAGATGTGACCCATTTCAGGATTTTTGGCTCGAGGGCTTTGGCTAGAATTCCAACAGAAAAGAGGAAGGCTTTGCAGCCCCAAATACAAGAGTTTATATTTGTTGGGTACTCTAAAGATTCAAAAGGGTACAATCTGATCAATTTGAGCACAAACAAATCCTCCATTGAAAGGTGTGTTCAGTTTCAACAAGATCCCCTAGCAGCAGTGGAAGTTGGAGAATCCTCTTCACCACCAGAACCTCTGAATGTAAGTGAAGAGATAGTTGAACATGTTGATTCTGATATGTCTGATAATGATTATTTGATTGTAGATCCTAACAGTCCTACAAGACCAAAATGGTCATCCAAGACCATTCATGCAGCTGGAGAACTAGCTAGAAATCCTAATGATCCTAGGAGGACTAGATCTCAGTTTGAGAGTGCTCTGTGCATGAAAGATCCTATGTTTGCAGAGAAATGCTATCTGATGGTTGAATCAGATCCACAGACATATGAATATGTATCAAATGATCCAAGATGGAAAGCAGCCATGAAAGAAGATTTCAGCTCACTTCAGAAGAGCAACACTCGGGAGTTGGTTGATCTTCCCCCAGGGAGGAAGCTAGTTTAGTGTAAGTGGGTGTACAAAACCAAATTTGATTTTTATGGTTCACCTTTGAAGTACAAGGCCATATTGGTAGACAAGGGCTACTCACAGGTTTATGGCATAGACTACAATGAGACCTTTGCACCTATGGCAAAGATGGACTTTATCAGGCTAGCCTTAGCCATTGCAGCTTCAAAGCAATGGGAAGTACATCATATGGATGTGAAGTGTGATTTCTTGAATGGAGATCTCACTGAAAGGATATAAATGCAGCATCCTCAACGATTTTCTACTAACCCATCTCTTGTGTGCATGCTAAAGAAGTCATTGTATGGGCTTAAGCAAGCTTCGAGGGCTTGGTATGCCAAGATTGATAGCTTTCTGCTATGACTGAATTTTGTTCGATGCAAATCAGATCCAAATGTCTATTTGAAGCTGATTCATGGTTCACTAATGATCATTGTTTTATATGTTGATGACCTTCTCATTACAAGAAGCTCAAAGGATGATATTGCCTCCTTGAAGAATGTAATGAACCATGCCTTCTCAATGACAGATTTGGGCTTGTTGAGCCAATTCTTGGGGCTCGAGACTGCTCAAACCAAAGAAGGAATAAAAGTACATCATTCCAAGTATGCCTTGGATTTGCTGAACAAATTCAAAATGAAGGATTGCAAGCCAAGCAAGACTCCTTTCCTTTCAGGAGTGAAGCTTGAAGAAGTTGATTCTTCACCTATGGTAAACAATACACTATATAGAAAATTGATTGGATATTTGTTGTATCTTACACATAATAGACCTGATATTTCTTATGCAGTAAGTGTGGCTTCAAGATACATGGATCAGCCTCATGAGATCCATTGGAGAGTAGCCAAAAGGATCCTTAACTTTGTTCAGGGAACAAGGACACATGGGATCTTCTATAAAGCTAAATCTGATCTTGATTTGATTGGTTTTACTGACAGTGATTGGGCAGGTGATAGCACAGATTGAAATTCAACATCATGATATGTGTTCATGCTTGCAAAAGGGCCAATCATCTGGTCAAGCAAGAAACAGACTTCCATTGCACTCTCATCTACAGAAGCAGAGTACATAGGAGTTGTAAATGCAACAACTCAATGTTTATGGTTTCAAGGGTTACTTGGAGAGTGTGACTTCAAATCAGAATAATCAACTACTATCTACTGTGATAATCAGAGTACCATTCGAATCTGCAATGATCCATTTTAGAAGTAGAGAACCAAACACATTGAGATCCATATGCACTACATCATACAGCTTGTGCATGATGGCTCCATTTACCTACTCTTATGTTCATCTTCAGAACAAGTAGCAGATATCTCCACTAAATTTTTTTGTGAGAAGACATTCAGCAATCTCAAATCATTGCTGGGGATTTCTGATCATGCTGTGAAGCATGAGTGATGACAAGATTTCAAAATTTTGTTTTACAGTCCATGTTTAAGGGAGGATTTTTCCCACTGGGTTTTTGCCTCTTTTCTTTGTTAAATGGACATGCAGTATGTAAAGGGTGACTAAGCCTTGTTTTTAGGCCCTATAATTTTCTGATATATTACTCATAAGTCAGGCTTAAGGGGGGCTGTTAGAATAATCAACCCATAGTTAGCTACCGTAGACATTAATTAATCCAATTTTTGTCGTATTTGCCTAGTTTCCATATTCCATCTTATGCAAGTTGTCCTCCACACATCCATAATGGTCAAACTTGCTAATTTTGATTCATGGAGCACTTTGGAAACCTCTTGGAATCAAATCTGCTTTATTCTTGGCCTCCCTAGCACATGTCTGCTTTTTCTGCTTTATTGCCTGCTTTTTCAGTGTTTTAAGGCAATTGGGAAAGTTTGACTAGGTGAAGTTAACTTGTTTTTTGTCCTCATCATCCTCCACTCTTTTCTCCTATGAAAATCATGTATGAGTTTTCCTTCCACCACCTATTAGCTTGCCTAATTGCTTTTTCCAATTCATGAGCTCCTAGACATATTTGGAATGTGCTTTATGCACCTATGGGGGTTTTGCTTAGATTTAGTAACCATGCTTTTGACTAAATTCGAATGGCATCTTCATGCATTCAAATCTCTCATGTAATTATTTATTGTGGTAGCCTATGAATTCATAGGGTTGGCTATTGTACACTTATTCAATACAGATTAGTGTTCAGCTCCATATTCAGTCTCTTTTGTGAGTAATTTGCATGTGTAATTGACAATTGTTGTGAGTGTAATTGTTCTAACACCTGGGTTCAATTTCCATAGCTGCCACATGTTATTTTTCTCTCCACCTAGTCTCCTCCACCAATTTGACCAGTAAACACTCTTTTAATGGCTCTCCTAAGCTGTTGTCTCCTCCTTTAATTTTTTCGTAAATAAAATATTCAGAATTTACATTAAATATACTTCACCCTGCTGAGTCATCAATTACAACTTATCATAAAATTTAACATATTGTCTTCAAATAATATAAAATTGTTTTTTGAAAATTGGGGCATGTGACAACTACATAGTTCGTCTACTCTCATTCTGTATGTATGACTATGTATGCAATGCATGCTTATACCTATTGTGGTTTATGCACTACTAGTAACTCACTATAATCTCACATATTAAAACACATATCATTTTGAAATGAAACACATTTATTTTAAATACCGTTTTACGAGGGAGATGGCGGAGAACAAGAAGCTGCCAACTCAAAAAGATAGACATGGTGAAGACTATTGCAGACTCATTGAACAAGTTAGTAAGCATAGAGAATTTTTCATGTTTTAGCGAATCAATGTGCTTGTCATCCTTGTTAAAGTGAACTAAATTTTTAAATCTCCTATTTATGCAAAGAAGGCAACAAGTGGGAGAATGTTGGGTATGATAGATTATTTGCATGCAAATCGAATAGTAAAGTCAATAGTCAATGGTATACATCAACTAGATTCGAATATGTCATACAGGGAAAGGATAGACAGTCCACCAACCATAACTAGTAGTTATGTCAAAGGAAAATGATCGAACAATAGGAAATCGACGAAATGACCGAAAGCTAGACAAGAAATCAACCAAAGTTGACCCAATCAAGTATATTGTAACAAAATAACTAAAAGTGGTCAGGAAGTTATAAATTTTCATTAATGAGTAGTTGATTACATTACATACATACATAATATGTAATGGATATACATTATGCTTGACAATAGTAGTGTCAAGCATGATCATGTAATGAAGTATGATTTGTGGTCTACCAAGTCATGGTTGTAAACACCTCTTTCAGAGTATTTGATTAGCATATGAGAAAAAGTTGTTTAGTTTTTTGTTTTTCCTCAAGGAGAGAGGTTTCTAGGGTAATGTTGGTCCAAATGGATATAGGTGGCCACCCACATATTTTATTGGTTAGAAACAATTTTCCATGTTGGCAATTTTCTACTATTTTTCAGGTCCTTAAATTCTGACGCCATTTTGAGGAACTAAACAATGTTTTTTGGGCCCATAGTGGCACATGCAATAATTTTTTAGTATTGTCTAGTCATGATCCAAATTGAATTCATCTATGGCTTCATTACTTCGTTGAAAAGGTGTTGCAGATAGGGGGGGGGGGGATGGTAGTGAATATAATTTAAGAGGTTCCATAGGGTTTGTGTCCAAAGGATCATCATTTATTGTTCATAATTTCTTTCCAATCACCATTATTTAGTTTGTTCCTTCCATTTCGCTCAACCAATAGGACAAAGAAGGTTTTTGTGCTTGACATTTGAATCAATACACTAAAAATAGAAGCCATGAGTACATTCCATGGTTAATATTGTGTTTCCTTATCCATGCTTCATCATCTATAAGCACATTGCATTGGTACTTATTCTCTGCAAGATACACTTGTACCCAACATAACCATCAAGCTTTGTTTGATGTCTTCCTAGGTAGTGTCAATAATATAGAGTTTACTTTGTGAATATTTTCTTTTGCTGCATTTTCTGCTTAATATTTAAATTTTATGTAGTATTGCAGAAACTTTTTTGTAGGATTGAACAAAAAAAGTTCCTCACGTGTGTAGTAATCGCTCTATAGAAACATTCCTTCCTTCTTTTTATTTATAGTAACGTTCCTTCCTCTTCTACTTTATTTTCTTGATTCCTACAAAATCTTATTCTCTCTTTCGTAATTGATGGGAATGAGATCGATGGGAATGAGAATATGAGGAAGGAATTTTTCCTCTAAGCTAAAAAGTGGGAATGAGCCAAGCCTAATGAGATATTTACACAGGAAATTGTAGAAGAACAACTGGCTCGGGATATTTTGGTCTGCATGCGCAACACATGGAAAATA
>LPNX011058651.1:20799-30799 GCA_001517045.1 Pseudotsuga menziesii | reverse complement strand
ATACATCAATTGTCTTTTATATAACTTTTGATTTCCATCACCATTTCCCAAGAAAATTATATGGTGCACTAAAGGAGAGCAAGCTCTACGATGTCATATATATAAATAAAGGTGTTATCCCTAAAGTTGAACGTAGACTACGGGATTCAAGCTTAAGGAAATATTTGTTTGAAAATGTAAAAATCAAATAAAATCAAATTAAAAACACAAGCTGGTATCAAACCTGGGCTAATGGAAACTCACAGTACTAGAAGGCACTAGGCTAGTATTACTTGTTTGTACAGCTTACACAGTTCTGGTATAACATCAAAACATCACACAATTTACAATAAAGAAAATCGATATATGTCACAGACTGGTAAATACAAGTATTTATACAAAGATGAAAGCATTTAAGAGAAGGCTGGTGTGAATTAGGGCTGCAGGAAAATCAAACAGATGCTGTATAACATGAAATCAATCACAAAGTTCAATACCCACGTACTATGATCCTAAATCATGAAGTGAAACTGTCAATATTTGTAAAAATAAAAGATAACTGTCATCTCACGATAATAATTATTGTAATGGAATATGAAAGACCATGTACATAACAGAATTATCAAAGAGACAATTTATATAACATAAGGACAAATCATCATCAAGTTTATTCAAAACTAGAACCTGTCATTGAAGCTACAAAAAGTTCATGCTACATAGATGTGCCTACAGATCATCAAGCATTGCTCCCAAAACTGCCAACCTGCAGTCCCCTTCTCAAGACCTCTGCTCTCGAGCCCTTAGCTGGGACCTCTCTCCTCCTTTTGTTACATCTTGCCTTTTATAAATTTACAATGCATTACATAATGTAAAATAGATCCCAAAATAAAGGATCGAATCCACATGGAGATCTTTGATCCTACTAAACTGGGCTATGCTGTTGGAGATTCGAACCTCAATCCTTGTTCATAAGATTTGGATAATATAAATGATGTGGATTTTGAGTCTTAAAATCCTGACATCTGTGCTACATTTTCCTTGAAAATATGAACCTGCTAAAATTACTCAGCCACCTGTACTTTGGTTATATTCACGCCTTGACATTTTGGAAATGATCACATTCTGGAAATGATCCTTTTGACTGGTAATATGAAGTCGATCTTCTACCTAAATCACTACAAATCTAGAAGGATTCTACTCAACTGTCAATTGATTCCTTTAAATTTTCTTTGCTGCTTGAAGTTGTTAGCTGAATCCCTGATGATATGGAAATGATAAAATATATCATCAAGATCCGTAGACAATGCTCAACTTGATCCATACACTTGTCAATGAAGTCTCCGTGAATGTGTGTATGTCTCGTAGGATGTTTAAGCTTTCTTCTACAATAATTTTATTTCTCGACCATAGAGCTTATCTGCCACAAATAAAGCAACCCAACAAGATTCAGTTTTTTTGTAACACAAATCCATCAGGTAGCTAGCGTATCTTTCCTTCAGGTGCAAGGTGCTGAGGTATGTAAATCTCTGCTCATGTTTCTCCCCACTAACAGTTTCATACGAAGCCTCTATCTTTGATGGTGGTCGGCCCCATATCAAGTAGTTCCCATTTGTTTTATGAAATAATTGTCGTTGCCTATCGCAATCATAGTTGATGAATATCCATACAATGCCAGCAATATGTATGCCCAAGGACAACTTAAGACCCAAACTGATGGGATGACGCAGAAGATACATTGCTAGAGATGTATAAACAGATGGAACCCAAACTAGACATCCCCAACAAATGTAACAATCCAGCTCAGTCATGAGCTATATCCATGGTGTTCCAGTAGCCAGCTTCCCACAAGAAGAAATTTGTTACATATACCAACATCAATATACTGCTTACTAACATGGAATCAACTACTCTTCCATACTCTTCATACTGTTTTTATGTCATATGTTACTGCAAGAACTGCCCAAGACATCATTCCAAACCGACAATTTGTGAAGACCTTGATATCAAAGCTTTTACCTATTTGAGGATAAAGCTCCATCCCCCAATAGAAATCAATAATTGCATCTCCAGAGGAGCCTGAATCAGTCGAAGATGGTGCAACATGTTCCTTGATATATAAAAGGATGCAAAAGATAAAGCTGCCTATGATAAGTGCTGAAAATATCTCTCCCAAGTGGTCATAGACAATTGCAGGATTAAATAGACCAAACCACCAGATAGCAATATAAGTTATCAATGTGATAAAGTAAGCTGCCATTCCATTCACCTTATAGACTGGAACATTTCCTGTAGGAGAAACAGGTCCAGTTAATCTTTCACCGGGTAAAAATAGTTGGAGTGCTACCTCAAAAGCTGCATATGATGCAATTAGTTTCCATGCTATGAGAGTTGGTTTTGGCCAAATTCTTAGGAACCCATGAAGACCTTGTTGCTTGCAGAAATCCCAAAATTGAGATGCAGATCCATCCATGTGAACCATTGTAAACTATAGGAATATGACGAATGGAGATCAAGATGAGAGGATGCCGAGCATGTAAGCGTAGGCGACCAGAGGGGAATGAATACTCCCATGCTCCTTCGAACCTTCAATATCTGTAACTGCGTGCTTTGGAATGCAAGGAAGTATATACATTGTAATCCAAACCCATTTGGACATTCTCAGAGAGAACATCTGGCTCTGTCTGGGGATGGCATGCTCCCTGTGAGCTGCCAAGAACTTGCAAACCTGTGCCTTATCCATTGGGCTATACGGTCAACTCTTCAGTCAACCCCTAAAATTTTTTGAAATCTGCCCCTTTTATTCAAATAAAATAATTGTAAACCTGCTAAAAATCTAATCACCATGAAAACTGCAAAAAGTAAATGCTCATGAATGAGCTTATTTATCCACACATCTACTCTGCTCTTGGAGAAATCAAGCTGATCATGTGTAACTTGATTTCCAATGGAACCAAGTTAATAACTGAATTAGCAATTGAAATCCTGAAACATGCTTCTGTAAAATAAAGATTGAAGAATTTGCAGCCATCTTATCATGAATCTAAAACCCACATTTACAACTGAACAAAACTAAATGGATGGAATTGATAAAAACCTCGAGATAGGCAGCCACGGAATCATAATAATTTAAAACCGTATTTTGATCAGATATCCCTATTTCTTCTTGAAGATAAGCAAGCTTCCTCTGGATAAACTCTGACCTCACTATCTCCATAAAACCATTTTCTTCACAATCATTTGAAAACCACTTTCTACTTTCTAAGATATGCATATTTAATTCTTCATTCCAAACCACGCACCTAAAAATGCTTGGAGCAACAGCAGTAATACTGTCATCTTGAGAAGTCTTTTCTAACAACCAACTTTCATACTCTAACTCAAATGCTTTTAAAATCTTCTTCAAAAAATCAATTTTATCTTCTTCACTTGAAATGTTATCAGAATCTAAAAAAGAAGACAACTCTTTGTTTAATTCATCAACAGAAGACATACTCATCCATTCTCAAAAATCTTGAAGAAAAACATGATCTACCTCAACCCCGGTAGTCTTGGTACATGAAGTAACTCGCTCAGTAACTGAATCTTGCATTTTGAAACCAATGGAGTCGCCCGGTGAATAAATCTGTAGTCCAACTAATACCCTGCTCTTGTCCACCGTCAAGAACTGGATCCGATCTTTGTCGTTCTTTCCTGAGGAAGATATCCTTTCCTTTGTTCGTCCCCGGCAATGGCGGCAGAAGATGTTATCCCTAAAGTTGAACCTAGACTATGAGATTCAAGCTTAAGGAAATATTTGTTTGAAAATGTAAAAATCAGATAAAATCAAATTAAAAACACAAGCTGGTATCAAACCAGGGCTAATGGAAACTCACAGTACTAGAAGGCACTAGGCTAGTATTACTTGTTTGTACAGCTTACACAGTTCTGGTATAACATCAAAACATCACACAATTTACAATAAAGAAAACTAGTATATGTCACAGATTGGTAAATACAAGTATTTATACAAAGATCAAAGCATTTAAGAGAAGGATGGTGTGAATTAGGGCTGCAGGAAAATCAAACAGATGCTGTATAACATGAAATCAATCACAAAGTTCAATACCCAGGTACTATGATCGTAAACCATGAAGTGAAACTGTCAATATTTGTAAAAAAAAAGATAACTGTCATCTCACGATAAGAATTATTGTAATGGAATATGAATGACCATGTACATAACAAAATTATCAAAGAGACAATTTATATAACATAAGGACAAATCATCATCAAGTTTATTCAAAACTAGAACCTGTCATTGAAGCTGCAAAAAGTTCATGCTACACAGATGTGCCTACAAATCATCAAGCATTGCTCCCAAAACTGCCAACCTGCAGTCCCCTTCTCAAGACCTCTGCTCTCGAGCCCTTAGCTGGGACCTCTCTCATCCTTTTGTTACATCTTTCCTTTCATAAATTTACAATGCATTACATAATGTAAAACAGATCCCGAAATAAAGGATCGAATCCACATGGAGATCTTTGATCCTACTAAACTGGGCTATGCTGTTGGAGATTCGAACCTCAATCCTTGTTCATAAGATTTGGATAATATCAATGATGTGGATTTTGAGTCTTAAAATCATGACATCTGTGCTACATTTTCCTTGAAAAGATGAACCTACTAAAATTACTCTGCCACCTATACTTTGGTTATATTCACGTCTTGACATTCTAGAAATGATCACATTCTGGAAATGATCCTTTTGACAAGTAATCTGAAGTCGATCTCCTGCCTAAATCACTACAAATATAGAAGGATTCTGCTCAACTTCCAATTGATCCCTTTAAATTCTCTTTGCTGCTTGAAGTTGTTAGCTAAATCCCTGATGATATGGAAATGATAAAATCTATCATCAAGAGCCACAGACAACGCTCAACTTGATCCATACACTTGTCAATAAATTCTCCATGAATAATAATCAAATCCTGTTGTAAATTTTCTGCCAGGAATGTGTGTATGTCTCGTAGAATGTTTAAGCTTTCTTCTACAATAATTGTATTTCTCGACCATAGAGCTTATCTGCCACAAATAAAGCAACCCAACAAGATTCAGGTTTTTTGTGTTGAAATATTGTAACTTCGAAGAATATTCTTTATGTATGTTTTGTGGTCCCCGATGGTCCAACCGAGAGAACCAATTGTATTACATTGTACCCCGATGCTCCTAATCAGAAGAACTAATAAGATTCATGAGGTAGTCCCGTCTATTTGTAAAGGTGGGTCATCAGCACCCCAGTGTGGTTACTTGAGCCTACATGTGTAACTCGAGCCTACATGAGTTAACTTAAGCCGACATGTTGATTGAGTAAACTTTAAGTAAACGGATGAATATAAATAGAGGTGTAGTGCTCCTCATTTAAGATATACACACTCACTTGGAATAGCACACTTGTGGAGGAGAGGAGTTGCTGGAGAAGGAGGAGAATCAGGTTTTTTGATCTCCTTGTTGGTTTTACCTTTTTCCCTTTTGGGGCATCTATATTAAGGAAGCTTTTGTTGGGTTTTTCCCTTTAGGGTTTTCCCAGGATAAATCTGTGTTGTTCTTGTGATACTGTTTCTTTAAGTGATCCTGCTTTATATGCTTTTATTATGAAAAATGAAATGATATACTTATGTCTTAGTTAAGCATATGAAAAATTCAACATGGTATCAGAGCTAACCTGAATAGGGCAGCTTTCACAAGTTACAGAAGCTAGGGCTTCTTATTTTTGGTTCTCTCTCCACAATCAATCAGCAAAAGAAGGCTAGGTTGACTCTCCTTTGAAGGGTGCATCATTCTGTCGAAGCGGAATTCGATTCCGAACATTTTCAATTTTCGATGTGGAAATTAGGGCTTTCTACAGAAGAGGAATTTTTGAGTGAGACCATCATACGATTGTTCTCCTCATCAAAACCGAAGTTTAGAGACCTGGATCAAGTTTTTTGGTTGGGTGAATCTCCAAGAAAGTCAAACCCTAGTTTGACCCCGAGCTAGAAAAATCCTAAATACTAAAACTGCTATGTTTTGGAACATTCTCTATATTTCGAGATTGGCGAAGGATCAGGAGCTGAAAATTGTAGGGGCCGAATATAACATATTGATTAACACTGTGTCCAAAATTTATCCACATATTCGTTGTATTCCAGGAGATATGTTCTCTCCAAGTCAGGGTTCCAGCCTCTTCCAGAATTCATCCCTAAACAGGACACCTGGGGAGAATTACAATATCTTGGGATACAGAGGTCCAAATGGAATTCCTGAAGATGTTTTAGAAAGGTAACGGATTTTACATTCGGTGGTCTGATTATCAAACTCAGAAGATGAACTAGTGACACGTGGCAAGCCATACAAATTCGTTGTTCTGAACAGTCCTGTAACAGGTCACCTTGGGACAATGATCATAAATCCCAAATGGTGAAACCAATTCTGATGAAAGCTATGGTGGTGGATCAGGGACATGCGCATTTACCTCAGTAAAACATTTCAGACATAGAGGATCAGAAATTTCGGAGATACATTAATAGGAATTTCTGCAGAAGAAATTGGAAAATTAGGGCTTCCTGTTCTGGGAGCTTCCCTCCACTGTTTTCAGAAATGGAGTACATTGGACAGCTCCATTTGAAGAGATCTATCTGTATATACAATCATATCTGAAATATTCAAAGTTTTAAAATTAGGGTTTCTGTGACAAACCCTAGATTAGCCAGCTCCGGAACCAGGACGGACACCTCAAATCGGTAAGATCTAATCCTTTGCTATGTTCATTTGAGGTTCTCTTTTCAAAGTGATCTATGACATCCGCTTGATGATAAGCTTGGTGAAGTTGACAACTTCCAATCCTAGAAGTATATGATCTCTCTGAAGAAAATGGATTGGACACCTACATGAGCATAGAGGTTCCAGTTTCAGAGGGAGATGAGGCTAGAAGCCTTTCTCAAGAAGAACTTGGTCAAATCCTAGAAGATCATTGATGATTCAATTTCGAATCAACTTGTACTACAACTGTCTTCCCTAAAGACATCGATGAGGTTTGATTCCTTGACCAATCTATTTGAAGGGAAGATCATAGATCAGATTATGACCTTAAGAAACCAGCTAAAGAATGTGAAGATCCAGAATGCAGAGAACATGCAGTCATAAGGATCTCTCAAATCAAAGAACAACTTGAAGCGGGGAAAGAAGAAGTGAAGAATGTAGAAGTGGTGATGGCCACCTTGGATGGCCTCCTAGGATCATGAAATTCATTCATTTAAGAAATGTGTTCCAGAAGGAAGTGATTACTTTCAGCCGACTTTGAAGAAGAAGCTTGTCTTTGAAGATCAAGCTCTCATCTTCCAAAGAAGATCCCTCAATCAATGAGAAATATTAAGATCTCAACTCTTGAAGAACTTCTTATCCACCTCAGCATTCGGATAAGAAACGACGCTATCATAAATGAAGAAGTCGATGAAGCTGAAGACTCAAGAAGGAGAATACCCATGAAACAAATAAAGATAAGTATTCAATTGTCATTTCATGATATTGTTTTGTTACACATTTGATTATATTCAGTTGATGTGTTATGCATGATAGATTGTTTGCATTAATGACTGTATACTACTAATATGCATGTGATGGGTAAGTAGCTCATGGTGCTATACAACTCTCCATTGCTACTTATCAAACCTCTTTGCTGACATATTGGATTAGTGCACAATATCAATAATGTCATGGTAGAGATGGAAAGCATCTAGAAAGTCTATGTGAGATATGGTTGAATGTTGTATTGACTAAACAGTTGCATAATGCATAAGAATTTGTCGTTATGCATATGTTTTATGAAATAGTTCTAAACATGCAATTGGTGCATTTGAAATGCAGGAAAGGTCATGTACAACCTCATTCAAGAAAAGAAGGATGAGACTTGTTCCGAAGAACAAGTGATGAAAATTCAAGATTCACTCCAATAAACATGAATCTGAAGCTCCCAGAGTCAGAGACACCATGATGAAAGAAAGAGCTTCAGAGAGTTGTAGATCCACCTTAAAGGATGAAGACCACCATGGGTACAAGAGATAACTCAAGATGAAGAAAAGAATTCTATGGAAGAAGCTATGATCAAATAATAACAATTGATCATGGGGAATGATGTATATGATATGATGTACAAAGCAAGGTTCGTGATTCTCCCTAGAAAGAATAGACTATGACATGACATACTCTATTGACCATTATATGTCAAGCATAGAACAACCTGTGCAGAATGAAGAAGGAAGATGATACTCCACTTCAGGGGGAGTGACTACAGAATATTATATCTGAGTTCGACAGGGTATGACATGATGGATAGCTTTGTGATGGATGGAGACTTTACCAAGAGTAAAATAGTTTCCAACCTTCAAGGTTGAATGCAAAAGACTAGGATAGGTTAATGACCTGAGAAGACAAACTCATAGAAGATGTTGTGATACTAGAATGATGTTTGGGATATAGTACTCAAACCAGAAAGCAAGAATGTGGTATCTTCCAAATGGATTTGCAAGATATGATATGTTGCTGATAGAAGTAAGGTAAGAGTTGCGGCTAGAGGTTTCTATCAGAAAGAGGGAATTAAATCTGAACAGACACTTACTTCTGGAAGCAAGGTACATTTCCTTCAAATCTATCATGGTAGTTTTTTTCATGATGAAGTAAAGACAAGACTTCCTTAATGGTATGATTGAGGAAGAGTTTTACATCGAATAGTCATGAGGATTTGAAGTTGAAGACAGAAGGAATCAAGTATGCAAGTTAAAGAAGGCCCTCTATGGCCTGAAGCAAGCTCCCAGAGCTTGGTATGGAAGAATAGATAGTTTCCTGATGAGCATGGGCTTTTCCAAGAGTAAAGTCGATCCTAACCTTTCCTACAAGGTTGTAGAAGATGTACCTGTCATTCTATTACTATATGTGGATGACTTATTCTTGACAGGGAATGAGAAACAGATCATGGAAAGTAAGAAGAAACTAGCAGAAGAATTTGAGATGAAAGACCTTGGGTTAATGCATTATTTCCTAGGCCTAGAAGTATGGAAAAGTTCAGAAGGAATCTTTCTCAACCGGGGAAAGTATGTGGTAGAGATATTGAAAAGACTCAATATGCTGAAATGCAAATTAATGGCCACACCCATGTACTCCAACCTGAAGCTGTTAGCTGATGACTCATTAGAGTTAGTGGATGTGACTCACTACAGACAGATAATTGGGTCATTGATGTACTTAACAAATACCAGACCAGACATTTGTTTTGCTATGAACACCTTAAGTCAATATCTTGTTCAACCAGGACGGGTTGACCTAGTAGCTGCAAAACATGTGATGAGGACTATAGACTTTGGTTAATACTATGATGCTAGCCATGAGTATAGATTGTATGGCTACACAGATGCAGATTGGGCTGGAAGTATCTCAAACAGGAAAATCAAATCAGGTATATGCTTTGAGGTCTACTATGAGTTCATGGTTTAGCAGGAAACAGTCCAGTGTTTCTCTTAGCTCGGTTGAAGCAGAATATATAGCAGATTGCTCTACTATGTTATGAAGCCATATGGCTTCAGAAGCCGATATCAGGTCTTTTTGACCTGAAGATGGATACAACAATGATTCTATGTGATTACCACAGTTGTGATGACAAAGAACCCTGTGTTCCATGTAACACGTAGAAATCCGGTATTTCTACATACAAGATAAGATGAAGATAATGATACTGTAGATGCAGATGATGGTGATTTAGTATTTCTATACTAAATATAGAGATGATGATGTTTCAGTATTCCCATATTGAAGATATAGATGCTGATGATTTCAGTATTCCCATACTGAAGATATAGATATTTCAGTATTCACATACTGTAGATATAGATGATGATGATTCCGTGTTTCTATACTAAATATAGAGATGATGATGATTTCAGTATTTCTATACTGAAGATATAGATGATGATGCTTTTAGTATTCACATACTAGAGAAACACATCGCGATAGT
>LPNX011058651.1:0-16336 GCA_001517045.1 Pseudotsuga menziesii | reverse complement strand
TATATATATATATATATATATATTAAGATTTAGGTTATTTTCACTTTTAAATTATAAAAAATTTACAATAAATTAAAAATTGGAGGAAGTGTCCTCATCCCTCACATCCACAAGCTATTTAATCAAACGATCAAGCAGGGGTTTCCTAAACCTTGGACTCAAGCCTCCTTTTCCCTACTTTTAAAAGTGGGGATACAACTAACCCCTCTAATTATCGGACAATTATGATTAACCCTCTCTTAGCCAAGTTATTTGGTGTTATATTGGAAAAGAAGATGAGAATATGGATTGAAAGTGAAGGCAAGCGGGATAAAGGACAAGTAGGTTTTAGAAGTGAACACTCAACAATGGACCACCTCGTTACGCTTAGGATCATTGTGGAGGATTGTCGTAATGATAAATCCAATCTCTTATGTTGCTAAATGTGGACTTTAGAAAGGCCTTTGATATGGTACCTAGAAATAACCTTTCAAATAGATTGGAAGAGATAAAGGTTCCTTTCGAGTTGAGATCTTCCACAATAAGGTTATACGAGAATTCCATTGCCAAGTTTAAGAGCAACGAGGGGTGGTTGAAAGACATTAAGTGTAATATCGAAGTTAAACAAGGTTTCCCCCTCTCCCCTACCCTATTTGGCATTTACATTGATAAGCTAAAAGGTTGTTTAGAGGAAGCAGGATGTGCTAGCACGATCTTAGTTGGAATAGTCATCGTCCTTCTTCTCTATGCTGGCGATATTGTTCTTCTCGCAAGATGCCCATCTGATCTTGATAAGAAACTAAGAATTCTTAAGGATTTTTTCTCTACCATGGGTATGACTGTTAACAATGATAAAACAAAAATTATTATTATCAAATCCAAGAAGGACACTTACGCTAACTTTGTGTATGGCAATACAAACTTGGAGGAAGTGTCTTCTTACAAATACCTAGGAATTTCTATTCATCACAAGCTCAACTAGAACTATACCATTGAGAAAAGGATTAATGGAGGGTGGAAAGATTATTTTGGTCTTGAAAGTAATTGTAAAGGAGCAAACCTTGTGATGTGGGATAAAAAAAAGATCCTCTTTGAAACCTTAGTCACTCCTATTATCTTGTATGGAGGTGAGGTTTGGGGTTGCAGCATCTCTAGAGAATCCTTGAGAAAGATTGAGCAAATCCAGAAGCATTGTATTATGTATAACCTCAAAATTAAAAGAAATACACCCTACCCCATTCTCCTTATAGAAGCGGGTCTTTCCCCTATCGAGATCCTAGCTATGACTAGGCTTTTGTTGTACAAGCACAAAATCAATAACATGGGAGACCATAGACTTTCTACTCTAGCTTTAAATTATAGCCAAAACCACCTAAGGCCTAAATGAGGTTGCAATAAAGATACGAGGGCCTGGTTAGACCATTCGGAGATCAACGAAAATGTTGCATTGCAAAATATTAATAAGATTAAAATATTGTTACTTCTAAGTTTAAAGATAAAATGTGTTGTGTGAAATACAATTTTAAAACAAACTAAATAATTTAGGTCGAATAAACCAGAGTTTAGTCTCATGGGACGTTAACCATCATCATCATCATCATTCAATTTAAATGTTAAAACATATATTTCATTATTTTTAAAATATTAAATAATTTTGAATATTATTATTATTATTATTAAATTATTATGGATCCAATACCAGTAAGAGAACTTCCATAAGAGGGGTGATTTGAATCCCTAACCTCCATTTACAACATATATTTCATATCAAGCTAATCACAAATTAAACAACAACCCTAGTAGCTACAAAAATATTAATATTTTATATAATTATATAATTAATTTTATATAATTATCTAAATTAAATATTTATTAAATTACCTTCATAACACATTTATCCATCTAATTTACACAATTAACCTTTCACAACCATAAAATAATATTTATATAACAATAATAATAACCACATTCCAAAATTTTAACCTTAATTAAATATCTATTACAAATATTATTACCATTAATATAATATATCTTGACATTTTGACGACATAATATTTATAATTTTAACTCAAAATGTTTTTAAATATTTTAATATTTTTTCCATATCATTTAATAAATCTTTAAATTTATAACATATATTTTTTTAATTACGTAATTGAATCCTTTATCATTATTAATATTAAAAGCGTCCGCATAAAAGATTAAAACCATTTTATTTAAAAACGCTTCTAAATTTTAATCAAATTCAGATTCTATAAAACGCTTACCTACACTATACCTGGAGAGTCCTAACTTCGAAGATAAGTTATGCAACTAGAATAGTCGCAGGGATCGTATATACAGACATTCAGCGAATCCATGGCTTCCGAGGGCGATCATAAGGGGTGCATGGAGCAGCAGCCTAAACTAAAATTATTTGGAATGGATCTGACTGAGAGATACTCTACTTTCAGCCTTGATCAGCCTGTACATAGTTTCGGAGGACAAATCCCTCCAAAGAAGCTCGGTGATCAGCCTGTACATAGTTTCGGAGGACAAATCCCTCCAAAGAAGCTCGGTCATAAAATGGTGCCAGAGTTAGAGAATAACCGGGGCCGCAACTTTCTTTTGTCCAACACAGAGGGGTCCGCTTTCAAGAGCTGGAGCTCCGCCCATGGCTCCGAACGCCGCAATTTTGTTGTGTCTAACACAGATCAGGGTTCTGCTTCCAAGAGCTCAAGCTCAGCCGAGGGCTCCGAAAGCCGTATCTTCCCTTGCCGCTATTGCTCAAGAAAGTTCTTCAATTATAAGGCACTGGGAGGCCATCAGAAGGCCCATAAGGAGGAGCGGACTGCAAGCAAATCAAATGCCAGAATGAACAGGCTGCCAACTAACTTCTTTGAGTATCCTGCTGTAGGGGAGAAGCCTGCCCATGCTATATATGCTTCCAATGGTATACTTTCTCAGAATATTGAGCTTGTGTCAATCCCTTTATCGTCCCTGAAAAGGGCAAGAAATGACATTGAATTGAGGTCAGGTGTTTTACCTTCTGTGAAGAGGCCGAGAAACGAAGATGCTCAGCAGCACAATACGGTGCCCAGAAACGAAGATGCTCAGCAGTTCTTGAATTCTAAGGCATTGGGAGGCCATCAGAATGCCCATAAGAAGGAGCGGACTGCAAGCAAATCGAATCCCAGAGTGAACAGCCTGTCAACTAACTTCTTTGAGTATCCTGCTGCTGTACCGCAGAAGCCTTCCCATGCAATATCTGTTTCCAATGCAAGGATGATTTCTCACAATATTGAGCTGTTGTCAATCCCTTTATCATCTCTGAAAAGGGCCATAAATGACATTGAAATGGGGGCAGGATCAGCTTTACCCTCTGGGAAGAGACCCAGAAACGACGATCCTCAGCAGCACAATACGGTGCCTGGTCGTATGGTTAGACTTAGTGCAAGAAGCGAGGAGCTTGACTTGTCTTTGCATCTTTGATGCATTAAAAATTCAATAATTTTTTGCTTTTATTTGGGAGCATTCTCACTGGTTTGTTTCCCGTCTGAGCTTGCAGTGCAGTAGCCAGACTGGCCAGTGCACTTCTTTCCCATATTATTTGATTTGATATAACCAGCCCTTCAGAAGCTGTGGGAATAAAATATATTAATAGTAATCGGATTGTTTATAATGCCTTTGTTGAAATGTTTCGAAAATTTAAAGTTTTTTCTTTAATTTTAAAAATATTGTAGTAAAGTAATTAGTATAGATTTGTTTCAAAGTAGTGCGATGCGATGTTTTACAAGTTAGTATGGCGGAGATGTTGTCACTTCAAGTTATTTAAGTTAACATATTTTAATAATAAAAAATAAAAAAACATATCCATTTAAAAAATAGATATGTTTTAATGAAAATTACATATATATATATATATATATTATGCTAAATTAATCATTATGATTATTCATAAGGTTAAATTTTTTTGGATATGTTAAAAATTTAAGATAAAAATATTTACACCTCAAGTAATTGGACCTTACCATGTGCTTTATACATACCAATTTCAGATGGATCTATATTGGTAAACTTGACTGAAAACATTACATGAAGTAATTGCTCAGGCATACTAGATTATCACACCACTAATTACATTTACCTTAATCTAATTATTTAAATAGAATAAGTAATTTTTTTTGTTTTTGTTTAAGAAACATATACTCATACTCATATACTCAGCCCAGTATGGGGTAGATCTTGTAACGTTACGTAACGTTGTAGAGTTACGTAACGTTGTAGCATTAAGTAACGTTACATAATGTCGGCTAAAAAAATAAAACCTTCGAAAAAAAAACTCTATCTTATACATCTATTTAGATCCTTTGAAGAAAATATTTCTCTCAAACGCGATAAAGTTTTTTCATTCTCAATCGCTGAAAGAGAGTTTGATCTTTATTTTACTCGAAAGGAAAGCCATATCTGCGCAGGTGAATACAATGGCCAACAAATGGAATGAGCATTTAGTTGGAAAGCTTCAGAAGTTGAATAGCACAAAAGATAGCATTGAAGGTACTTGTTATTCTGTTTATTTCACCAAGATTAGCCTTTTTTCCAAGCGTAGAGGCATTTTTAGGTTTTTTTTTCCAGGTTAAGGGCATTTTTTAGGTATATGGGTAACACGTAGAGGTTGTTTTCCAAGAGAGTAGATCCAAATCTTGAAGATATATATCAAAATGGAGCACAATCTGGAATGGAAGTTCCATCCAAACTGGTATATACTTTCTTCTCTTAGACCTGTAAATTGACAGATTTTTCAAACTTCTGTGTTTTTTCTAGGATCATTTCATGAATTTAAATTTTCTATAAATTTGTAGGTTGATATATGGGAAGAACACGAAGTTTTTAAACCAGGCCATCACAATCTGAGAGCGCATTTTCTTGGAGAAATCCAGCCATCAAGTTTAGACTATGGGTTTTGCCCAATGCTCCCTAGAAAACGAGTGAGACAATTTATAGCACCTTTGTTGGGTGATATTTGAAGCAATTGATTGCACATTTTTCAGCTATATTGAACTACTGCTTTTGATGCTGATGGTTTCTGTTAATTGTTATCATTTTAGAAACTAGAAGCTGGAGGTACTACCGAAAAAATATTAGCAGCATACCAGACTGTTGATGAGGATTATATATAGGAAGAGATAATATGAAAAGCATGTGGGTCTTCGTAGAAACGATTGGAGGAGATAGAGAATGAAGTACACAAAGGCTACGCCGTAACTGGTAAAGTACAGCAACAAAGTAGAATCTAAAGTGTTGTGATTATTGGCTAAATTATTGAGCGTGCTGCAGCAATTATTGAGCGTGCTGCATTAAGCTGCAGCATGCATGATAACTTTTGGATCTAAAGGTGTTTGAGATACATTGATCTATTGTTTTTGTTTTAAATTATCATAATTCCAAAAGCAATATATATGCAGCAGGAATACAGCAGAATATATATGCAGCAGGAATGCAGTAGAATATCTTTTGCCGACAAATTATTTTTAAGTATATGCAAAACTATAAATTTTAAAAACGTTTTTGAAAATTTACTATGCTGTTTTCAAAGTATCATAAATTGACATAATGAAAATACTCACTACGGAATCACAAATGAAAACTATAAATTTTAAAAAAGTTTTTGAAAATTTACTATGACGTTTTTAAAGTATCATAAATTTACTATGCAAAGGCAATATATATCATAATTTTAAAGTATCATAATTCCGTAAAGGGAAGGAATACAACAGAATATCCTTTGCCGACAAATTATTTTTAAGTATATGCAAAACTATAAATTTTAAAAACGTTTTTGAAAATTTACTATGACGTCTTTTTGGTTAAGTTTTTCTTTTAAGGTATTTTAAGATGTAATTTAGCTTATTTGTTTTTATATGAAAGATCGATTATTTTTCTTGGATGATTAAATATATATCAGAAACAACTTTATTAATGTCTCTGAATAATAAGTACAATTCTGCCTCTATTCCATAGTTTGAGGTGAAATCATATTTTCAGGTGTCTTTATTATACCTGCCTTAGCAGGTATATTGTAATCGATCAAGTTTGACTTTGCTTTGACTTTTCTATTAGCTGGTGCCTTTTGAGGCAGTTTTAAAAAATCAAAGCCTGTTTTGCAAAGTGAGACTTAGGGGTGTGTAAAATATTTTTTTTAATTTTGTTAAAAAGCAATTTTTGTCAACAGCTGATTGGTGGATAGGAGGTGATGTCAGCCTTGGTATTTGGTATCTAGATTTGGGTTGACATGTGTCCACCTGACGTCATAATAAAAAATTAAAAATTATATGCCATTGCCGGTATTGGCCGTCAGATTTAAATTCGTCGGTTTCTACAGTGGCGACCATGGCGATGGGCACAGGCCTTCGCCTACTAAATCTGATTCCTCTTCTTCGCCATGAGATCTGGGACTCCTTTCGCAGGCCACCTCAAGGGAAACGACTCCGAAACTAAAGACATATGATTCGGCTGTGGCTTTCCCACTTAGTAAGCACTCAGGTGTGATGTAACCAGTGGTTCCAGCAACACTGCTAGCAGTGAAAGCTCTCTTGTCGTGCTCAATCAAAAGGGCGACGCCGAAGTCACCGAGACGGGCGTTGTAATCGGAGTCGAGCATGATGTTGCTGGCTTTCACGTCCCGGTGGATTACCTGCTGCTCACATTCCTCGTGGAGGTACAATAGAGCGGAGGCTACGCCTGAGACAATTTTGTATCTCTGCTCCCAATCCAGAAATCCACCTACACATGAATTCCTATTGAAAATATGTTTGTCCAGGCTGCCATTGGACATGTATTCATAAACCATAATTAGCTGCCCTTTTTCATGGTACCAACTGAGCAGTAGCACCAAGTTTCGATGGCGAAGACGGTTGATGACACTGATCTCGGATATAAACTCCTGTTTACCATGTTTGGAATCTTTGGCTATGCATTTTACAGCAACCACGCTGTTTTCCTTGGGGACAATGCCTTTATAAACGGTTCCGAAGCCGCCACTTCCAAGCTTAGATGCGACGCTGAACTTATTCATGGCCTCCTTCAGATCTTTGTATCTGAACTCCTGTGGCTGGCCTAGAAGATCCTGTAAGCCACTCGATATGATAGTCGCCTCTACCTGGGAATTACGGTATTTAACGAACTCTATACTTCCGATCCCCACGACGAATGAGAATACGAGGCTCACAAGAACTAGTGCAATAAGTAATGGCGTGAGATCTTCTAGATCCAAAGATGGAAATTCGATAACTCTGAGATTCCATGACTTGATACAGTTGAGCTCTGTGGCTCGCCCGTTGAGGCAGAAAAGCCGAAATAAGCCTCGACGTCAAGGATTCCGTCAGACAGATCAATGGTGGAGGAGATGAGAGACTGCAATGGGCGATCTTCAGACTTGTTTGCAAGGTAAACATCCAGCTTCTTCGTATAGCCATCGTACAGAATCCAAGCCTGGATATCGTATCCGCCCTTCAAGTTGATCTTATCCTGCTCCAGCAATGTACAATTTTCTGAATTTACGTTATTAACATTAATGCCTACATGGTTACCATCCGGATCGCTAGTCCCTAGGCTCTTCTTTGTATCGAACTCGACTACCACCACCTTACTACTGTTACTCCCATTAGTGGAGGAATTCAATAATCCCAACCATTGGCCAGAGCAATTAGATGGTATATTATCATGATCTACAGAAGTTATTATAAAAGCCAGACCCTCTCCGCCACCTTCCTCCTTTTGTAAAATGTTCAGAACGAATGAGGCATTGAAGGAAGACACGTTTTTTCCTTGGTATAAGATAAATGTTCTGTTCAACATTGCTCTTCCGCATAAATTTCTCATGGGGTCCTCACCGGTATTACTTGAATCCTCCATGACTTGCAAGGCTCCGTTGGTTGATATTGTGGCGTTGTGCATAAAGAACTTAGAGCTATCCGTATTGAAGTCGAGAGATGTAAAATTAATCGCATAGCCTGAAACAGTTTCTGCTACCAAAATGGTCGCAATGGCTGCCAAGATTATAACTTGAAGGAGACCCATTCGATTTAATACAAGCAATTTCAATCGATATAAAGTGGATTCGTTACTCACAAACAATTGGAGGTTTCTGGAGAGTATTGGCAGCCACAAATATTGAAATATCTCAATACTGATCTGACTATCGTATTAATCTCAACATCGATATTTGATGGCATTCTAGCAGGCACCTGCGGTGCACCTACGCATTTTTATATTATTATTGTTTTCAGAAAACTGGTCTACCCATGAGATGAGGCACGGAATTTCCAAGTAAACTACACAAGCTCATTTGTTTGAACAATATTCAGTCTAGGTCTCCTCCACGTTTCAACAACATAATACAGTTCAATATGTGAAGTCTATTTCTGCTCCACGTTTCAAACGTTATAATAATCTTATAAGGAAAATATTTAAAAAAAATATCTTCGAAGGATCCAAAGAAACAAAGTCAATTATGCCGGCTAGGAAGTTTCATTATTTTAATTTTAATCTAAGCAGGGTATATATATATCTAGGAAAAACCTCATGTTCTGAAAAATTCATACATATCAGCTAAGAAAAAACTCATGTTCCGAAGAAGTAAATTGATCAACGGCAATAGTGTAGTTTCCTCTCTCATAACTTGTTTGTTTAAATGCATAATTTGTTTGTTTAATTAGCATGTTTTAATTTTAATTAGCATGTTTTAATAAAGCATGTTTTGATTTGTTTGTTGTTTAAACAAGAGTTTCTGACTTTTAGGTCTTCTCTTTTAAATTTAAAAGAAAAAGAATATGCTTGATATCATGGAGATTTCCTTAATACGAATTTACACTTTACATATAAAATAATTCACATAGGTCATTGTAGTTATACTTAATTGATTCCCAAGCCAAAACAATGTGATCCAAAATATGTTTAACTTTAACTAAGGTATGTAATTCATCTTCAAACATTAATGTCCTTTAAACAGCAATATGCTTTAATGGAAGATTTAAGGATAGGTTGGATGATACTGACTTTTATTTCCTCTCTAAGAGCATCCCATATTGCTTGGTAAAATTGAACTAAAAGACTCATGCACTGTTTTCCATATCACTAGAGTTATTAGAGGCAAAACAACGCAAAAGTTTTAACAACCAAGGTTTTCATGATCAAGTTTAAGCATCAAGGTTTCTCACCACCCTAACCACCTTTACTTATAGTTGACATTGGTAACTCAACTCGAGAACTGGATGTGTTGGTTAGTCCACTAGATTGTATTGTAACAAATTTGTATTGTAACAAAGATTGTGAAATTACAATTTAATGTGGTGTAGACTTGTCATTAAAAATAAATACAAATCCTTTTAATCTATAAAGTTTATCATTTTCTTCATACTACATTTAATTTGACATGTTGTTTGGTTTGGTGGTGAGTTTGTCCATCACCAAGTTAGCATGGTAACAACCAACCATATATTTTGAGATTTTTTAAAGGAGAATGATAGTTATAGCTTAATGGATATTAGTAAAATAAAGTATTTTATTATTATTTGAAAAATAAAATAATATATTCTTAAATTAATAATCATGATTCGGATGTTAGTTGTTTAAGATTAGTTTATATTTTTAAATTGATGATGATGATGATGCTAGTTACTGTCACTAGATACAAATGATCCCATTGAAGTATCATACCAGTTGCGTTGACGATGCTGCGCAGATCTCCTCGTCTCATTGCTCGGTGTTGCTCTCGACCGCTCCGTCGCTACATGAATATCCCGTAGTCCATCGCTTTCTTCTGCAAGCATTCAAACAGCATCTCGGTCTTCTAACACAAAAATTGCAATTTAATAATCTTTCTTTGAAGTAGAATCTACTAAACCATACCAAAGAAACTAAAAAATTCTTGAATTTATACTTCTGTAATGCATGGAATCTGGACAACAAGCTCTAAAAACTATTCAATTAACAGCTAAATATACTAGAGTTACAAAAAGAACATAACCTTTGGACAATAGGCTCAAAAAACTGTTCAATTAACAGCTAATACTAGAGTTACAGAAAGAACCTAAACTTCTGGGTTCTCTGAAGTGGGCTTGCTCTCTCTGTTAGAAGACAAATTAGCAGCAAATAAACCAAATGAGGAATTATCAGACCTGGCTGAGGACGAACCAACTCCTTTGCTTCTTACTTTTCATATTTTAGTATATACCTGAGAGTAATGCTACCAAAACGTTGACATTGATTCAGAATTCATGAGATTAATTCGAAAAGTTAAGATATGCAGAGTTTCGATAGTCTTGCTTGGCCGTCTCTCTTGATTGTCACCTACTTCTCTGCTAGATTTAAAGGGCTACAGATAAGGGCGATTCAATTTGTCACCACCTTCAATTGACACCTCTCCTTCATGCGAGACCTCTCCTTCATGCAAGTTGCCATCTGTTTACACATAGATAATACATGGACTTCCTTTTTTCTAGGAATTTCATTGCTCCTCCTACACGGATTTCCTTCCAACTAGGAATTCCATTGCTATTGCTCAAGTGAAGAGATTACAGCCTCTGATTATGATAAGCCATTGAAAGATCAGTTAAGTTGAATTCCATACACAAAAGAGAAAGGATCTTACTCTAGTGGTTCGTGGCCTGAAGCTTCGACAGAGAAGAGAATGAACTATTCTGGAACACACTATAAAAAGTTACAGTGATGCCGAGTTTAATTTTAATATTATAATTATTATTATAAAATAATAAGTTACACCAATTTCGACTTTAATTTTTAATATTATAGTTATTATTATAAAAACACGTTTAATTTTTAATATTTTGTTTTGGTGCATTTTGCTTCTATAACTTTATACACATTTATGGATAAACACGTTGGTCTTTTATTAATTGTTTTTAAAATCTAAATGAATTTTATTTATTTATTAAATTACTTAGAAATAAAGGTAAAGTTAACTTTGAGATATTAAAGTTTTGGGATAAATCATTTTACTTTAAAATAACTTTAAAATAATCAATTTCAATTTAAAATAAAAATAAAATATCATTTTTAAACATTGAAAACAAAGTTGTTCAGCTCAAGATGGAAATCTGATAATAACATAAAATAACAAGTATTCTGACAACAATGATATTAATTTATAGTCTTATAAGCTATTATTTCTCATTTCCTATTTATGCTAGCCTATAAAGAAACTTGCATATTTTTATAACATAAGTCAAGAATATTACTAGAAGTATGTAAGGAAGCTTGAATATGCTTGTTTTATGCTACATTGCAATAACCTATATCGTATTTAAATGGACATTTTTTATTTCATTTTTGTTTTAATTTCTTTCAAATTGTAATTATATTTGTTTTATCGTATATTTTTATAGCAAAATTATCCTATTGCTATATAATTTCAATCTCTTCATAGGATATTCATTTCCTGAGTTAGCATTATAAAAATCCATTTCCTTATATTCATTTCTGGAGTTGCATTATAAAGAAATGTTTGAAGCTCTGAATGCTTCTTCCCTAAATTACAATTACATTCATTTTTTGAGTTGCGTTATAAAGAAATACTTGAAATTCTGAATGCTTCTTCCCTAAATTACACTTACGTTCAATAGAATCTATGAGCCACATTGTAAAAATAAATATGTCTTAGTTTCTGTAAATTACATTTGCACGAGCTTCTTTCAAGAGATGCATTTTAAAGAAATACTAGAAATTTCAGTGCTCCTCCCTAAATTACACTTTCCTTGAATTTACTTCTTGGCCTTCATTTCAAATTAATATTTAGTAATTTGAAATCTCCTCCTCCGTAAATCACATTTTAATTAAATTTGGTACCTCGGCTGCAAGAAATATTTAGAGATCGGAATCCCTTTCTCTGTAAATTAAACTTTCCAGCTGCATTTCAAAAAAATCTAAAAACCTGATGCGTCTTCTATGCAAACTACATTTTCATTAAATTTAAATTTTATCTGCATTTTAACGAAATTTAAAGAAACATGGATGTTTATTCCCTGTAGAGTACATTTTGGTTAAACTAAATTTATCCGTTGAATTTTAAAGTAATACTAAGAAAGTCACGATGGCTCAAAACTCACTTAGAATTCCGTAAAATATGAGGACGCGCTTCCAACGGCTGCATCTTCTGCACTTCTCGGTAGTCTTGTGGACGTGTGAATGATGTTCTTGAGGTCTACTAATTTTCCTGCAGAACGTTAAATTGATGAATATGTTAGGTTAGTTACAGAGAAAATAATGAGGAAAGTTTTGGAAAGAATGGATACCTTGCTTGCGTAGCAGTGACAAGATGATGAGGAATGACTTGGACCCTTGTAGAAGGCTTTAGTCTAAGCAATTCTGGCTTGCGTTGTCTGATCATCTTCAGAACCAAAATGCACAAAAATAAAAACACTCAGTTTCTTTTCCTGCTCTCGCTTCCTCTTTGCAACCTGTGGGATATTGGGATCGGAATACTGTCGGTTTTTCCTTTTCACTGAAATTGTCTAACCCAACCTAGGCTTAACCAACATGATAAACATAACCTTACCTGAATTTAACCAAGAAAATAGAGAATCGACCATATATTACATCTTCATTTGTAGAATAAGAAAATCACATTTTGTTTTAGAATTTAAAGTCTCTGATTGTTATTATGAAGTGTAAGTTTTGAAGATTGTGTTATTTTTAAGTCTAAGTTTTGATGTGTTATTCTAAGTTTTGATGCTGTTATTTTTAGGTGTAAGTTAAACGATTGATTATTTGTATTTATTTTTTAAATAAATATAAATATGTATTTATTAATTATTTGCATTTATTTTAAGGTACTAAAAGAAGTTTTGGAGTATTAATAAAAAACATAGAATAAATAAATAAAACTGTAAAGTACTCCTTTAATACTTTAGAATAAACTTCTTTTAGTAAAGTACTTCTTTAGCAAAATTATCTTATTTCTATATATTTTCAATCTCTTCTAAGAGGCAGGTATAAGCAGCCTTGCTGCTATTTCACTTGTTTATCATCTTACATTAATCGTAGTTGTATTGTTTAGTCATCGTTGTTTTTAATTTTGTTTTATTTATCATCTTTCATTGATCATAGTTATATTGTTTAGTCATGACTGTTTTTTATTTTGTGCTATAGTACTTTAATTCTGCATTATAGTATATGTCCGTAGACTGGTTTGTCAATATGGTTAGTTGATAATAAATTATTAGTTTACGTTCTAATTATATCAAATTTTAAAGATGTAAACATTTTAACATTCAAGTGGACATCAAAATTTTATGATTTTTAACTAAAATATGATTAAAAACATCATTAAGGAGAGTTAGTTTTAACAAGTTTTTAAAAAATATAACATCCCATTCAACATCAATTCATGTTTTATTATATATCAAGGATATAAATTGGTCAAACCTACAGCACGTATTAATAAAAAATAATATTAAAGATTATATGTTGGCCATAAATAACATTAAATATTAATAATAAATATATTATATGTTGACCTTAAATAAAAAGATGTGTCTTTTGGTTTGAATCAAATCAATGGTATATATAGGACACACCAAAGTTGATAGCTCATTGAGTGTAATACCTAAGAAGAGGCTTGCACCTAAAGAGATTTTATCCCTCTCGGCGCTTGATGATGAAGATGATGATGATGATGATGATCATGATGATGAGCAATGATGGTGATGATGATGAGGAGGAGGAGGATGAGTATGATGAGGATGATGAGGATGAGGGTGATGATGATGACGATGACGATGATGACCACGATGATGATGATGAGGATGGGGGTGATGATGATGATGATGATGATGAGAATGAGGATGATGAGGATGATGATGATGATGAGGAGGAGGATGAGGATGATGATGATGATGATGATGATGATGATGATGATGATGACAATGAGGATGATGATGGCGATGATGATGATGACGATGGCGATCAACAATGATGGTGATGATGAGGAGGAGGAGGATGATGACCATGATGATGAGGATGACGATGAGGGTGATGATGATGATGATGATGACGAAGATGATGAACAATGATGGTGATGATGATGGGGAGGAGGATGATGACCATGATGATGATGAGGAGGATGCGGGTGATGATGAGGAGGAGGATGAGGGTGATGATGATGATGATGATGATGATGATGACGACAACAATGATGAACAATGATGGTGATGATGATGAGGAGGAGTATGATGACTATGATGATGATGGTGAGGATGAGGGCGATGATGATGATGATGAGCAAGATGATGAGGATGAGGGTGGTGATGAGGATGAGGATGATGACGATGATGATGATGACGATGACGATGATGATGAACAATGATGGTGATGATGAGGAGGAGGAGGAGGATGAATATGATGAGGAGGAGGAGGAGGATGGTGGTGATGATGATGATGATGATGATGATGATGATGAGGATGAGGATGATGATGGTGATGATAATGATGATGATGATGATAGGTTTAGTTGAAACTTTGCATTGATTTTATTTTCAAGCATTTGGAATGGAATGGTGATGATGAACAATGATGATGATGTGGAGGAGGAGGATGACAATGATTATGATGAGGATGATGACTGTGATGATGATGAGGATGATGATGATGATGATGATGATCACAAGGACGATGATGATGAACAATGATGGTGATGATGATGATGATGATGATGATCACGATGATGATCATGATGATGACGATGACGATGATGATGACGATGATGATGATGACGACGACGATGATGATGATGATCACAATGACTATGGCTATGATGATAATTATGATGATGATGATGATGATAGTAATGAGATTTTTCTCACTTACCATAAATACTAATTACTAAATCTTGAAAAAAATTGAAATATTTAATACACATATAAACACTCATTACACTGATGACCACACACTTGTTTGAACATTCCTGGTACCAGATGATTTGTTCTATTCTATGGACCATACATTTGTAGACAGCGGTGAACAATCGTCCACCCCTCATAGCGATCCCACCTCCCCCTCCCCCATATATCTCCCATAACCATCCCTCCCTTCCCCTTATATTTCTCCTCCATCCCCCCCATATATGTCCCCTACCCATCCCTCCCTCCCATGATTCCCTCTACACCTTCCTCTCCCTCCTTTGACTCGCCCCCCTCTCTTAACTAATGTAATGTTGGGCCATGACCTACCCCATAAACCATGTGGATGGAATATCAGGAGTTTAAATGGTATCATAATGGGATAAGGATGCCATTACTCTTTTTTACTCTCATACCAAATTTGTTAAGAAAAAACGCATATGCGATATAACGCACATGCGTTATAAGGCACATGCGTTATAACGCACATGCGTTATAACGCACATGCGTTATAACGCACATGTGTTATAGCTTAAATGCATATCGCATATGCAATATATCACATAAGCGATATTAATAAGACATAATGCATATATGTTATAATGCATTTTTTTTAAATTAAAAAAATTGGTGGGAATAAGGTTTGGCATTATGTTCGGAAATAGCTTCGGACTACCGAACCTATTCGCTAGGAAAAAGAAACCAAGGCTATTGCTTTTGTTTTAGAACTCTATCAGTATGTTCAGTTTCGATGGCGTGTTTTGCTATGACAAACGCAATATGATTTTATGAAAATTTAGAATATTTTAGAGTACAATCTTAAGATTCTAAATATGTAATTTTTTCCTTCAAAACTATGTTTTATTTATTTATTATTATTTTTCTAAATGACACGTTAGTTTTCGAAAATAGATACATCGATTGTCTTTTATATAACTTTTGATTTCCATCACCATTTCCCAAGAAAATTATATGGTGCACTAGACGAGAGCAAGCTCTACGATCTCATATATATAAATAAAGGCTTTCATTAACTTTTGCCCCTAAAGTGTTGGACCCGCACTTAACATTTTCATTTCAATATTTTTTTACTTCAATAATTAATAATAATAAAAATAATTCATTAAAAATTCTGAATAAATAGTGTTGCACTAGGCCCATATGTCCTTTATATGTGTGCAAAATTTTATCCCAAATTGACACCTAAGTACCCCTAATTGTCACCTAAAGTCAAAGTTTCCAGGTTTTTCTAGTATTATGTGGCATCTAAAGTGTCTTTAAAGGAATCCATGATTGTGCATGAGCCCAATAAACAATAATCTTTAAATTAATAACTTATTTTAGAATATGATATCTTTAGTTATATCCAGGTCTCTTACATCAATTTAGTTTATTAAATGGTTTGACTAAATCTTTAAAATAATTTTTTTTTATTACACAAATATGTAAATTAATATACTAGT